>OY720241.1:11647009-11997711 GCA_963082625.1 Pasiphila rectangulata | reverse complement strand
ATTACTATGTATATTGGATTATCGGGTATTCATCGCGTAAATTGGTACAGATGGGTAGAAACACCAATACGTTAAAATCAAGTCACGTGTGCCTAACAGTTTTTTAAGGTCTAATGTCAGTTATTGCATATCTCTCTTTAACGATAATTATTTATATCAGAGGAAACATACAAAATTATAGCTCATGTAAAATATACAATAATGTAATTGTGAGTCTTAGAAAATAAATAAATAATTAATGTTCTAAACAGAAATAAAACACCTAAAAACTTCAGAGGTGGTGAGCACATATTTTGTTCTTGTTAAGTACTTATGTGGAATTATTTTTCTCCAACATTTCGAATTGCGATATTTCTGAAATAGTGACATACGAGTATAAATTGTGTACCTTATTACATGAGCTACAATTTTGTTACACGTATTTTTAAACCGTTTACGAGAGAAATGAAAAAACACGATAATTTTGACGTTTGACGTCCATAAATAATTTTTTTGTACAACTTTTGTTTGTCGACCTCTGTGGCGCAGCGAGCGAAGGTTTCCTGCGACGCAAAAGGTTGCGAGTACGATTCCCGCCTCGGAAAAAATGTTTCGATGGCCATCTGTGGTAATTTTTATCTACATCACTATTCCACATTATTCACATTATCCATATCACATCACCACTTCAAATCATACTTTATGAATGCAAATGCCATAACATTTAGCAAAATATGCTAAATTATTTTACCAACAATTTATTATTATTTATTTATTTATTTACAACATTACACATTACAAAAATGACTTAAAGCTAGACATAGTCCACAAAACTATTTTTTTATAGTTTGACTGTGGGATCAGGGTTTTTGTAAACATTATACAAAGTTATATTTAATTAACAAATCATACCTATTAATTACCCACTATTTGGACTCCCATGTCTAGTAACAAATCCCAGCAGTTGTATGGCATTTGGAATATATTTGGAAAGTTCCCTAAAGTTACCTTCCTTGTGGATCCCATTTTTAAAAACTCATCCATCAGACATGAGATTTTATAAAGTGGGATTAATAGTTGAAGTGTATCTATTCGAACCCAAATAGAATTTTCTAATTAAGTTGGTAAAAGACGGAGTTCTAAGGTACATATATTTCAAAAAAAAGTTTTTCATACGGTTTTCACCCATCGCGCGGCAGAATGATTCAAGCAGTATTCCCTGTTACTGCATTTATAGCATGTGGTATATAATTTGATTATCATCATTTCAGCCGTAAAACGTCCACTACTGAACACAGGCCTCCTCCCAAATGATTCTCCCAAAGACAGATTCTCCATATAGTTGCCATACTCACCAAACTTGGCAGGCGGGTTGGCGAGCGCAGTACGGGATGTTGATACACGGAAAGACTCTACAGACGAGCCTGCTAAGGGATACCTACTCCGGAAGATGGGCATTTTCCGAAGTATCCCTTAGCAGGCTCACAGCAGGTAACATGTTATGCGTTAATTATTTGATTTACAGAACAAATATTCATCTAGGATATTGTATCCCTTGCTCCGCTCAGGATTCTGTAATAGTAATTTCTGTTTTTTACTTACTGAGTAATTGAATATTTTAAATATAAACACAGCAATAGCCAATTGTAAACGTGGGATTTATGTGGACTTTTGTTATTTTATTTGTATAGTGTAGGTACTTAACATTTGTACCAATTTTCAGCCGTATTGTGAATTATTTCACTCTTACTTTTATTTTAACCTTGACCGGGCTACCACGTAACGAAGATACACTTGAATAGATTTTTAGTAGGTTTTTTAATAATACAGGGTATTTCATTAAGCGCTTCCTATCTTTAAATTTAGATAAAACAAAAAGTGTGTGAGATATCATCAACATTTTTTATTCGTTTGAAAGACCTATCGATGCCATTATGTATTGAATACAACATCATTAAAATGTCCGCCAAGGTTTCTCTGGGTGGAGCGCATCCGAAATGTCCATTTTTCCATGACTCTGGCGCATAAATCAGGCTGAATTTGACCGATGGCATGGGTAATGTTGGCTATGAGGGCCGCTGTGGTTTGTGGCCTATTCGTATAGACCTGAGACTTAAGAAAACCCCACAAAAAAAGACTATCGGGGTCAAATGTGGTCAGCGAAAGGCCGAATTCTTGTGAGCGACGCTAAATTGACTGCCCCGGATTCTCCTGCACACTCTCACGGATAGCAGCGATGTTTTCGGCAGATCTTGCGTTTCGTCGACGTACGGGTGTTGGTCGATCGTTTACTGAACCAGTGGACTCAAATTTATCCACCACACTGCGAACAGTCCTCTCGAAAGGATGACTATGGCGACCATAAAATGGGCGAAGCGCGCGGTACGTTGCCCGAACAGAACACCAATTTCGATAAAACAATTTTATTATTTGCACGTGTTGTTGAATGCTGGATCCGTCCATCCATGGTGATTTGGCATAACAGACTCAATAAATGACAATTAATTTGACAGGTGTAGCTTCAACAAGATGGCCGCAAGATGGACTGTCAAAGTTCGGAAGTCCTTACTGGAAGACCCTTTATAAGGGACCATCTCCACGAGCGAGGGAATCGCGGCGATTCTATAGCGCGGACTCGTCGCGATTCTCTCGCTCGTGGAGACGGCTTCTAAGAGAGTAGGTATATAGAAATACGTGGCACAACGACGATAACATCGCCGCGATTCCCTCGCTCGTGGAGACGGCCCCTATTATACGTATGAGCATTTTATGAGTAGCCTACGCAGGTTAAGTAGGTACTAAGTAACGTAGCAGTAAACAAACTTGCTGAAATTGCGGATGACGACAAACGCGAAGATGATGCAATATTTGGAACCTGCCCATCACAGACTACCTATTTATTCTGTATTCTATGCTGCCCATAATCTAATCAGGTAGGTATTCAAATTTATATATATCTAGCAAAAACTTACTGCATAATTTAATCCGGTTAAATCAGGTTCACCGTTTTTTACCCATTCGTAAAATTCCATGGAGTTGTCCGTGGGATCTCCCTCTCCGTAGGTGGCCATACAAAACACGGCCAACGAGTTAGGTATTTCTTGGAGTTTTGTTAATTCTTCCTAAAAAAATAAAAACACAATGTTTGCCTTGTTAGGTATTTTTATAGGATTTTATACAGAAAGTACAATCGCGCGCATAATCGCATAGAAATATCGAGAGTGGTTTGGGTAGGTAAGGTAAGTACCTAATTTCTTACCTACCTTGAAAAAAATACTGGATTTTATACAAAAATTACAATCGCGCGCATAATCGCATAAAAATATCGAGTGTGGTTTGGGTAGGTAAGGTAAGTACCTAATTTCTTACCTACCTTGAAAAAATCCTAACTACCTATGAGTATGAAGGTCAACCGGGGCTATGTCGTCTACGGGGCTAAGGCGTCGAATCCATTTATCGTACGAATAGCGTACTTTAGAACTACTCGTGCCATCTATTTTTTATCGTTGTCACTAAAACTTAAAAAATGTAAAAATAAAGAAAAAATAGAATAAGAAAAAATAAAACAAAATAGAAAAAAAAGAAAAGAAGAGGAAGATAAAGAAAAACAATCACAATCAAAAAATAACATAAAAAACCTACAAAAAAACAAAGATCCACATTGTATTTGTGATATGAATTTTCTTTTGTAAAAATGTAGTTAGTGTTTTGGTGTAGACTGTAAGCTAACTTTTATTTTAAATAAATAAATGTCTAATTGCAGCAAGAAAGACGAAAACAAAAAAGCAAAAGGAAAAACTCATGTTAGCTTAGCAAAGAAGAAAAAAACTGGTAAATAATCTAAAAAAAGGGTCAAAACACAAAAGAAGTCTGTTGATTGGGATGAAGAATCTGAAAATGAATCAGATATTAGTTTTGACGAATCTGACAAAAGCTGTAAAGATTTAGATCGATATTGTGAAAAGTATTCAGCAGAAATGGAAGATCTTGATGATTTTTATAAGACAGGGAGTGAAAATAAAACTGATGATTGTTTTTCAAAATATGAGCAAATATAGTAGACGAATTTGAATCAGATGTCGGCAGAAGGAATCCAGAAGTTTACGATTATACTAGTGCGGTTTTTAACAAAAAAGTCAGTGAAATATTTCGTGGGGAACATAATTTATGTTAATGAAAATAATATACCCAAGGTGAAATTTGTGAGAAAAATAAAGAACAGTAGGTTTATGTCTTTTCATGTCCCAGACGATATATCAAAAATTAAACATGACGATGATATTGTTATGTTCCTTAAGAAGCCTGATACGAGGGGCGGCTGATAAGTTCGCGACCTAAGGTACTTAAAAATTACCTACCGTCTCATTACTGATATCACTTATTGCGAGGTTCAATGGTATATAAATCTATCCTCATTTTATTTTTTTAAATCATAACTCAATATTTTGTGGAACATCGAACAACATCATGTCAGCCGAATCTACGAATTCTCGCAATTTTGAACACCGTGCCGTAATAAAGTACCTTGTAAAAAAGGGAAAAACGTCGAAATACATTTTTGAATAGATGTCATCTGTTCGTCAGAGTTCTGGGCCTTCATACACGATGGTTAAAAAATGAGTACGTTTATTTCAACAAGGACGAGAAAGCTGCGAAGACGACCCCCGCCCGGGACGTCCAATGACGGCAGTGACTGAAGAAAATGTTAAAAAAGTCGAAAAATTGGTACTGGCCGATCGAAGAGTTAAATTGTGGCAAATAGCAGAAGAGTTGCAGATCAGCAAAGAGAGGGTTGGAGAAATTTTACATCAACATTTGAATATGAAAAAAATTTGTGCGCGTTGGGTACCAAAAATGTTTACGCCACTCGTCAAAGATCGACGACTCCAGACTTGCATGGATTTTTTGGAGTTAGCCGGCGAAAATTTGGACGCAATTTGCGATCGCATCGTGACCGTTGATGAAACATGGGTTCGCCAGTATGATCCGGAGTCCAAACAAGAATCCATGCAATGGATGAAAAAGGAGAAAGGGCGCCGAAGAAATTTAAGGTGGAAAAGTCAGCCTCAAAGCTTATGGCGACTGTTTTCTGGGATAGCGAAGGCATTTTACTAATTGATTACCTACCTAAAGGAACTACGATGAATGGTCAGTATTATGCAAATTTATTGGTTCAGGCTCGTCACGCTATTCTTGAGAAAAGACGCGGGAAGTTAGCGCGTGGAGTGCTCTTTTTGCAGGACAACGCGCCTGTTCACACGGCGGGCGTTGTGAGGCAGGCCCTACGAGACACCGGATTTTCTGAAATAGACCATCCTCCCTACAGTCCAGACCTGGCTCCTAGCGACTTTTTCCTTTTTTCCAATTTGAAAAAGGACTTACGGGGCCGGAGATTTTCAGATGACAATGAAATGATAGCCGCCGTAAATACACATTTTGAAGATAAAGACAAAGAATATTTTTTTGGTGGTTTAAAAGCATTATAATCCCGATGTGAGAAGTGCATATCCCATGAGGGAGATTATATTGAGAAATAAAAAATATAAAACTTGACTTTTTGTTTTTTTAGTACCTTAGGCCGCGGACTTATCAGCCGCCCCTCGTATATCTCGCAGAGGTCATGTTACGTTTAAAGAAAATTTAAAAAATTACAATATTCAGTGATATTTCATACATGTATTGTTTCATATATTATGTGGTGGTAATGCTATTTTGATTTACTTTTACAATTACTTAGATTAATAATAGAAATTTTTTGTTGTTGTTTCAAATTTGAAAAGTTTTATTAGGTTACATTTCACTTATTCACTGAAAGTGACAACGAGTTTCATAATTTAATAAATCAGCACTGATTTTTAAGTATTGTAAAAGTGGATTGTGATTTATTGATAATTTACAATATAATAAATGTTGTTAACATAATTGTTACACAGGAAATAAGCTTAAAGTCGAATTAACAAAAAGATCTCACGCGTTTTTATTACTCTACATAGTTTTGTAATGATCATAAGACTTGTAATTTAAGGGTAAAATACCGCCTGACTCTTATTCTAATAAGTACATAGTTTTAAGTTGTGGTTTGATTCCAAATTGAAATGAATAAATAGCCGAACCTATTTGATAAAATATTGGGCACCCCTGGAATTTTGGATGGGGTGACTGCGTCTACATAAAATAAAGAAAATTAGACGCCATAGCCCCAAATATTTTTGCTCAACTAATTATCCCTTACTTAGCGCAGTGTTTAGTTTACAATGTAATAATTAGCTACGTTACTAGTAATTTCATAAATTATCTCTATTAAACGTCTATTGCGTTTAAAAATCCCGGCCTTTGTAGAAACGTCATATACACGTATAAGTTATTCAAAATGCCATGAAATTATATAAAATAATATATAAAATTTGACAAAATTTTCTAACATGTATCATAATAGGTAACATGTTCATAACATAACTTATAGCTTATGAGAATATAATATACATATATATAATGTTTGTTATATATAATCAAATAAATTATGATACTCAAAGTACTGTGACGCATTAGCCCCGGTTGACCTTACATTAGTATATAATTATTTCTGATTAGTCACGCTGATTTAGCAAAAACAACCTAAAGGGTATACCTATAGTTACATCAAGTTCGCTAGCTGGACACATTTACATAATTATTATGTACTTAAGTACTAATTGAGCGAAAAATGCTGGAATATAGTGCACTATACACTATATTCCAGCATTTTAATAGCTCACTTAATTCTCAACTCGTATGTAGGTAAGTTCCTAGCTAATATTTTATTAAAATTATTATTGTTACAGTTATTCGTTCATTTGTTATCTTACAGATTCTATATGCATCAACAGTACCATTTGGTATGTATGACTTGACTACTTACATCTATAACTGTTTGTCATGACGAGACGTTAAGTAAATAATGTATGTAGTCCAATACATTTATGGTAGGTTTATATATTTTTTAGTATCGTAACGTAATAGTTATTATGTAGGTACGATCTTATTAGAAAGTTTACAGTTTAAGTTTATACTAGGTACTCTTATTATGCTCAGTGATCGATCATCAATCTAATATTAAACATGCGTAAATATTTCTTACATTTACATTTATTATAATATTTTTAGATGTAAAAATAATTGTGATATTCTGTCTAATTAATTACAATACTTACAAAAACAACAAAATACTTTATTGCACACCTAAACGAAACAATAATTAGATCACTGGGTCGAAGTTTTGTCAAACTAACGTCACAAACTCTTAGCTGGGGTAACTCGTAGGTAGGTAAGAAAAACTTTACCTCCTACATAATTCTAGCAAGATGATAGGTAAGTACTAGGTTAGCAACTGTTTACCCGCAAAGATTTTTTATCCGTCTGTTCACGTCATGTTCTAATGAACGTCGATTGTAGGTAATTAATGTCATTAACAGCTATCTCAGACTCTATATTTTTGTCGTAAAATACTTACCTACGCCTATTTAATCATATTTTACGAGTATGTGAATAAGTGGAACTATTTAATTCTTTCCAAGACAATCTTTACAGGAAATACACCTTCAAAAAAACTTACCATGTCACATTCCTCAGGATCCGCCACCATCCCCTTCATCTTATACCGGATCCCCTCCTTAGCCAGCCGCCCGGCGAACTCCTCACCAGTGCCAGTCTGGGATCCATAAAACACCACTAAACTTCTGCCCGAAGATTTAAGTTTGTTTATGAATGAATTCTCTGTCACTTGAATTGATCCAGCTGGTCTGAAAAGATGAAGAAATAAATTATGTAGGTACATAGAACATCACTCAAGGTCTACCCGAAGATTTTAGTTTTTTACAAGATTTTATTTAGCTTGCCCTGTATGTATGTATGTAACTATGTTTGTTCGCGGAATCTTGCAACTCAATTTTGAAGCAAATATCTGTATACATGTTTACTTTGGATGACAATGCATGGTCAGCTATGTGACGTCACTCTGAATCCAACATGTTATTACTTATATTGTGTAAAGACGTTTTAAGTTGACATTAAACTTTTATGGAAAATATTTATTTCATTATTTTTAGTGGATCCGTTTATAAAAAGCATATTTGTTAAAAAGTTTTTTTTTACTTTTAATTTATTCTATCAAATCTCTTTAGATTCGATCATGAAGAGCGTATTAAATAAAGCAATGTTACCACCACATTGTAGTAAGTACCTAGGGACTATAATAGGGACCTATTAATACGAAACATTACATTAAGTGTGTTAGTAGGTCTAGGTGCGTTCTATCGATTGAACTCGCATTAAGTAAACAACTTTACCTATTACAGATCCAAGAACAAGCAGTTCTAGGTTTGCGTAATAAGAATGCACCTAGACACGCGCCGCGTCCTTACCGTAAGTGGTATTCACTCTCACTGCTAAAAGGTAAAACCACAGGTAAAACTACAATTTTAATTACGAAATTTCGAAAGTTTTAATTCGGTTCTATAATTAGAATTACTTATTTTATGGTCACTAATAAATAACAAACGATTGAATGTAGGAAATAATTTAATATAGTGTAAGTGTGGCTAACGCGCGCGAACGCAAAGGTTCGCCCTGATCTTGAAAATCTAAACTTAAGGCCGGATAGTACCAGATTTCATCATTGCAAAACAAGTATTTATCAATAGCCATTAAACATAGAATTCTGAAATTCATACATATTAAAGTTCAGGATATTACCTAGGGAAAGGTAAATCAAAAACGCGATTGAGGATATACAGACTGTATCATAATATGTGTACTATGCGAAAGGGGAGGGATTTAGACCCCCCCAGGGAACAACGTTTGTTCAACGACTTTTCGAATTTCGATTGGTATCTCTGAAAAAACTCTGAAGAAACTTTCAACATTAACAGCTGATTTTTACGCAGTGACTACCCTAATTGTCGGGACGATGACCTCAGTATCGTAGAAAATAGAAATAGAAAAATAGACTATGAAACATAACACTTAAGGTCGGTTTTTCTTAAACCGCAATTTTCGCTACTCAATTAGGGATGTGCCGTAATAAACACGAATGTGCTATCGATGACTTTAATGGTTATGATTTTGTAAACATTACCATTTAAGTATGTTTTAGGGCGTTAATTTTTGTTTTGTTTTTGTGATGATTTAATCTGGATGTATTTTAGACCTGGGTTCATACCCAACCACTGGGTACAAGGTAAAAATTATAGACAAACTATCAAGAAGTATAAGAAAGTATTCTCTGGTTTCAGTTTTCCCAAGGCACCAGACATTAGAAAAAAATGGATCGATGCAACTGGGAGACAAAATTGGTTTCCTTCAAAAATCAGCACAATTTGCTCAGATCACCTTAAGAACCAAGATTTTCTAATAAAAAAAAGTGGAAACAAATACATTGTTAACACAGCTATACCGACTCTAAAAATTTTGTGTTTTCATGTAATTATGGTACTTGTATTCAAGACATCTTATTTTATTTCATTACCTTTATCTATGTATGTAACGAATAGGTATGTAAAATCTAAATCTAATGAAACGTATTAAAAACTACAGGCACAAAATCTCTCAGCAACACCGAGTTCAGAAAATTCTTCAACGCCAAAGAGATAAGCGGAAACTTGATTCAGAAGACTTAACGAACTATGTCACACAGAAAAAAACAAAAATTTATAGCAATGCAGACTTCAGCTCAGCTGCTTCTACTCCTCGGAAAATAAAACTAAACAGGAAGTTACGATGGAATGAAAATAGAATTAAAAGACAGAAATTGCAAATAAGGAGACTACAAACACAAAATCGAAAGTAAGTGAAAAAGAAAGTAAAGAAAATTGAAAACATTTTAAAAAATTTAGAAGAAAAGTTCAATATTAGTAATGAAAATAACTAATCTTAAAAACACTAATGTTAAGGTGAGCGTAATTTATTTATTTGACTGAATATGGCGTCACTAATGTGTCCATATGCATAGACAACGGTACGTTAATTTTATTATCAAACTACGTACTTACCTCTTAATTTTTTCCAGGTGAATGATTTGGTTACTAGACAAGTACAAAATTTAAAATCAGGTGTTGTTACAAAAGAACAATATTTACAAGAACTCCGTAGCTTTGCTCTTACACTCCATTATTACTCGCCCTATTAATTGTTCATCAGCTGTTGAACGTATAAATAAGACAACTGGTTTAGATTTGAGAAATGAAGACTGGTTAGAAGACCATACCGAAGAACAAGAAATTGGTGAGCTGTTAAGTAACATTTCAGAATTCAGTTCCCAAGCTATAGCACACATTGCAGGTTACATTGCCATTTTGATCAAGAAATTAAATTGTGACGTCTGTGCTGGCGCGCTTATTACGAAACAAATAAATTCGCTACACAAATTCATAGTAGCCAAAGATAAGGGCGGACTGGTTTATCCATCTGATGACATAATCAGAATATGCAAAGTAGCAGAAGCTGTTATTCGATGTATGGAAGGGTAATAAAAAAATAATTTATAATAATGAAAATATTCATTTTAGTCATTAAACGTCCACTGATGAACACAGGCCTCCCTCATGGATCTCCATGAGGGGTAGTTGCCATTCTCACCACGCTTGGCAGGCGGGTTGGTGAGCGCAGTATGGGATGTTGATACACGGATAGACGCTGCTGCCCATCTTCCGGAGGTATCCCTTAGCAGGCTCTTACTGCATCCATGGGCATGAGAGGAGGGATATCATTCTACTGCCGGCACCCCACGGCGGCTGAAAATATTACGTAATATCAAGTCGGACAGTTTCCCGCATCAAACCATGTCAGTGATTTGATAAAAGCCATAACAGAACGATACATAAATGTGCGTATCCATCATTTATTAAAATTAAACGTAAAACTTACGAAAAGACAGATAATTAACAAGTATGTCCTATTTCAAGGACAATAAATTTTCATTCATTGTCATTAAATAATAAATACATACATAAATGTGCGTATCCATCATTTATTAAAATTAAACGTAAAACTTACAAAAGACAGATAATTAACAAGTATGTCCTATTTCAAGGACAATAAATTTTCATTCATTGTCATTAAAGAATAAAAGAAAAGGCAAGCTTTTTATTTCGACCACCACAAATAACCTGACGTACCTATTTCGTTATTCATCAGTAGGTAATGATCGATATCGATACATTCGTCTCGTATTTGTACATCACTAAGGAAGTATGTTTTCTGGGCAATCGATAAAACAGCCATTGTATTATCGATCTTATGTCTCGTTGATAGAGGCTATAACAAAAATCGATAGCAATAGCGCCATCTCTTGTCGAGTGGCTTTGTGTTGTGGATAGTCAAGCAATCAAGAAAATCAGCCATTGTATTAGTAATCTTATTTTCTGGGAATAGAGACTATAAAAAAATATTTGGCAAAAACGCCATCTATTGTCGAGTGGCTTTGTGTTGTGGATAGTCAAGCAATCAAGAAAAACAGCCATTGTATTAGTAATCTTATTTCCTGGGAATAGAGACTATAAAAAAATATTTGGCAATAACGCCATCTCTGGCTGAGTGGACATACTAAATATTCATTTCTTATCACTGTTTATTTTATTGAGCTTTGAACCATGTAGCGATCGGAATAAGGTTAATATCAATAAAAATAGTTTTATGATTTTATGCCATTTTTAAGGTACTCTTTAAACCAATAAAATAGACACAAACGAGGACAAGCGGGGCGCGGGGCGCGGGCGCCCCGTCTAGCGGCTTGCCTCGCGCGTGTCATCGCAAGTCCCGTGGCGGCAGCAGTGCTTGCAGGTCGTGTGCAATGTCGTGATTTCGACATAACATCGCGAATATGTGTGCCGATTTGCGGTAAAATGTAAACTAACTGTGTAACTTATCTGTGCTGTGACAATGTCGTACACAAGTGAACAGTGGACTGAAATGGTGCGGCTTTATGCCATAGCTAGGATGGTAGGATGTACACAGAGCGGTTTCCAGGACATCGTGTGCCAAGCCGGGAAACTGTCCTAGCGGCTACACAAAGCCTACGTATGTAAATAAGACTTGTTGGTTTATGAACTTTTTAAATACCTACGCCTAAAATAACTACTTTAGCCTTATAGCTTTACCTGTAGGAACCTACGTCATTTTATTCAATAAAATCTTTACCTTGTGTAAATGTACCTACCTAAGTGCTAGAAGTGAGTGAATTACTTGTCTGTGATTGTGTACCTTCTAAGAATACCTACGAAATCGAAATAAAGAAGCCGTCTAGACATCTGACAAGCGAGAAAATATGAGGTACTTAAAACTTTCCTAATACTACCTAGGTTTAGGTTATACACACATCTTATTATTACTTACGCATTTACTAAATAAATCGTCGAGTAATCTCCCGCCATAGCGGAAATTTACCTGCGAAGATAAATACCTACCTATACCTACTAGATTGCCCGGACAGGGCTGTCACGTTTTTTAGGCACTATGAAATTTAAACTTTTTGTATGGGAAACTGAAAATAGGATTTTTTAATTATATCCCCCCCAAAACTAATCACCAATGGGGTCTGAACCCCCCACCCTCTGGCGTAGAACGCATATAATGATATACCTTGTATTTATCGATAAAAAAAATCCAAAGTTACCTCTTAATAAAATCTAAAACAACTGGTATGAGTAAACTACACGATGAAATCAAATAAAAATTACACCAAAACATTTGTCTCTTTCTTATGGCGAGAATTGTGAAATTTGATTTTTTTTATTTCATACAAATATTTTATGAAATGTCAAAATACCTACAAATTCACGGCGTAGCGCCCGTGCTCCGTTTACAGTAGATTGACTACTGCGACAGTAAATTTTCGATGTAAATTTGGTAGTACGGTAGAAATTCAGTATTTTTTGAAAAAGTAGCGGATTTAATTATGTAGTCTTCCTCAAAACCAGGTTTTCGTTTACTGAGAGGTTTTTCTACTTTTTAGGTACCTATACAATAAAATAAATTAAAAAATGTCCAATAAATAAATGATCTCATCATAATTGCAAAAAGACTGTCCGCTCATTCCTTCAAAATAAAACTTACGACTTACGACGAAAAATAATTATTTTTAACCTGATGATAACCTTGCATTTTGTACTACACAACACACTCACACTAAACTTCAAACACTACAATTGCACTTCACGCTTACGCCCATTCATAGACACAATTCACACACGCATCCACAGATATGATACGATACACACATAAACACACAACTTACACATTTACGTACAAAGTGACATTTAATATGACTGTAATTTCTTAATTTTTGATTTTTATTCTAAAATTTCTTATTAAACTAGACAATTAATTTACAATGTACTTTATATACAAAATAAAATGTTTTAAAGGCACTTCACCCACTGGATTGGAGATAAAATAAATTGTGTCTAAATATGTAATGTTATTGTGAATTATGATTTTTTATGTACTTCACAATCTGTTTTTATGATATAAATATTATAATTATGATATGAATGAAATAAATTGTGTTTGCATATTTTTATTTTGTACCAGAATAGATTTGTTCTGAAATTAGGTTTGTGATTTATTTTTGTAGGTATGCTTCAGTTCATAAAAACATAAAATAAAATAAATAAGCTTTACTGTTATATCGGTCGGTCGGTCTAATGCGGACTCCACATGGCAAGTGTTTTTAACATACCTGTTGATAATGATAATGTTAGACAGGCACAACACAATATAGGGTATATATCGGAAAAGGATCGGGTCTAATGAGCCGCGTAGAGATGAGAAGAATTTAAACGGATAAATGGGGCAAAAAGAACTTTGAACATAGGTACGTATAGCATCAGACGTTGTGTGGTAACTACGTGGATGAATGAATACTGTGTAATTCTCTAGGCGTGCATGTAAAAATATTCAAAGACACGATCAAAAATAAGATAATACTATGATGTTGACGATCATTAAAATAATGTTTTTAAGTAACGAAAAGTTTTTTAGTGACAACTGTTTGAAATTTTTAGCATTCCACTACTGAATTATTATACCTACTATGGCGCAAGATACGAGTTGTAGCGCGTGCGGGTAGCGCAATTTACACTAGCGTTTAAAACCACACACAAAGTGTTCGGCTGTCACCGCCTTAAGGGCATTATTATCCGACTTCGAACTATTTTTAATGCCCGTAATTTTAAAACAACGAATTACTCGTAAGTATTTAATTTGTAGGCAGCAAATTCAAAATTCACAAAATTCACTACAATAGAAATTAGCCAGTTTTTTAATAAAATTGTAACTTGCATGATTTTGTGCTTACAAAAACCATGACCAAACCAAAATTATTACTACTCGCGACCAGGAAGTACCTAATCATTTAAAGTTTACGAGCCTTGTAATTTAATGCTCTTGTCATTGTCTCAATATTCATATTTTATTTAATGAAAACACGTAATTCGTTTCCCGTTTGTTTTAGTTACTTCGACGTTTAATATCTACTCGGATGACGATACAATTGGTTACCAGTAGCGTTCAGTATTATAAACAAGTCATAAAAACATAATTTTTATATTTTATTTTTTCCTTGAACTAGTAAAAAGTTTATGACACAGTCATCAAGTTTGCATTGTTAAGAACATAAAGTGCACACTGTAGCAATTTTAAACACTAGGTATTTTTGAAAGAATAATATGTATAAGCCCACGCGAGGTATTCCAAAGTCCACGTTTAGGCAGTCCAATGTCTACGAACGAAAGGCAGTCTAAAGTTTACGATAGGCAGTGGCAAGCAAAGATTTAAAAATCTTGGTGCCAAGAATACGCAAGGCAGTCTGCTTCCGACCGGACTTTACGATGAGCTGCCTCTGTTTGCCTGGACCATTTCCAGCCTCATCTATGTGCACTAACCTACCCTGAAAGACAAAGTTTAGACGTTTACTTACAGCGTAGTAATTACGAATTTTTCGAATTAATTTATACATATTTATCAATATAAGAGCAGACTTGGGGTTTGCCAGCGAGCGATGGAGCGCAGTATCCTAGGAGTCAAATTGTCAGACCGGATAAAAAATAGTGAACTGCGCTCCAAAACACAGATCGCAGACGTCGCCCAAAAATCGGGCCAATTGAAGTGGGATTGGGCGGGTCACGTCTGCCGCAGGCCGGATAAGTCATGGGCTAAATCCACTACCGAATGGATCCCACAAGACAGGAAACGACCTCGCGGCAGACCGAGACGTCGATGGAAAGACGAACTCGACGCATACTTGGAAGACTGGACCACAGTAGCTCAAGACAGAGAAAGGTGGAAGGAAGGAAGGGAGGCCTTTGCCCTGCAGTGGGACAGTACAGGCTCTTAATAATAATAATAATAATCAATATGTGAAATATGTCCTCCCAATACGCTAGTGACTACGCACGCAGTCCAAAGTCTACGCCCACCGCGGCCGGCTGGACTACAGTTACAGCGAGTTGCCTCTCTTGTCTTCTGACTACAGAATTCCTCGTCCACACTGACACACGAACCGGCGTCCCCTGTCTAAAATCTAAACTATTAGCTTGAAAAAAAAAAGCATGAATTTAGTTTTAACCATGAACTTTCTAGGAAAAGGGTTAAGCGTGATGTGGTTTCCCAAATATACCCCGAAAACTCAATTATTTCATGTTAGGTAGTATGTTTTGGTAAACGTATAAAAGATACACCACCAACTTCTAACAACAGGGCTACGGTTAAATACTGATGCCTACATACTTAGCGCGTGGCCCGACACGCACTGACCTAATTTATTTTGCTTAGCCTCCTTCGAGAAAGGTACCTGGATCGAATCTTCGTGATGTTATGATTTTTAATATAATCCACTAAAAGTCTTACATTGCTGTTATGTAAAATTTAAAGTGATTCTGTATTATTTGTCAATGTATTATTGAATTGGGTATAATAAACCTTCTAAACATGAACAAACATGTGACTTTATTACGCAACGCAATCTGTGTATTTAATAGGTAGTGGTAGTATCTGATAGATATCATTTAAGTAAGGGGCCGTCTCCACGAGCGAGGGAATCGCGGCGATGCTATCGTCCATGCCACGTATTTCTATACACTCTCTTAGAGGCAGTCTCCACGAGCGAGAGAATCGCGACGAGTCCGTGCTATAGAATTCCCTCGCTCGTGGAGACGGTCCCTAAGTGTGGTAGGTGTACATGAGTTGAAGCGAATAGTTTTGCGACTTCAGCATAAATAAGAGATTGCATTAGCGTTATGGTCTTGATAACATACCTAATACTGAATTTATTGATTGAATTTTTAACCAACTTCCAAAAATGAGGAGGTACTCAATGTGTATTTTGTTTAGTCTTAGATGATTTTGATAGAATCTTTGTTAGTTAGGTACCTAAAAACTCCGTAGTTTATGAACCGATTCGGAAAAAATATTTTTGTGATCGAAGAAATACATTTCCAATTTTTTTCGAAACTCGATTCCTGATTATGGAATCCATGAGCTATAAAATAATTGTAATACCTAGTAGACGCTGGAGTCCCTCAACTGCCCTCAAGGGGGTTTCATGCCCTAAAAAAATGTATACTTGCGATTGGGTTTTTTGTTTCACCTTTCTTTTAATAATGCCGGAGTGTCCAGCATCCAGTGTACACACACTGTATTCTGAGTACACACAACACCATCTAGTCCCAAACTAAGCAAAGCTAATTCTAGGAAAACTATAACGGTTAGCTTTTCTAGTTTCGGAGGATTTCGTCGTTATATATAATAGATACCGTTTACCAAACATACCGAAACACTTTAAACTGAAAACTCAAATTTAAATACTTTAATCGGAAACTTAAGTAATATTTGGTAATATGTTTTAGTAAACGTAAAAAAAACATACACCAACTTCTAACAACAGGTCTACGGGTAACTAAGGAACTTTGGATCCTAATTTATATAGATACTAGCTTCTGCCCGCGACTTCGTCCGCGTGGAATAGATACTTTGGGCTAACGCAAACTCTAATCCGCATCTTCATTTACGTAGAAGGTAAAAATATTTTTAAATAATACCTACAATAAGCGTTATTTTAGGTACCTATTTCAAGCTTTTATCAGTAAGAGTGGAACTTTAAAACGTTAGGTAAAAGTACTGGGTCTTATACTCTTATGAATGAATGAATGAAAATTCTTTATTGTACACCAAATAGAACAATTTTAAAAAAATACAATGAGCATATAAATGTACAATGGGCGGTCTTATCGCTAAGAAGCGATCTCTTCCAGACAACCTTTGGATGGAGAAGAATTTGAAGGAAGAATGGTTGGGGGTGTACATAACAAAAGATAGATAGAGAGAGGTAATAAAATAATTATAATATTATACGAAAATAAAATAACTGATATAATATTAGTAGTAGATTGTAGGTTATTCTAAAAACTCAAAACTATGTTATTTTATAGTACTTCTGCGTGCATTATATTTCTAGTTTTGTTTTCATCCGGTAGAATTAGATTATTGATGTTCACCAGAACCAGATCTCGCTCGATATCAATCAATCAATTTATTTCATTTCAAGCCTAAATTACAAAATCAATATAATGGAAAATAATCAAGTAAAAGCACATCATCTACATTCATGGCTTGCGTTTATAAACTGGTCTACAGCACCTACACTAAGTGGTAAGACTTGTGTCGTAGGTGCTGCCTTCCTTCTAAGATTACAATATTTATAGTATCAAAGCCAGATCAGGGTTTTATATAACCACGAATATAATTATTAAAGGTAGCAGTATATTAATATCATCTAAACTTACTTAATAGTGATTGTAAGTAGTTAATTAGTATAATGTTAAATAATTTAATTTAATAACAATCATAACTAATAATTCAATTTATTACCATTAATTAATGTCATAGTTTAATTATAATTAAACTATGATATGGCAACATATAGTCCGTGCGAAAAACACTTGTCGTAAACCTATTTTACGTGCTTAAATGGTTGCCCCTGGGCTTTATTAATTGTTACCGCAAACGATACCTTCACCGGATATTAAATTATTATTTTTAAGTTAAAAGGCAAATCCGTTGGTATCATAGGGATGCGAGGTATCAGCGCTGTTTGCCCTACTGCTGGAAAAGTCAAAACTGTAGGACCAATCACGTAAATACGAATAAATTTTACTTGGAGTCTGATTCCGTTGCATAAATTTGGTGGTTTAAGGTTTCTTAGCAACACAATATTGGAGTGCCAGTTAATAATTTGAGTGAATGTGGGGGAAGGCCACTCGGATTTAGAGATCATTTTTTGCTGCGATGTTATTTTAAAACTGCGATATCTCCTAAGATAATAATTGAAATCAAATGATGTAAAAAGCAATTTTGTTTTAAAATAAATACTTGTAATGAATAACGTATTTATTTGGATAAGGATTAATATAATGTTTATAAAAACACCTTCGCAAATACCTATTGCATTATTTTAGAACAAATTAGGTTAGCAAAAAAGGTTATAGTGAGCCAACCTTAAGAGATAGATATTCTGTCATACATGATTTTTGCGAAACTTTAACCGTTTACGAAGCGCACGCAGCGGAAGCTCTCAAATGGAAAAAAATAATCCCGATGTTGAAACATTCTTCATTGGTACTCTGCTCTTATTACCCTTAGCGTAATGATATATATATACATATATATATATTTATAGCCTATAACCTTCCTCCTTCCAGAAATGGGCTATCTAACACTGAAAGAAATTTTCAAATCAGACCAGTAGTTTCTGAGATTAGCGCGTTCTAGCAAACAAACAAACTCTTCAGCTTTATATAATATTAGATACGGTACTTTTTATGTCTTTTTTATAATTTTGTTTTTATTGTTTACTAAGCATTTATGTGTACCTACGTACTAACAAAATGTATGTTTATTCTGATTAATAAATGATTTATTTATTATACGCCACCTGAGGTCAATAATTATTGTAGTTGCATGTAACAAGGTCTACGACCTCTTATCGCTTGTCTCATCGTCTGCATCATAGCATACCTACTACTCACAGTTAGATGACATAAGTAACCTACAGATTAGGAAGTCAGGTATTTTCAGTTTATTGTCAAGTTTCGCGGGTCTCATACTTATTTCACACTACGCGCGATTTTTTACACTTGAGATAGGTAGTGACTACTTATTTTTAATGAAAGGCCTTGCTGAGAGTTACTCGAAAAATTAAATGACATCACTCTTAATCAACATGGCGATATACTCAAAATGGCGGACTAATTCGAAAAATGAAAAAACGTCACTCTAAATCCAATATGGCAAAATACCCAAGATGGCGGACTAGTTATTTTTGGATATCAAATAAAAGGGCTTGCTGATAGGTAGAGCTTGACATAGATGACTTAGACAGCGTCAGCAATTAATATTTATGCAGCACGGGACGGTGCACTGCCTGGGACATTGAAAGATGGATTAGGCTTGCCCTGTAACTTTATCTAATAGGTAGGTACTCGAAAACGCCCATAAAATTAACGTAGGCTCATCGAATATTGACAGAAAAGCGACAGAATTAGTCGTACAAGCCATAAATAAACAATTATCTAAGAACTAACCAGGAAAAGTAAAATACACGTAGTTAACAAATTGATAAGACAAAACAAGATATAGTATATACATATATATATATAGGATAGGATATCTAAAGTGTCAGTGCAACCGTTTGAGTAACTTATTCGTTAGACATTTTACTAATAGTTTTGTTTCCTCGTAATATCAAAACGCTAAATCACGTTTTAATGTTAACTTAAAACGTCCTTACATTAATATATGTATGTAAAAAAAGCTTGTAGCGAGATTAACCTGTGTAGTACCTGTAACTTTATCTAATTGTTTTTTTTTCATACAATGTTAATAAGTACGAGTATTTGCTTAAATCTCGCGACAAGCTTTTTTATTACATACATTATAATGTGTAAAGACGTTTTAAGTTAACATTAAACTTTAATGGAAAATGTTTATTTTATTATTTTTAGTGGGTTCAATTTATTTTTTACTTTTTAGTTATCACTGGACAGTTAGTTTCTTTATTTTTAGTTTTAAAATTACAGGATTTTATCGCGTACCTTTTTTATTATTTTCCCGACGTTTCGAACACCTTTCAGCGTTCTTGGTCGCGGGAGGACTGATGTGCTGGGAGCTACCGCCGCGAATTGATGGCAGAATCCACGACTACCCTCAATTCGTCTTCAGATTCAGAAATGTCCAAGTTCACATTACGACACACTACACTGACGGTATCGGAAGAAGAGAAGAGCAGTTAGCACTTAGGAACCTGCGGGCGAATGCCGATATCCTTGTGCTCAAAGCCGATAAGGGAAATGCCACTGTGGTGATGAACGCCTGTGACTATGACGCTAAAATGCGGGCCTTGTTGAGTGATGAGAAGGTGTACAAGCCAGTAAACTACAACCCGACAGCCAGGGTAACAAAGCGTATAAGAGGTGTTATTACGGACCTGAAGGACCTTTTCACAGAGGATATGTATGAACGTCTCCATAAACCTGCAATAGTGCAGCCGCCGAAGCTTTATGGTCTACCTAAGGTACACAAAACCCTTGTGCCTTTGCGTCCGATTGTAAGTCAGATAGACTCGCCGACGTATGACCTGACTAAACATATTGCTTCGGTGTTACAGCCCATTGTAGGCAAGACATCTTCCTACGTGAAGGACTCTCGTCATTTTGTCCAGATCATCAAGACTTATAAAGTTGAGCCAGACGAAGTTATGGTGAGTTTTGACGTGGAGTCACTTTTTACCAAGGTCCCACTCCACGACTGTCTTGATGTGGTGAAAGAAAGGTTGAAGGACAACGAACTTCCTATTCAGTACGTGGATTTACTGGAACACTGTTTGAACGGAAATTTCTTTCTATACCGCGGGCAACACTACCTCCAGATCGACGGAGTGGCCATGGGTAGCCCAGTAGCTCCGGTCTTGGCCAACATCTGGATGGAACATTTTGAGAGTAAGATTGATTTTACAGCCAACGGTATAAAGTTGTGGAAACGTTATGTGGATGACGTTTTCTGCATAATGAAGGGAGGCGAACAGGAAGTCCACCAGTTAACAGACACATTGAACGCCATACACCCGAATATCCGGTTCACGCATGAAATGGAGATTAATAGGACTTTAGCTTTTCTGGATGTCAAAGTGATGGTGAGATTCGATGGTTCCTTAGCGCATTGTGTCTACCGAAAACCGACTCATACTGACCGGTACCTAAACGCTGCATCGCATCATCATCCGTGCCACTTGCAGTCTGTTGTGGCTTCATTAATTAACAGGGCTCATGATCTGTGCGACCCTGAACATGTGGAGAGTGAAATCAGCCATGTTCAGGAGGTTCTTAGACACAACGGATATGTAAGTAGAAAAACTATAAAACGGAAAAGCCGAAAAACGCCGGAGGTCAGCAGACAACCTATCTTTCTGCCGTACGTGAAGGGGGTGACGGATAAGATTGGAAATATTCTCAAGAGATTTTCAATTAAGTCAGTTTTCACTCCCTACTCAAAAGTCTCTCAGCAGCTCCGAACACCAAAAGATAGCATACCGCTGCAAATGCCAGGCGTATACAAAATTGACTGTAGCTGTGGCCGTTCATACATAGGGCAAACTAAGCGCACAATAGCCGAACGTGTCAAGGAGCATATAGCCGCGGTCAAAAATCGGCAAGTGTATAAGTCAGCGATTGCCGAACATCTGCTGGAGTCAGGACCTAACCACTGGATAGAACTACACGACCCAAAAGTTCTATCCAAAGAACGACACTATTATAAGAGGATAGTTCGAGAGGCGATTGAGATCAAGAAACACCTAAATTTCAATCGTGAAGATGGTTTTCGTCTCTCTTCTGCATGGAATCCTGTGTTGAATAAGTGTGTGCGTTGTGTTCCGACGGTACAGCAGTCCGATACCGTCAGTGTAGTGTGTCGTAATGTGAACTTGGACATTTCTGAATCTGAAGACGAATTGAGGGTAGTCGTGGATTCTGCCATCAATTCGCGGCGGTAGCTCCCAGCACATCAGTCCTCCCGCGACCAAGAACGCTGAAAGGTGTTCGAAACGTCGGGAAAATAATAAAAAAGGTACGCGATAAAATCCTGTAATTTTAAAACTAAAAATATGTTAACAAATCGCGAAAGTTTAACAGTTAGTTTCTTGTCTTTTCATCTCATGACCGCCATGTTGGATTTAGAGTGATTTCATATATTTTTTCAAGTAACTCAGCAAGACCTTTCATTTGATACCCATATTGTACTAATTAAACTAGAACTACCATCTGTTTGGAACAAAACTGACACTCGCTAAAGAGGTTAAATACCTTGGAATCTGGTTAGACAGCAAACTCCTCTGGGGTAAGCAGGTCGACCACGTAACTACAAAAGCCACAAACGTACTATGGCAGTGTACACGAGCCGCTGGACAAGATTGGGGTCTTAAATCAAAGCTTTGCCTATGGATGTACACAGTAATGGTAAGACCAGTGCTCACCTACGGAGCAGTGGTGTGGTGGCCAAGTACAAATCTAGTTACAGCAATAAACAAGCTAAAACAGATTCAAAGGCTTCCGTGCTCCTTGATATGTGGATGCACAAAATCCACTCCATCAGCAGCACTGGACATAATTCTTGGTCTGATACCACTTCACGTGCACATGCACATACAGCAAGAAGCTATGTCGGCTGCTCTAAGAATAAATCTACGAATCAATGGAAAGGAAATGCAAGGGTTACAAACCACTGCAAAATACTGGATAAGGCTATAAAAATTATACCAGAAGACTTAAATGGCACGGATAGAACAGCCACAACATACCTAAATAACAAGGGGTACTGTGGCCAGTCAAGACGACTCGGTAGAAACAGTATCTCCATCTATCTACCATATTTATACAGATGGGGCCAAATGCAAAACAAGCGCGGGCTGCGGCTTCTACTGTCCAGAAATTGGACTGTCCAAAGCGCAGCCTCTCAATGGTACAACAACAGCTTTCCAGGCGGAAACGCTTGGGCTTCTTCAAGCAACTAAAGCAATTACGAGTGTACAGATCTTGCAACAGAAGACAGTGCAAATCGAACGTCGCTCATTTTCATAACTGATAGCGCAGCACTTACAAACGCACTCGGCAGACCAGACACCAGGTTGCAGAATGCCACAGTGCCCTGCAAAAACTAGCAGAAAGGTACACAGTAAATGTTAAATGGACAAAGAGTCACGGATCATGCATGGGGAACAGCAGAGCCGATGAATTGGCAAAGGAAGGAGCTAGTATCACTCCAAACTCCGATGATATCGGCCTCTGCAAACCTCCGACCGCAGAGATCAAAACCATACTTAAAATGTATTCTGTAAAAGAACACCAGAAAATATGGGAACGCAGACCGGACTGCAAGCATACAAAACTAATGCTCCCAGAGAGAAACAAAAAGATAACCAATACTCTGCTCAAGATGACAAGACAAGACCTACGGATGATGGTGGGCATCATCACGGGACACTGTGATCTAACTAAACCACCATATTCTAAAGACAGGGGCCACAGATAGTAGACTATGTCGCGGGTGTCTTGAGGTGGAGGAGACAGTGGAACACGTGCTATTGCATTGTACTGCCACAAAGGACGTCAGATCTAGAACGGGACTACAGGAGCTCATAGAGTCATGCCCTTCTTCTACAACATCTGCATATCCTTCGGGAATGCTCATGGAATGCTGCCAGCCAGCGGCCCAGAGTCCTTCTCCGGTACTTTAAGGAGTTGGGCTGGCTAGGGTCGGGCTAGCATCACGGGGGACAATGCACAATACACCCCAATGCGGGACGTCAGTGCAGATCTGGTTACCCCCACTATAATTAGAATTAGACCCATATTGTAAGAGTGCATTAAGAATAACTAGTCCGCCATCTTGAGTATACCGCCATGTTGGATTTAGAGTGATGTCATTTAATTTTTCGAGTAACTCTCAGCTAGACCTTTCATTTGATACCCATATTATAGGAGTGCATTAAGAATAACTAGTCGGCCATCTTGGATGTTCCGCCATGTTGGATTCAGAGTATCGTCATTTCATTTTCGAATTATTCTCAGCAAGAAATTTGATACCCTTTCATTTGATACCCGTAAGAGTACATTAAAAAAATAAGTAGTTCGCCAGGACAGTACAGCACAGTACAGTCCAGCCCAGTCCAGTCCGGCCCAGCCCAGTCGAGTCCAGCCCAGTCCACCCGAGTCCAGCCCAGTCCAGTCTAGTCCAGATGCTTCACGTCATTTAATTTTTCGAGTAACTCTCAGCAAGGCCTTTCATTTGATACCCATATTGTTGGAGTCCATTAAAAATAACTAGTCCGCCATCTTGGGTGTTCCGCCATGTTGGATTCAGAGTGACATCACATAGCTGACCATGTATTGTCATCCAAAGTAAACATGTATACAAAATTTCAGCTCAATCGGCAAAATGTAAGCAGGTACTCGTATTTACATTGTTTGAAAAAAAAATAATATCAGATCAAGTTACTGGTACACAGGTTAATCTCGCGACAAACTTTTTAGCTTTAGCTGAAATTTTGTATACCTGTTTCCTTTTGATGACAATGCATGGTCAGCTATGTGACGTCACGCTGAATCCAACATTACGGAACAGCCAAGATGGCGGATACTTATTTTTAATGTACTCCTATAATTGGGTAGGTATCAAATGAAAGGGCTTGCTGAGAATAACTCAAAGATGAAATGACGTCAATCTGAATCCAACATGGCGGAACACCCAAGATGGCGGACTACTTATTTTTAATGTACTTCTATAATATGGTAATCAAATGAAAGGCCTTGCTGAGAGTTACTCGAAAAATTAAATGACATCACTCTAAATCCAACATGGCGGTATACTCAAGATGGCGGACTAGTTATTTTAGGATAACGTATAAAAGGGCTTGCTGATAGTTACACAAAACATTATAATTATGACATCACTCTAAATCCAACATGGCAGGCATGAGATGAACAGACAAGAAACCAACTGTCCAGTGGTAACTAAAAAGTAAAAAATAAATTAGAAGTAAAAAAACTTTTTAACAAACAAGCTTTTATTTAAACGTACTAAAAATAATAAAATAAATATTTTCCATCGAAGTTTAATGGCAAATTAAAACGTCTTTACAAAATTCATGTTATAAAAAAGCTTGTCGCAAAATGTAAGCAGGTACTCGTATTTACATTGTTTGAAAAAAAAAATATCAGATCAAGTTACTGGTACACAGGTTAATCTCGCGACAAACTTTTTTATCACATAAATTGTGTAAAGACGTTTTAGGTTGACATTAAACTTTAATGGAAAATGTTTATTTTATTTAGTACATAGTCTACATAGTAATAGTAGTAGTACATAGTAATAGTATACTCATAAATAAAAGCTTGTTTGTTAAAAAGTTTTTCTTACTTCGAATTTATTATCACATAAATTGTGTAGACGTGTTGAGTTGACATTCAACTACAATGGAAAATGTTTATTCTTAACCCACGACGCAAAGAGTCTCTGTCTGTCTGTCTGTGGTATCCGTAGCTCCCAAACGGATGAACCGATTTTCGTTTAGTTTTTTTGTGTCATAGATAATCTTATCCCGAGTGTACTTAGCCATATTTTATCAAAAACAGCTGACATGTTTACAAGATATGGGGGGTGAAGGAGGGGATGAATAATCAAATGTTCCCAAATGTACCCGAGTTTGGTATAAAATGAAAGTAAATGGTGTGTAGAATGCAAAACTGAAAGTTATATAGAAATCGATTGAGCCATTCATGAGATAGGCGGGTTGAAAGTAGGGGTGAACAATGGAATATTTTCAAATATACCCAAGTGGGGTATGAAATGAAAGGGCATGTGTAGATTGCAAAACGGAGGGTACCTACACATTACAAAAAATTAGGTAACCTCAGAGACTAGGTAAAGTGTCGGGGGTTACTTAAAAAAATAATTTTATAAACTTGTATTAAGTATTTTTAGTACCTACGTTTAAATAAAAAATGTTGTTAAAAAGCTTTTTTTACTTTTAATGTATTTATCTATCTGATAAAAATAAGTACACCTGCAAGTTATAGATGTGTGTTTGTTAATTGATGTTTTCATACTATTTTAGTAATCAATTCTGCAAGCAATTACTCACGTACCTACCTGAACATAATTTATCATAGGATTATTTTTCATAATCTGAATCCATCTGAATCGGATAGCTTAATAATTACTCTATTCATTATAACGTTTAAACTCAAGGTAACAATTAAATTCGATTTAAAATCAAACAAAACAGTCGGACTTTAAAATTAGTTTTCCCAAAAATAACTTGAATTTTAAGTTTTTCGTTTGATAATGATGTTGCGATATTTAGATACTGTAATTCCTGTGTGGCAAAAAATATTTTTAACAAATAATATCTCTAGTTATTTAGTTTTTCAGTAGATACCTACTTACCATAATCACTATAGAGTACTTTCAGCTGTATAGACGCGTTTATTGGCTACCTACATTATGCATAATTGAACCCTAAATCGAAAAATTGTCTTCGCAACTCCTATGGTTTTTACCTATAGTATAATTATAGCATGTTCAACGATACCCCACACGATGAGAAAATCAAGAAAAATCCACCCCTTCAGTTACGAAAATATATAGTCCTCCTCATCGATTTCGATGACGGCGACCTTTACTTTACTACCTGTTATGAGCTCTAATATGGCTGGCCAAACCAAACTTGGTTTTAAAAACTCTACAGCAGGAGTGACAGTAGAGCTGACCAGCGTCATTGTAGGTGTATATGTAGGAGGGCTTGGGTCTATCTTTGCGTAGTTGGCGTTTGGTGTCTAGCTCCTGAAGGCGATTGTCTTCAAAGGCTTTTACTTTATTATAGATAGTGCTTCGCCAAGATGACCGCTGTGAAGCAAGCTCCTCCCAACATTCCGGGTCAATATTACAAGCGTTAAGATGTCGCTTAAACACGTCCTTGTACCGCAGATGCTGACCGCCGTGGTTTCGCTTACCGTCAGCCATCTCCGAATAGAAAACTGCTTTAGGTAACCGGCGGTCATCCATGCGCAGAACGTGTCCACACCATCTAAGTTGCCGTTGCATCAACAAAGCCTCTATACCGTACATTCCGGAGCGGCGCAGAACCTCAGAGTTGGGGATACAATCCTGCCACTTGATCTTTAAGATTGATCTAAGACACTTAAGATGATACGTTTCAAGTTTTTTGATGTCTGGTCTGTAAAGGCACCATGTCTCAGCACCATATAAAAGGACAGGGATAATAAGTGCCTTATAGACACTAATTTTCGTCTCAAGCTTAAGATCATGGGACCTCCAGACACGATCATTTAGCCGTCCGAAATTGGCAGAGGCGTTGGCGATGCGCGATGGAATTTCTGAAGCCAGTGTGTTGTCCGATCGGATGTGACTCCCAAGGTATTTAAAATGAAAAACCTCCTCTAGTGGTTTCCCATCTAGAAGTAGGTTTGTTGTATCAACTTGGTGACCTCTAGGTGGTTGCTTGAGGATTTGGGTTTTGGAAGTGCTAATGACTAGATCAAAACGTTGACACGATTGATGAAGTGCATTGGCGTAATCTTGAAGATTCGACATGCTATCAGACATGAGACAGACGTCGTCTGCGTAAAGAATTTCCAAAATGGAGACTTTTTTGACTTTTGACTTCGCCCTGAAACGCGTTATGTCAAAAACACCTTTTTCGGTCCTGACTTGGAGTTGGATTTGATTGCTGCAGCATTTTAATGCGTCTCGTATAACTGCAGCAAAGTATATGGCAAAAAGTGTGGGTGCCATAACACAACCTTGTTTAACTCCACTTGTGATCTGTATCTCTTCAGAAAGTTCATTGTCATGCTGAACCTGCGCTTTCATACCAACATGGAATTGGCGAATAAGGTTAATAAACTTCTTAGGACAGCCAGATTTTTGGAGAATAAGCCACAGTGCCTCACGCGGAACTCTATCAAATGCTTTCTCTAAATCGACAAAACACATGTAGAGAGGCTTTTGATGTTCAAGGCTTTTCTCCTGGAGTTGTTTAAGAACAGCTATAGCGTCGATGGTTCCTCTGCTGGGACGAAGGCCGCACTGGCTCTCGGGAAGATGTTCTTCAGCCATTGCGCTCAAGCGACTGTTCACAATATGTGCCAGGATTTTTCCAGCGCTGGCTAGGAGCGATATACCACGATAAGAGCTGCAGTCGGAGACATCACCTTTCCCTTTGTACAGCTTACAAATTACCGCGTCCCTCCAGCCCTGGGGTATCTCTTCAGTCTCCCACACTTTTAAGGTCAGTTGGTAGAGCCTGTTAACAATAAACTTTCCACTATACTTGTACACTTCTGCTGGAAGTTGGTCTACTCCTGGGGTCTTATTGTTCCTCAAACGTTTTACGGCTTTTACAAACTCATCGAAGGTTGGTGGATCATCTAGGTTTTGACAGACTGGTAAGTCTTCAAGCGAATTAACATAGGGTAGGTTAACACTGGGCGCACCTGGGTTTAGAACATCAGTAAAATGTTCTTCCCATCTCTTTAATACGGAGTTTTTGTCTGTTACTCGATGTTGCCTGTCCCAAACCAAAACCAAAAATTGCATGTATGCTTTCGAAAAACTTACCAGTCTGATGAGTATCTGCACAGCGCTGTAATTCAGCAGCTTTCTCTCTCCACCACTTATCCTTCAGATCGCGAACTTTGGACCGCAAATCGTGTTGTGCCTCCTTTTTACTACATAGATCCGCTGAGTTTGAGTTCAATATGCATCTGTACCTATCAACAAGCCGTCTGATGTTGTTATCAGACTAATCAAACCAGTCTTGATTTTGTTTATGCGGTTTGCCTACGGTTTTCAAGGCACAGAAATGCAGGTGTTTTGAGATATATCGCCACTCATCGTCTATTGTAGGGAACTCAGTCTGCGGAGTACAAGCTGCAAACTCAGAATCCAACACATTACCAAGTTCAGGTGAGGTAATAAGTTTCGAAGAGGCCAGCTTATTGGGTAATTTGCTGGTTGCCCGCCGTGGAGTTTTCAGCTCAAGACGCATCCTCGACCTAATAAGACGATGGTCAGTCCAGCCCAGTGCCCCACGCATTGCTTTCGTTATGTGAACATCGCGAAGGTCTTTTCGGCGGACTATAACGTAGTCAAGGAGGTGCCATTGCTTGGATCTTGGATGCATCCACGAGGTTTTGTACTTGTCGGCGAGACGGAAGAATGTATTTGTTATGCTTAGATCTAATTCAGCACATAATGTAAGAAGACGTGAACCATTGTCATTACATTTTCCGATACCATGCTTGCCGAGGACACCGTGCCAAAGATCGTAATCAGTGCCAACTCGCGCATTAAAGTCTCCCAGCAAAATGATCTTGTCATGTTTTGGAACTCCTTGGAGGGCTTCGCGAAGTTGTTGATAAAACGCATCTTTATCGTGATCTGGAGCGGGCAAAGTAGGAGCGTAGGCACTAAATAGATGGACGTACTTGTTATGTGAGATTGGAAGCCGTAGAGTCATGATGCGGTCATTGACACCCTTAGGTAAGTCACTCAGATCTCTTACCAGCACATTGCGTATAGCAAACCCTACGCCACTACCCGCCCTTTTACCAGCGGGGCGTCCGCTCCAGTAATATGTGTACCCACCAAGTTGTTCACATAGTTCACCACTATCACTTAGATGTGTTTCACTAATTGCCACTATATCAATTTTGTATCGATCCAGTTCTCTGGCTAGAAGAGCTGTTTTTCGCTCTGGGCATAGGTTTTTGTCCCTATCAAGTAAGGTTCTAACATTCCAGGTTGCAATGCAGAGTTGTTTAGTTGGTATCTTTTGTTTTAATTTCTGTATCTTTCGACCGCGTTTATCGGTGTCTAGGTGCCCGCGGTTAGGCCCTTAGAACACAGGTAGAGACAGACTATTTTTAGGCCACCTTTTCTAGGCCCTCCCTCTGTACAGAGGAAAGCAGAGTGATCCTGAATAGGGCTGCTTTGTCACTGGACGTGCTGCCGAACCCGAGATCCTGCCTCAATTCGACCCGGGAGCGACCACTCTCGTCTAGCCGCCAAACGTGCAGGGTGCTAACTAAAGCTTCGATTCACCGAGATCTCAGCTCCACCGCCAACACCCTATCGCCGTTGGTCTTTTGGCTCAAGTCCGGTATGAGTATACAAGGTCATCTGCGCGGGAGTTTATTTATAGTGGTCAAGCAGTTGCGCTGGTGCAAGTCCACTTCACTCGTCCCTACTCATGTTATCCAATGGTCCGGGGGTACGGTACAATTGGCATAAGTCGGGATGCAGTATCTGGCCGGACGATATCTATATGGCCTCTATCGCCGCCCTTCAGGCCTTCTACAATGCCTAGCTACCTCGCCACCGTGAGTGGATTGCTACTAAAGCCGAGGTAGACCTTGTGCACTATGCGGGAGGTATCCGCCAGACATGAATGTCGAAACAAACAAATCCCCCTCGACCAGGTTTGGCCCACGAGTCGACGTGGTTGCCCGGGGTGTGGCCGCTACGTGCAGATAGCTGCTTGGAGCCACTGGTGAGAGTTATGAGCCTCAACGAATTTAACGAATTAGTCCCCTGCCCAAAGGCCGACTAGGTGAACCTGACGCTGAAAAACCCAATACACCCCTCGCCCACCCAATACACGAAAATATAATATCTATATTAATATATGTATAAAGCTGAAGAGTTTATTTGTTTGTTTGCTTGAACGCGCTAATCTCAGGAACTACTTACTGGTTCTATATGAAAAATTATTTCAGTGTTAGATATCCCATTTATCGAGGAAGGCTATAGGCATATAACAGCACGCTACGACCTACGCTACGGAGCGGAGCAGTAACCAAAGATGCCGGTGAAACCGCGGGCGACTTCTAGTATGGTATATGTATGGGAGGTAAGTACCCAAAATTATTTCACTTTCAAATGACATTCCCTCAAAGCTCCATTCCCTGACGAAAGTTCCCCTGGGAGGAACTGAACTCGTTGGATACCTATTTTCAACGAATAATAAAATTAACGTGAGTAGAAAACCCGTTTAACATAACAAAACCCAAAATTACCTAATTACTTTTCAAGTTTTTTATAGCGTTATCTCGGCGTCATTTTTCAACATGACCATGCAAAATTACAGATTTTTATGACAAAATATAGTCTCTTTGCAAAGCCGCAGACAGAGAGCGAAACTATAAGGGTTCCTTGTTGTACAACGGAACACTAAAAAAGCCGAGTTGGCCGACTGGTATAGGTAAAGGTGTCGCGCAAAACATTGACCTCTGTGAACGTTGCGCCAAAAACAAATTTGCGCATGTTGAATGTCGATTAAATAATGCCAAATAGGTAGGTCGCCTACATTGCTATATATTTGGAGCGTGTTGTAATCCGTAAGTAACTTAAGTATTGAATGACTTACGAATTATTTACTGATTATGATGCAACAATTAGTTATGTATGTAAATAATCTTACCTGCAAGTCGATTATCTTACTCAATATGGTATTGGTAGGTAGGTAGCCTTGGTAGGGAACGAAAAGTTGAAAATGGTGAAGAAGGAATATCATAAAGCCTCGTGACGTCAGCAGTGAATGGGTTGAGCAGCAGTAAGTTACTGCTGGTCGACCCATTGACAGAACCCACGGTTTTCGGATATTTTTTACGGTAACCAACTTAATATTTTTTGCCGTTTGAAGCTTTGTCAATAATAGCTAACCCATTATTGTAGAGAAAAAAAGTCAGCTGACACTAAAGGGGTGGAAAAAACGTCAGCAAACATTGAAACAAACATGACTCCAAACAACGGAGATAGCATAATTTCATCATCATCATCATCATTTCAGCCGTGAAACGTCCACTACTGAACACAGGCCTCCCTCATGGATATCCATGAGGGGTAGTTGCCATACTCACCACGCTGATGCCGTGGGGTGCCGGCAGTAGAATGTTACCCCTCCTCTCATGCCCGTGGATGCAGTAAGAGCCTGCTAAGGGATACCTCCGGAAGATGGGCAGCAGCGTCTTTCCGTGAATCAACATTCCGTACTGCGCTCACCAGCATAATTTAACAAGGAATAATTTCTTCATTTTTAAAGAAACAAAACTGCATTAAGTAAATTTTATTTTATACGCTTCTCACACCTCTAATCGAACCAACTAAAATTCGGGAAAAAACAAACATAAGAATCAATTCTCTCTAACTAGACATGGTTGATTAAATGAAAGGAAAACAATTAAAGACAGAAACTTTACTCAAGTGTCCAATAATGTATATAAGAGATGAGATATGATTGTAGATCAACAATTCTACCAATACCAAAAAGGGGTGTTAAAACAATAGTAGATAATTACAGACCAATAGCTATTCTATCCACGCTTGCAAAACTATTTGAAAGCGGACTACATTCCAAAATCTACAGACAAAACGACTACTATTGTACTCTATTTTTTGTGAATAAATTATTTCATTTCATTTCAATTATTTCATTTCATTACTAAGTCACTAAACGACGCTCAACACGCCTTCAGAAAATGTTCAGAAAGGGCCGCCCGCTCAGTTGATACAAACCTACTTACGCTTGTTGACTGCCTCAGATGCCCTTGACCATAACGTCCAAGTAGACGTTATATACCTAGACTTCCAGGGTATGATTTCGATAGGGTTGACAACGATGTCTTGCTTCAAAAACTAGCATCATTCGGTTTCTCTCAACAGCTACCTAACTTCTTCGCCAACTACCTCCGAGATCGTAAACAATTTGTGAGACTAGGGTGCTTTGATTCCCAATCCTATCATATCACACCCGCTCTGGCATTAAGTCAAGGGTCGTTTATTGTTTAAATTAATGGTCGACGATCTATCCGAAAACCTTACCAACTCTCATTGCTTACTTTTCGCCGATGATGTAAAGCTGTACAGGAAAATTCAATCACCAGAAGATGTCGTGAGCTTACAGAACAATCTTGAGGCTGTGCAAGATTGGTGCAGAAGGAGCTGTCTAGCTCTAAACACTTCTAAGTGCCATGACCTTCACACGATCCACAAGTCCTTTGATCGCGCAATACCATGTAAATCAAGACGTTATTTATTAGAGACCACAGCTGGTAAAAGTCTTAAGTGTTACATTTGACTCTGAGCTAACATTCCATATACCACATTAGACAACTCGTAACTGACTGCTTCAAAAGACTGGATTCGTCACACGAAACTGTCGTGATTTGACGAACACTGGAGCAGTCACACTTCTGTACATTTCCTTAGTAAGGTCGAATCTTGAGGCAAGTGCTTGTGTATGGAATCCCTACGAAGTGTCATGCACTTTTGTTGGTGAGGGTTCAAAAGATTCTTGCGCTCACTCTACAAAAAAGTGTATGGGTACTACCCCTACATGTACAGTTGCAGTTAGGTACTTAGATTTTGTGACAGATGGTAATTAATAGTAGGTACGCTTTTGTTTGCAATACTGTGAACAACCAAGTTCCCTTCTGCCGTGGTAGCTGTGCCTGTTTAATGTTTTGTAGGTATTTTGTTTTTTGTAATAGGTAGGTCCAACTGATTGTGATTATAATTTTATTAATAATATGCCGTAAAATAAAAGCTTTTAGATTTTTACCAAAAATAATAATATAATTTATGTTGTTTTCTATTTATTAAGTAAGATGTTTTGTTTTTTATATAATTTAAGTAAGCATTATTTGTCTGTTTTGTGGATACATTACATAGTTTAATAATATCCGTCCTTGTTTTCAATTCGTGTACCATTATGTATGACCATGTAAGCAAAGATTACAGTGATGTAACGCCATAAATTACTTTTGTGATAAATAAAAATTTGTAATTTGTTGACTTCAATCAAGTCTTCCAATATTACCCACCCTATCCAATATAGCACCCTTTGCTTACACCTATGATAAATAATATTTATTTTACACCCTTCATTTACACCGAAAATCTTGAATGCCTTTATCGGTTTTGTAGTTCGTTACCTTCCGTGTAGCGACATTGCATTTTAAAAAATATTGTAAAAAAATATGTTTAATGATAATGTACCACTAAAGATCTACACCTTATTTGAAAATCGAATAGGTACTTACTGGCCCGGTTGAGGTGTATCGAGAATCGAATAGAGATAATAGACCAGAGATAAGGTATAAAAAAACTACAAACATTATAGTAGGTAAGTAAGTATTTTTATATGTACCTATAGCAGCTTTGGTTACCTACGTTTATAAATAAATTTTAGACCTCTACTAGGTATGTACGATTGTACATACTGACTACATGTTCCTAATTTGCAAACCTACCTATAGTTAGGTATTCTAGCATACAGACATTTCGTAAAGTATCTAGTAGTAGTTTATGTTCTTATTTAAAGTTTTCGTAAAGTTAGTAAATAGTTAGGTACATACATTAGACAACTTACTGTATTGAATATTTACTAAGCAGAATTTCCTCTTTCTTGCTTTCCTTCTTAGAATTATACAGCCACCAAATAGTGCCACCCAGCAAAATGACGAGAACGATTATATCAAATGTACTGAAGAGCGAGCCAGCTGCGGCCGCGGCTGCACCGGCGGCTGAGTCTGTGAGCACTTCCTGCGCAATATCCGACATTTTGTAGGTTACTGTCTACGCGATAAAATCACTCCAAATACTAATGCAGCACAAGATCACGTTACTATAACACGAGAACAATTATCACGCCCGGCGACCACGCGCCCCACATACAAACTACGTATAACTTCACAAACTGACTGACACTCAATGACGTACGCGTACAGGCTACGTGATGTGAATTGAAATTGTGATTTTGTGAATCCTGTTTTGTCGGATTGCTCGTGGATCCAACTGGCTAGCCGAATGAAAGAGAGCGACACTTCGGAGTGTTTCGTCAAAGTATTAACCAATACGATTACAGCCGACTTGTACCGAACCGAACGGAATGTCTACGTGGACGATAGCAACAAGCGATGAAGCGAGAGAGTTGTGATACCCGTCCCGTCCGTAGCCCGAGGTTTCAAGTCAAACGTAATTACGAGAACAATTTGCGTTTATATAGTAGGTAGGTATTACTGGTTATTAATTACGAAGGAAAAGTATAAACTTATTTTATAAGTGCGCTCCGTAGACGCGTACATCCACTTGGAATATCTAATTCAGGTTGCGTGTTGTGTCGAGTCGAGTCGAGGAGGTAAGCTGGCTGGCTTGACTGACTGGAACATGCGAGGTCCTACCAAATTTACTCTCTTCATGCTTATGGATTACGGGTATCTTATCTACCTCATCTAGGGTACCTAGATGAGTAGGTACCTTACAGATTTTTATAGTTTTCCTCTTCCGTCCTAATAACAGGTGACCCGGCGAACATTTAGGCAATGAGATATCTATCTCATTGTAAGTACCTATATAGCTAGGTATTCTACTCAGTTCGTGTCTCCCGTTGCTATTAGCAATTCAAAGTTTGCAATCCTGTGACCAGAGATTAGTACCTACCTAATCTTTTAATGCTCCAGGGCAGCCGACATTAACGTCTGTATGACATGAGGCGGTTCTGCCAACTTAGACCATTATTGATATAAATCGTACTTAGATCGTATAATTATGATTTATGTATGAAGTTGTACCGTGAAATACGCCAACATTGCCACCATGGGTATCTTTGCCCGAAGATCATTTTATTAGCATACCTTGTGCACAAATATCTTTATACTATGGTAACATTTATTGGCTATAGCGACAGACTTATTCTGTGCTATAGCTGAAAATACGTTGTCTAGCAACAGTGTCTTATCGGGCGTATCGTACACTTCACTGAGTAGCTTGTTGTAACTCGTCGAGTACGATGCGTATTTTAGTGGGCTAATTTTGGTGCAAATTCAAAAGTGAATTGTGCGTGATTGTTTTTAAACAGGTTAGTTTAATTAATAATATGTTATAAAAAAAACGCTGAGTTTTATATGTTTTTTATCAGTCTTTTAAAACTATTAAAGTTATAATGGTGGGTAAAGTTATCTAGTAATGTTGCGATCGATATTATTGACAACATTACCCGCCATCAAAAAAGGCTGAGGGTTGGCACTAACGAAACATTTTTTTTATATAATATTAAGTTTAAGTAATCATTCAAATCATTAGTATTACTCACCAGAGTTCGGAATAGGAGGAGTATATTGGCCTGAAGACTTCGAGGAAGTAAGTGGTACATGGGAATTCCTACTTAAAATTTAAAAGCTGGAATTCATAACTTTAATATAATTCTGGGATTTTATACGAGGGTATTATCCACATACTTACTTTGCTTGAAGTTCCTCGATGTTTAGGCAAATACTATGTAATGCCTATTCCGACCTCTGGTACTGAAATCATTGTAATGATTACTTCTAATATTCTGCTTTCCTATCCCCTTCCACCTTTGTCGATCGTTCGCCACCAATCCAATCCTTTTTGATAATAATATTGTTATTTGGTTTATTTCAGAAAAATAAGCACAAATCTCGAAGCCGACAAAGAAAGTTAAGACGAAAAATTGGAACCAGAACGTATAATAATAATTACACTGAAGAAATGTTAAAACTTGAATCCGATTAACTGTATCTCCTCATATATGATAGTTATATAGCAATTTCCTTAGTTAGCAGTACTGTTACTTAAATTTCGTGGATGATTATTTCCTCAAACTCTCCAAAAATTGTTATTCTCTTCATGATTATTATCCTTATTAACATATATTTAACCGGGTATTTATCGCGTTATTTACCGGGAAGACACGTCAGCTTCCCGGGACCACGATGGGTACAATCCTGTTGAAGCGTCCGGCAATAATAAAGGTAAATAACAAGTATAATATAATTCCCCGTAGGTGGAAAATTAAATAACTGACAAAACCAAAATCGCGTGAAAAACGCGATTAACTGTTTTTTTTTGCGACAAAAACGGCGATAACATTTTTTTGGCTAAACATTTTATGGTCCACTTTTTGATATGTTGTATATAGTTAATATACCTATGTTTTAATCTTACCATACATATTTTTGGGTCAGTGGTTTACGAGAAAAAAAATTAAAAACTACTATCTATTTTTCCCTCGCCAAAGTTTTGAGTGTTTATGTCAGTTAATAACTTTAATTTGCTAGTTGTTTATTTTTCATTCGACAATATTCTCCGCTACAGCTTAAAAAGCATACGCTTAAAGGCCTTGTTTAATTTTCCTACATTAGTGAAATCATAGAATGCATTCTTGTTCACTTTATAATTCGCATAACTATCCTATTCAAGTTTTGTTTAAATAAAGTTCGAAATAAAACCAAATTATTAATAAAAAAAAATTTTTTTATTAAGAGCACGAAATAAACATAGGAAAACCATTGAAACATCTACATTTTACTGTCAGTCTATAGGTACATAACAAACTTATGACTGTTTCGAAAAAAATCAACAAAATTTGAACAATTTTGGAACACAACAATCATTACAGCCGTAAGATATCCACTGCTGGACATAGGCCTCCCTAATTGACTTAGAGATCCAAGTGCATGAGGGGTTGTTGCCATACTCACCACGCTTGGCAGGCGGGTTGGTGAGCGCAGTTCGGGATGTTCTTACACGGAAAGACGCTGCTGCCCATCTTCCGGAGATATCCCTCAGCAGATTCTTACTGCATCCACGGGCAGGAGAGGAGGGGTGACATTCTACTGCCGGCACCCCACGGCACAACACAACAATAATACAATTATTTATAAACAATAAATCACTAGGAAAACTTCCGAAACATCTACCACGTTGAGGAAACCCTACGTAGTTTTCCAAATTCTGCCGAATCCTCCGCCTGACTTCCTTCTAAAGGGCGCTCCACATTCTCGCGAGATTCTCTTGAGAATGTGGAGCGCCCTTTAAAGTTGCCTCTACCTAATTACAAAAACTGCCCAAAGTAGGTGTATTCCGAAACAACTGAGTTTTTTCCAAATTCATGCCCAGATCTATTCGTTGCGAGTCTGAAGCTAGACTTTCCAGCATTAATTGCAGATTGCTTCAACGATTTTGACATCAAGACTATAATATCGTCAGCAAGCCACAAGTGCGAAATATGATTGCCGTTTATGTTTATAAATAATAATAAATAAAGAAACGGACTAAGACGGAGCCATTTCGCGATCTCAGCACTTTAATATAGCGACATGGCATCGCTATATAGATTTCAGGACGGACCACGTTTCAACATATGTAGTCAAATGCATTCTGATAGTCCACAAAAACCAGACACAGGGGCTGATTATGCTCTTCGGACTTCTATATAATCTGCCTCATTGTGTAAATGTGGTATATGGTGCCATACCCTCCGCAAAACCCGGTCTGTTCTGGCGGCTGAAACTCCTCGAGTCTTTTGCTAGACGTTTCGTTATTACTAGAGAATAGCTTATAGACGTGGCTCAAAAGTGTTTTAAGAAGTTTTAAGAAGAGTCATGCCCTCCTAAAAAAACAACCCCAATACTCAAAGAAGGCATTTGTAATAACGTTCGACAGTTTATCCTCATCCATTTAACAGTCCCTGCAGAAACAATCAATAGAAAACAACTACATCCAAATGTTACAAAACATCTACCGCAACTGCACAGCAGCCATCCATATTTACACCAGTGGACCGTCTTTCCATATCTTAAAAGAGTTAAGCAGGGTGATCCTTTATCCCCTAAACTGTTTACTTCCACACTCGAAGAGGTTTTCCTAAAGCTAGCAACCAGCTGGAGAAACAAAGGAATCATGGTCGACTCGAAGAGGTTATGTACCTCTTCGAGCCGACCATGATTCATTTATTTCTCCAGTTGCTGACCTCCCGTTTGCTGACGACATAGTTTTGTTTTCTTCGTCGGCTTTAGAACTACAGTTCATGCTTGAACAACTGAGCACAGCAAGCCTCGAGGTGGGACTAATATGACAAAAACAAAAGTGATGACCAATAAATAGCACGCAGAGGAAAATAAAAGTCGGGGGCGTAGAGATCGAACATGTCCATGAATACATCTATCTGGGCCAAATACTTGGTCACTTACAAAATGCCAAAAGTCTCGCCTCAGGGTATGCCAGCGAGCTATGGAGCGCAGTATCCTGGGTGTCAAACTCACAAACCGCGTTAAAAACACGCAAATAGCCGACGTAGCGTATAAAGCAGGCCAGCTCAAGTGGGGCTAGACACGTGAGGCGTATGCCCCCAGAAATCTGGGCAAAAACAACCACTGATTGGGCTCCCCAACAACGACGACCACGTGGAAGGCCTAGGTGGCGATGGAGGGACGAGCTAGACTCCTACAGCGAAAATTGACACCAGAAAGCACATGATAGGGATCAGTGGAGAGAGGGAAGGGAGGCCTTCGCCCATGTGCGTGTGGATTGAGAGCTCACTTTTGAAATCCTTTCAAATTGAATTGAAAAAAATCACAGATTTTGTGAAGAATTTCTAAATGCTGAAGCAAAGGTCCATAATTTTGTAAAACCATGATTAAAGCTGGTATAGCCAAATGAGTGGAGCTCTCAATCCACACGCTTGAAAAGTAGGTATATTGCATATCTCAGAAACTACTATGCCAATTTTTTAAATTTATGTTTTAAAATTTAGATACGATTTTCTAAAGGCTATACCGAAAATTTCAACTTGCTAGAAAACGCTGTTACCGAGTTATAGAGGTTTAACTAGAGCTCTCAGATCAGTACTTAAAAATGTTCAAAACATACCTTATAATAAATTTTTATTAAATTTGACTTTCATTATATGTAGTTTACCACGTAACAAACATCGTGAAAAAGAAATAATGACCAAAAATTTAACGGTTAAGAAGTTATAGAGAATCTAATCTTAAATCTGAGAGCTCCATGTTTTCGGCTATTGCCTAGGTTCAACCTCCAAGGATAAAACAAGTTAGGTCAATCTTTCTTAGAAATTCTTCACAAAAAAATTACGTATCGTCCGTCGTATAACATGACATACATACTTTATGAGAAAACACATATTACATGTTTGTATAGAAGCAAATCATGTAGGGTGGATATGATTTTTAGTTTTTTCGGACTTAGGTACCGTATATTTTGCAGTGGCACAGTGCCCTATATAGTTATAATAAGTATATGAAATAAAAATAAAGAGCTGCCTTATCATTAATAACAGCACCTAGTCAAATGTCTAGGTATATCAATCATCTAAGATAGGTATCAATAGATACTAGTACTTATTTTTAGTGTCGAATTTAATGTCAAGCAGAGCCCTGAGAACGATATTGGAGACAAGCATTGGTAGGTACGGGGGTACCTACCATAAAAGGGAGCGAAGGCCTCAAAAGGTCACCAAAGGTCCAAAATTGCATTTTTGGGTTTTTGGACGTTTTCGGCCATTTGAAGACATATTTTTTTGGTGACCTTTGAGGTCATATAACTCCGGTACCTGTGACTCTACGGTCACAAAAATCAATCTCTTATAAAGACGGTGCTAACAAAAAAGGTTTTATGTGCCTAAATCGGTCAACGCGTTCGGTTGTAATCGTCCCATACACAGACATACTAGCGCTATGCATCTCATTTTGTGTAGGATTTGCGTTGTTCTCTGTCCCGACGAAAGAGGCGCTGTTGTACCAAATCTTATAGAAATGGGAGACGTAGGTATTTAGGTATTAGACTAGACGTAGACGCAGACGTAATTTGAGCGATGCTTGTACTAGCAGTGCATATAATAAACCCTAATAGAAACGACTTCTTGAGTAGGTAGTAGGTAGGTAGGCGACCTGCCTAACCTTATGTTACTAAAGTTAGTTATGTATTTATTAGTCATTAGATCATCAATAGTCATTAGTTCCAATACGAACAAGATTTTATCGATGAACGTAGTGAGTTCATTCGTTTCATCTAGAATCCAGATCAACCAGAAAAAAAGGTAAAATATACCTACCCATAATAAAAAGTCTATCATTTCTATAAAACATCATTTATTTAAAATTTAAATGCTTTGTTTTGGAGATCTGACAAGCTAGTCACTTCTTTCATAGATGTCTAAGTAGATGTCGCGCGCGACGTGTGTGCGCTCTGGCGTTGACGGCACAATCACTTTGTCTCTGTCTTTTTGTTTATGTGAAAGCGAGATGGAAGTATATGGTATGGCAAGTCCACGGAACAATTACTACTCTACGGGCAAGTTGCTCTCAAAAACTTTTTCCGTTTTCGTAATTTGCAAGCCTGTCCAGCCTGTCAGTAGGTGCCTTTTGACTGTTGAAGTTTCCAGACCATGTAAATAGTTTTTAACTAAAAACTTATTAAGGTAAAAGGTAAAATGAATTTTCAAACCATGACATGCTAAGAAAATAGGCAGTAAACTCGGTACCTAGTAAATGTACTCAACAAGCAGTCAATCAATCACTCAATTGCTTCTGACGAGGTGCAGTGTTGCCACCTTAGCCCTTTTGGGGCTAGATCTTGCAATTATTACTGTAGGTGAACTTTAGCCTGGAAAGGGCTATCCGTTTTCATTTTCTTATAAATATTGCACCAAAATCTGAAATATGCGTCATGCTATCATCACAAATATCACGATAACATCGAACTTTCGCGATTTGTGTCATATCTGTGACACAAACTGTGTCAATATATTGATTTACATTTTTGTGGTAGATGCCATTTCTTCGATTATGGTAATATACCGCATCTCTACGCCGTGCTGATTCGGGTATGCCCCGTAGTCTGCGCCACGGCGGCGACAGGGAATACCCGGAGCGTATACTTTTTATGACGCCGACATTCACATTCACGCCGACTGCAAGCCGAAAGATGTTTGACTGTCATAAGCCATAAGAAACAAGTCAAAGAACAGCAGTATCATCCATCGCCCTGAAAAGAGCGAGGTGATCATTTGATCAGCAAAGCAGCTAATCAACATCAGCTCCGGTTCCGGCGTGCTCCGAGTCATCGCACCCGCGCGGTGCTGTCTTGTAGTGGTAAAAACGTTAGCAAAATATTTAAGAGTAATATTTTGACGAAATAAACATTAATTTTACTATTCCACTTAAAACTGTCGAAATGCCTTAAAAAAAGTCGAATGTTAGAAACCCTATTTAAGTATGAAAGGCAATAAAGTATTATAGTTACTGAAGTACTTACTGCCAAACTACTTAAGGCGATGATAGCCAAACATTTAAACGCTACTTCTTTATTACGCCAACCGCACGCGCTACAACAGACACTCGTATGAAACCTTTTTTGTAAGCACTGTCATAATGAGATAAGGGTACTGATTGATTTTGGTGACATAGGGTCACAGGGACCGGAGTTATTGTGACCTCAAAGGTCATGGCCGAAAACTTCCAAAAACACAAAAATGCAATTTTTGACCTTTGGTGACCTTTTGAGGCCTTCGCTCCGCGCTTTATGGTAGGTACCCCCGTACCTACCAAAGCTTGTCTCCATACTATCGTTCTCAGGACTCTGCTTGACATTAATTCAACACTAAAAATAGGTACCTACTATCTATTGGTATCTTAGATGATTTATATACCTAGATAATTGACTAGGTGCTGTTATTATTAATAGGACAGTTCTTTATTTTTATTTCACATATTTATTATTACTTTAAATGGCATTATAATTAGTCGGAAGAACTGTGCCACTCCAAAATATACGGTACCTAAGTCCGAAAAAACTAAAAATCATATCCACCCTACATGATTTGCTTCTATACAAACATGTAATATGTGTTTTCTCATAAAGTATGTCATGTTATACGACGGACGATACGTAATTTTTTTGTGAAGAATTTCTAAGAAAGATTGACCTAACTTGTTTTATCCTTGGAGGTTGAACCTAGGCAATATAGCCGAAAACATGGAGCTCTCAGATTTAAGATTAGATTCTCTATAACTTCTTACCGTTAAATTTTTGGTCATTATTTCTTTTTCACGATGTTTGTTACGTGGTAAACTACATAATATGTATAATGAAAGTCAAATTTAATAAAAATTTATTATAAGGTATGTATGTTTTGAACATTTTTAAGTACTGATCTGAGAGCTCTAGTTAAACCTCTATAACTCGGTAACAGCGTTTTCTAGCAAGTTGAAATTTTCGGTATAGCCTTTAGAAAATCGTATCTAAATTTTAAAACATAAATTTAAAAAATTGGCATAGTAGTTTCTGAGATATGCAATATAACTACTTTTCAAGCGTGTGGATTGAGAGCTCCACTCGTTTGGCTATACCAGCTTTAATTATGGTTTTACAAAATTATGGACCTTTGCTTCAGCATTTAGAAATTCTTCACAAAATCTGTGATTTTTTTCAATTCAATTTGAAAGGATTTCAAAAGTGAGCTCTCAATCCACACGCACATCCTTCGCCCTGCAGTGGGAAAAATCAGGCTCATAAAAAAATGGCCTTTACGCTATCGCAGTGTCTTAAAAATTTTACTTAAGTATTTATGGCCGCGTTATTTAATTTTCCTTCGCTGTCAATTCTGAGAGGTTTATTTTTCCATCTGTTCTGACCTGCAAGTTTCATTTACACATAACTTCTTGATAAATTATGATAGCGAAACGTTAGTAACACAGAAATATGCAGCTTGAATTAGATTTTATAGAAATGCAAAGAAGTCAATTTCGCAAAATGTGTTAGTTGTTTAGTTTTCCAACTACAGGGACGATAGGTACAACTTTGCAGAAAAAGAAGAAAAAAACGTCAAGATCAGTTTACTGAGATGTGCCAACCCTAGCACTTTTAAAATGCGTATGTTCGATTGTATGAAAAAGATAAAAAAGATCGGTGTAACTTTGCCCAGCCACTTTGGTAGGAAATCTTTCATGGTATTGTTTTGGCAACGCCATTATTGCCAAAATTCTTGTAATGGATTTTATGTCTTCTTTTTAAGGCCTTATTTGCGTCAAAAATCAACGTGGGTAATGTTGGCAAAAAGTCCAGATAATTTTGCCCGCCATTAAAATAATAAAATAGGTACTTAATTTAATATTGACGAATAATAAAATAATACATGCACATTATCTTATAATTGCAGATGCTAAAATACTTAAGTTCCCACATAAAAAATATACAAAAATCTAATTATTCGAAAAAACTTGGCAAAGTTGGCATGTTTCACGCTACCTGCGGTCATCGCTACGCTAGTCCCGATGTCTAATCAAAATATCAGAAAGGCACATTGCTTACGCTACTATGGGGATAGGTAGGTAGGTACTTAAGAGGGATACTAACGTCAACTTTCAAACAACAAATACCTACGTATAAACCTACGTAGTTACTACTCTGATTTTTGCATTATTTAGTACATTTTGTTTGGTACTAGTTTTATTTTATACAACGATGATGCGGAAAAAACAAGTCCTCGATTTTAATTATGTATGATTGATTTGTGACGCAGTAGGAGGTCAGCCACTCAAGGTGATGGGCAGTCAGGCCACTCGGCACACCGTGCGAAGCGTGCTACTTGTCGCCCGCCCGCTTTCCATCCAACCATTATGAAGCTGACCGCTCCACAAGAACACTATCGGATTTTATTTATTTATGAGAAACGAAAAGCTGAAACAGCAGGTTTCATCTTTCGTCTATGGCTAAATGCAACGTTATTTTCTGTAGATACTTATTTGACTTTTAAACATTACCAGATTGGAAAATGCATATCCTGATGAATCGAAATCGTAATCGAGCCAAGCTAACTTATGGGCATTACGCGATTTCAATCTTTGGCATTACGTACCTAAAGCACCCTAAAGATAATATCGTAATTGTTTTCTAGGGTAGGTCGTTAGGTTTTTGAAGTGATAATTTCTCATGGGTCCGCTTCGTTACGTAACGCGTTACGGCGCCAGTCTGTCTGGCTTCCCTTCCTCTCACGCATACGGCAGGCAGCGGTAGGCAGGTTCCTCCTCTAACCTGAGAGAGGAGGAGCTATTAGTTTAAGTTATCACTTCTCACGTGCGTCCCGAGACGCACACTCTTTGCACCTTAGGACGTTGTAATCCCAAAAGATAGGTAGGTGTACCTAATATATTTTTATAACTTATTTTATAAAAATGTTTTCGTTCTAAGATTTCGATCAATCAAACAGCTTCGGCCTTATTATACCTAACTATAGAGCTGTCATTTTTCAGTTTATAAAACTGAATTTTCTTTTGTGTCACTGCGACTTCAAAGTTCAATTTATAAGCTGAAACCATCACATATATTCATCCACATTAATTACGGAGTAGTAGGATTTCCAAAAGTACGCGTTGGCTCGTGGTACCTACGCTTTAAATGGTTGTAATTATTTCTGATTATTTAAATACATGACACATGTGTATTTTTCACTTACTTGAAAGGTTTGGTAAAAAAAATTGAACTACTTACGATTTGGCGCCAAAAATCCCGCCATTTAATTTTCATTTAAATACCTACATACATATATAAGGATACTTGTGATTTTGAGACGAAATATTATGATACCTTTATTGTACAAATCCATTCAACCGTTTGGAAAATACGTGGCATTATGGAAATTTATAAACATACAAGATAAGCGCGAAAAAAAAATCTTGGCAGTCGGGTAAAAAGGCAAGACACTAATAATAATGTCTTGTAAATAAAAAAGTTTAAGAAATAAATATTGCCTTTATAAGAAGTGGGATGAAAAATATTTTATTTGATAGCCTATTCGGCCAGCTACCGCCACAATATAACTGGTACTTACATTGAAGTATTATTACTAGCGGGTACTTAAGGTTTTATAAATTGCGCTAAATATGTAATATTTTGTAAAGGTTTATTTTTAAATTATGCTTAAAAAAATATTGGTAGTGGGCCGAGCGGGATATCATCATAATTTGTCATCAATTTAGAATAATATCCCATTCGGCCCTATGTATGGGATATCATTTTAATTAAAAAGAAATAAGTTTCTTGCGCCCCATTGACGGGTCGAAGTGGAAAACACGGTGACTTTGTAGTGCTACCTATTGTAGCTTCAAATATACATATTATACAATACAAAATACTTTATTGCACACCTTAAAAAATCACAGAAAAACAAATTACAATACAAAATTGGTACAATGATACGGCGGTCTAATCCGATTTCTTCCAGACAACCTTTGGATAGAGAGAAATGCGGAAGCAATAGAGGCAGGGGTAGGGGGGAATACCAGCATCACGAAAAAATTTAAACTTATACTAGATTTTAAGAAGCTCCATTATTATAATAGTAACCTCACATTTAAGAAAGTAAAAAAATTAAGGAATTAAAGCGACTAAGTATATTTTATTTCATCATCATCATCTCAGCCGTAGGAAGTCCACTGTTGGACATAGTCCTCCCTCATGGATCTTCAAGTACATGGTCATGAGGGGATGTTAATAAATGATCACGCACGTAGGAGCGGAGAAACATGCACCCACGCACATAGGTGCGGGGTGAGACACAAGGTATAGCACACCGAGTCCCGCAGTCTAGCGAACAGCTTTGAAAGGAATGAGTCGAGCCTCCGTGAATCCACAAAACGCAACTACGCGCGTGAGTGCGTGAAAAACCCGCACGATGATGCAGATCTGCACTCCCGCAAGTACGCGCGTAGGTGCGTCGACACGCAACATGCAGCGTGATTCCACCGTGGTGGCAGTGTGATAAGATAACCGCCTTAAGTTTCGGTTTAAAGTATTCAGTTGTTTGGGAAACCGTATCACTTTTTTGAGCGACACTTTCTCAAAACTAAAAAGAGTTAATTAACTGTTTTAACACTGACTGTCCCGCCTATTTTGGGAAATTTCGTGGTACGTCCAATGTTTTTTTTTTATAAACTGCTTTATTTTACGTTCTCAAGAAAGGGCTGATATGTATGACTGTATATGCAGGAGACCTGAATTTCAGCATGAATTACATGTAATGCATACAACAGAATGATAGCATAACCGTGCTAAAATGGCTCGATAAACGCGATGTACATACATAATTATATGTATATGATTTCTACTTGCCATCACGATATGCGGATGTCAGGAGGGTACCGAAGTATTTGATGGCGAAGATGATTTTTACGCCTTGGTGTAAAGACATGGTACAAGTGATACTACTATGTGTCCTTAGTATCAATGGTACTACCGATACTAGCACGTGTCGCTAGTACCACTGCATCGAAAACATACAAAAAAATATCATTAAAACTTTAATATTAGCAAACGCAATCCTAAGGACGGGCGGACGGATGGACAGACAAGACAAAGCGAAACTAGAAGTTTCTTGTTTAAGAAACCCTACAATCTTAAAAATTGATTCTTGTGGCACGCCTAATTTACCTACCGACTCATTGTTTCCAATGAAAAAAGTTGTTTTTGCTATATGTATAAAAAACCTCCGCTCGTAATATTGCAGGCACATCTTGTTTATCCACGAATTTTCCTTCCCTCTTCAGGGATTGCCTGTTACCTTGAAAAAACCCCCCAGCTTGTGTTATGTATGACATAATTAGGGAAAAATAAACACTTGTAAGTTTTATATATTTTTATTCTTATAAAATAAAATAGCATTTTGCTTCTGCCGATCTTCTTGGCAGACACCTCCAAATCATCAGACCTGAAATCAAAAATGATGTTAAACTTTCCCAATTTATGTATTTAATATCCTCAATTCACAATGCATTTAAAATCAGTATTGTGTTATTTTTATTTCAGTCTCTATCAATGAGATTCCCACAAAGATATCATCATGGTATGGTTTTATCAATCACCTAAAAAATATTTTATTCCATATTATAGTAGATCTGTCAAAATTACAAACAAAATTAAATCAACAAGTAGAATTTGGTTCTGGCACTTTGCTGGCTGCTGCCTCGGTCAATTTATATATTAATTATTATATTGCTGTTGCTACAGAAACAGAACCTAACTGTGCTGTCCTAGTTCTGGTTATTCAATTTTGGTGACAGATCTACTCAATAGTCAATTATTATTAGGATTTCTGTATCTTTTTTCTTGAGATCTGGAAACAAAGGTGTAATATAATATTAGTATTTACTTACAAATTGCTTATATGATGCCGATTTTGTTGGCGACATCTAATGCGTCGTAATCCCTCGCTAGTCTGACGTATGCCTTCTTCTTGCCATCAGGTCTGTAAAGAAAAACAATACATGTATTTAACAATTTTTTTAATTAATTCAGCATATAGCATACAAATAGAATTCATCAGAGTTGTGTATTTTTTATTTCATTCTCTATCAATGAGATTCCCACAAGATATCATCATTTTGACTTGTCTAACTAAGAGACCTAAAATGAAAGTAACTGTTCATACACATAAATGTGTGGAATATGTGTACAGTTTACAAACCTGATAAGGGTGTTAACTTTAGCAACATTGATGTCATAAAGTTTCTTGACTGCAGCCTTGATGTGGTGTTTGTTCGAGGTGGTGTGGACAATAAATACCAATGTATTGTTGTCCTCAATCTTCTTCATGGCTGCTTCAGAGGTAAGGGGGTACTTGATGATGTTGTAAGCATCCATGCTGAAATGAAAATAAGTAGTCAAAGAACATTTCTGAACATTATCAGCTATTTATTGCATTTAGGACAAGATTGAGTCTGTCAATAATGTTTTTTATATTAGAGTATCCAACAGCAACTCTAATGTCTTTATCCAATTTCTATAGTTTATAGAAATTAAAAATGCAATCAAAATGTTGACTGACCACACCTAAACCCACAACATTCAGACAAACCCCTTTTACAATTTCAGCTTCAGTTTAAAGATAAAAACTCACCGGTTCCTCTTGGGCAGAGACTTCCTAGGGTATTTAGGTTGCCTCGGAGGCTCAAAGGTCTTGGGCCTGCGGAAGTGCACCGAGGTGCGGATTTGACGGATACGCTTGCCATGTTCTCCTTTGACAACCTGGAAAGTAAACAAAAGTGGATAAGTTAATAGCAAACAAAAATATTGATATGAATATAATAATCTATGAAAACAGATCTTCATCATTAAAATATCAAATAAGCTTCTCACCTTCCTCTGGGCTTTCAGTGCCTTTACAACAGGCTTCACAACTTTCTTTTGTCCCTTGATGCCAGTCTTCTTGGGTTTAGGGGCAATCTTCAGTTTCGCCACTGCCGGTTTAGGCTTGGGCTTAGCAGCTCCCGCGGCCTTCTTCGCTGAAGGCTTAGCACTGGACTTGGTCTTCAGGGCAGCAGCCTTGGCAGAACCAGGCTTGGCGGAAGGTGCAGCCGCTGGCTTCTTCTCAGCGGGCTTAGCAGCCGCCGAGGCGGGTTTGGCAGACGCCGAGGCGGGTTTAGCCGCCTTGGGTGCCGCAGCCTTGGGGGCCGGCGCAGGAGTTTTGGCAGATGCCGGAGCCGCCGCTGGTTTCGGCGCACTGCTTGGCGCTGCAGCCTTGGGAGCAGGCGCAGGAGTTTTAGCGGTGCTCTTCTTTTCCGCGGGTTTAGACCCGCTTGCAGCTAAAAAACACAATAGGTAAAATAATCAACATAACCTCAACAGAACAAACCAACACAAGTCTCATGTTATGAAAATCGCAACAATTGCAGTTTCCTTTAACGTAATGTATTATGTAACTTCCAGATGCATGTAAAAGTGGATAAAATAAAAATTGCACTTCTTTTAGGCCCATTCACAACATGTTTTACCGCGTGGCCATTCATGTCACTTCAACAAACACAGCGTTGACACAGTTTTCACAAGATAATCACTTGGACCTTTGACCATTTAACACTATAATACATTTTTGTACGTATTTTACTTGATATTTCATGCCTTTCCCAATGAAATATTTTACGTACCGGATTTCTCTGGTTGCTTCTTGGGAGGCATCGTGACGAAAAGATGGTGGAATGGACACCCACAGACAAAATAGACTAATGACGTTTAGTCCAACGAACGTAGTCTTTTGCGTCTGTGGTAGGAGATCATTTTTTGTCTATGGAATCGAGCAAAACGAACTTCTACAGCACCGAAAGCAGTGTCTCCAACAACACCGTAATTACGGTAGACCTATCGAAATTCTGTTACAAGGATTTAAATATCCGAGGTAAAAATAGAAAACGTTTTCAGGCAACTAATTCTCTCACATAGAAATGTCTTATGGCTATGTGTTTTGTCCTTCTATGCAATTCAGGATTTTGCGCCAGTTTTACTGCGGCGTCATTATCTACTTGCAAGATAGGTATTTGCTTTAGGGCAGAAATTTCATTATACAGCCTCTGTAGCCACACTATCTCTCGTGCTGTTTCGCTTGCTGCGACAATTTCAGCTTCTGTTGTAGAGATAGCTACTGATGATTGCTTTCTACTTGCCCAAGCAATTGCTCCACCAGCATATAAGCACAGTATACCACTTGTGGAGCGACCATCTTTAAGGTCTCCTCCATGGTTCGAATCGCTGAAGCATTCCAGTATTCCCGTCTTGTAATCTTTCTTGTATGTTATACCATAACCTGACGTCCCTTGTAGGTAACGCATTATACGTTTAACCTTTAATATATCCTCTTTGGAAGGGTTCTCCAAGGTTCTTGATACAACACCAACAGCGTAGGCAATATCTGGGCGCGTTCCAACCATTAGATAACTAAGGGCACCAACAGCTTGTCTATATGGATATGACTTCTCGTCTATCATCTCTTTATCTGCTTGCCCTTTTTCAGATTCTCTGATCATTGGTGTGGTGACTGCCTTGCAGCTGCTCATACCAAATCTAGCTAACACTTTCTCGGTGTAGTGTTTCTGTGTTATAGTAATTGAGCCATCATCTTTGTATTGTAGTTGCAAACCCAGATAGTAGTCGGCTGACTTTGTGGTTATCTTAAACCTTCGCTTTAGCTCAGCCATAAACTTATCTGCATCTTTTTGGTTTGTTGCAGCTACCAATCCATCATCTACGTATAATACCAAGATGATTTTGTTTTGTGCACGTTTTCTTACAAACATGCAAGGATCTGCCTGGCTTTGTTGAAATCCTATCGACTTCAAATAATCAACCATGCATTTGTTCCAGCATCTTGGTGATTGTTTTAACCCGTATAGGCTACGCTTCAACTTGCACACTCGATTAGTGCCGTCATTAATACCTTCTGGTTGTTTCATGTATATCTCTTCTTTCAGACATCCATTTAGAAACGCAGTTGACACATCGAATTGCGTGAGTGTTAAACCTTCGTTTGTTGCCATGCTTATGACTGATCTTATCGTCGTCATCTTTGCAACCGGGCTAAACGTCTCATCATAGTCCACTCCTTGTTGTTGCGAAAAACCTCGAGCAACTAGTCTTGCTTTGTATTTTTCGATCGTACCATCAGCGTTCGTTTTAACTTTGTAGATCCATTTGCATGATATAGCTTTGCGATCCTTGGGTAGATCGACTAGAGTCCAAGTTTTATTTTCGTCCAAAGACTTTAACTCATCTTTCATAGCTTTCATCCATTGCTCCTTGTTTTGACTTTTAAATGCTTCATGGTAAGTTGTAGGCTCATCCATTTCTGTACCATTGTCTACAGACAGCATAACATAGTCACCAAGTCTTGCAGGTGGTCGTAGTTGAGCTCTGTCACGAAGAGTTTTTCTTCCTTCATTCTCTATTTGGCGCATTGTCGTACTTTATGTCCTTCTTGAAAACAGTAATTGCACTTTATCTTTTTACTGTTGTTCTTATCGTTTCCTTTCTTGTAAGAAGTTTTTATTGCTAGAGCTTGAGTACTCTCGCTTGTGGATGCTTTAGGTTTTGCCTCAATGTTGCGTTCAAATGCACAGAGTTGTGAGGTTAGTCTCTCTATTGTCCTTTCTTTTTTAGACATCAACAGCCAACTGGATTTGAATGTGAGGTATTCTTCAGGCAAAGTGTCTAAGATCTTGCATATCAAAACTACCTCTGGCAACTCACGATTTCCTTCAAGCTTTGTGATCTCTTTGTTCAAATTAAACCAGATGTTCTTTAGCTTTGACAGATGTATCGCCATATTATCATCCAGCTTCTTCTTGTACTCGAAGAACTTAAGGCAATTTTCGTAGACTAAGTCATCTCCATCTCCGTCGAACAACCGTTTAAGTTCATCCCACACTTCTTTAGAAGACTCAAAACGCATAATTCTTTGGACAATTTCGTCTGTCATGTTGCTTGTGAGTATAATTAAAATCGTACAATCAAGTTCTTGAAATTCCTTCATAGCACTATTATCGCCACCGGTGGGTTTCATTACTGGAATATCATATCTACCTTCTATTATTGCTAGGGCTTTGGGGATTCCCTTCAACAACATAGATATCTTATACTTCCAAACCGACCAGTTAGTGCCATCCAAGTTTCCGATTTTTAATCGCGTAATCTCTGGTTTGGATGCCATGACTACTTGACCACTTACTCAATCAACTTCTCGTTATTTTATTTTTACCCATAACCACGCTCTGCTACCATGTTACAAGGATTTAAATATCCGAGGTAAAAATAGAAAAACGTTTTTAGGCAACTGACATCTCTTATTATTTCGGTTACTATGACTACATAAAAACATAGACTAAAAGGTATAAGACCTTTTTTAACAAATTCCTGTCAATCTACCACCGTAGCTATGTTATTACGGTGCCTATTCTACCGTAATTCTTATTGCATGGCAACATAAAATACGCAAATTTTGAAGTTTTATGAGTATTTCACTATGGCAGCACTGTCAAGTTGAAAGCAGTGTTGCCGCCTTAGCCTTTCGCGCTAGATCTGGCCTTTTATACGAATCGATATATCCCTACATTTCACTATTTAACCCTAACTAATGTACGTACGAAAACTTCTCTAGCATACCTATTGATTTGACTAGTCTTGTGGTAAATTATAAAAAGGAATAAATTGTCAACTAAGTCTATTGCTGGAAACCTATTGACACAGCAGGTCATTAAGAGGAATGGTAAAAACTACGTGGATTTCCATCCTACTCCTGAGATGATTAAGAAAATGAATATTTCGATGTATAAAAAAAAATGTGGTAGGTATACATTATTATTTTTTATACATCGAAATATATTTATTATATATTTGACGCGACATTTAGGTACCTACCTAAGTTTAAATCACATTTCACTGGAATATAGTTCAAAATACGAGTCGTATTTCAAGAATCTGTATAGTAAAATATTACCGTATTTTTATTTTTTAGTCTGTCGTAATTTTCTGAGAACTACCGTATTTTAGACTCAAGAGACTCTGACTGATTGTTGGAGACACTGACCGAAAGGAGACAATTAATAAAAATGGTTGACAGACAGATAATGACGCTTTGGCGATGGCACCGTACCTATTTCTTCTTCTTTTCTTTTTAATGGCTGATGCATGCCACTTGCTGCAACTCTGCCAGTGTCAGGTAGGTAAAAGTGTCATAAACGTGTTGAGAGCGGGTTAGGCAATTTTAAGCCACAACATTAAGCTTCTTCTCATCAGTGGGAGAAAATGGAAATATACCTTCAAGAACCAACTTACCATTAACTACAATAGAAAACTCAATGTTCCTACAGCCAATTACCATCAATGAAACATTAAAAATCATAAAAAAATTAAAAAACAAACGAAGTTTTGGGCATGATGAGCTCCCGCCAATATTGATAAAAAAGTGCGCCGAAGAACTTGCACCCCCGTTGACGTTTTTAATCCAACAATCATTTTCAGAAGGTGTTGTCCCAGACCCTCTTAAAATGGCAATAATCAAACCACTCCACAAAAAAGATAGTAAACATGACCTCAATAATTATCGCCCCATAGCCCTTTTGCCAACATTTTCAAAAAATTTTGAAGGTGCTATATCCAGTCGCCTCTATTCATATTGTGAGAAATTCAAAATATTCAGCGAAGCTCAAAACGGCTTCAGAAAAAATAAATCTACATCTCTAGCAGTGTATAATTATATAAATGAAATCTTAAATATAATAAATAATAAAAAATATGCCATTGGTATACTATTGGATATGAGCAAGGCTTATGATAGAGTCCCATACGATATACTGTTAAAAAAGCTTCAAGGTATAGGAGTTAGGGGCCAAGTCCATAGCTGGTTTATTTCATATTTAAAAAATAGAACACAATATGTAGAGGTTGAACACTATAATCATTGCACAGGAAAAATTAATTTAGTTAAATCACGAAATATCATAGTTAAACAATCAATACCACAAGGCAGCGTCCTAGGGTGTATCTTGTTCCTTATTTATATAAATGACCTGCCCAAAATCTTGAATGAACACTGTACCCTTTTCGCAGATGACATATCGATAGTATTACCTAGCAAAAGTGGATCTAACCTTCATGAACATTTAGATTCCATATTTAATAAAATAACAGACTGGCTCGGGCACCACAATTTACTATTAAACTTCAATAAAACTAAATTAATACAGTTCCACCCTTATCAAAAAACACAACTTCAAATTCAATACAACTTTCAAAATACTCCGATAGAAGTTGTTAATACATATCCTCTTCTAGGAATACACATACATAGATTCTAACATAAATTGGAAAACCCACATACAAAAAATTGCTTCAAAATTATCCAGGTTCACCTATGCGCTTTATCAACTTAAAAAGACTACAAACATAAAAATTGCCACCTGTGCCTACTATGCATATGCCCATGCTTGGCTGCAGTATGGCATAACTATCTGGGGAAATAGTACTGACGCCTCAAAACTCTTCACGCTTCAAAAACGATGTATAAGAATTATTTACAATTTAGACACAACAGAAAGCTGCAAACCTTACTTTCAAAAAGAAAATATTCTTACTCTAACATGTATTTATATTATAGAAATTAGCGTATTTGTTAAAAAAACACATTCACCTCTTTCATGAATATTCACGTCCACAGAATCTTAGACCACACAAAAAACTAGTCACTTCCTTCTCAAAGCTCCAAATCTTTCACTCCGGTACACATGCCATGGCAACAAAAATTTATAATAATATTCCTGAAAATATTCGAAATGAAAGCCAGGTTCACACATTTAAAAATAAACTTAGGAAATATTTAATAAAACATAGTTTCTATACCTTGCAAGAGTTTTTTGATATGAACCCATTGAGTTACATAAAAAGGAGGTACCTTTTATAAAAATGTAAAAAAAAAAAAAAAAAAGATTAGGACCTATGTAATTATTGTACTAATAATTAACAAAGCTATTAAGTATGTTCATTTATCTTGATGTTATAATTTGATATAATTTAGAATAAGTACATTTTTACAATACCTAACTTTATGTAAAGTTGTTTTAAATTAGTTAAGTACGAAAATTTTTATGTTACCTACAAACACCTAAATTGTAGTGCCCTTACTGGGCTCATGTTTGGACTAAAAGCTAAATTATAAGACCTAATGTACACATGAACGCAATAAATGATTTGAATTTAACGGAAAACAAAATGATTAAGCCAAGCAAAAGCAAATAAAAACAAAATAAAAAAAAATCCTACGTAAATGTAAATTAATGATGCTTCGATCAGATTATTTAAGATATCAACTATACTATAACATATTATTATGTACAATCTAAGATTATTCATATTTACAAAGGATAAAATTAATTAAAGGAGAGAAAGTAAGGGAAAGCAAAATTTTGAAGCAGGTAGGACGCGGGATTTCCTGAGGGAGAACATCATAAAGGGATAAGCGAAGTTTAGGGCAATTGAAGAAAATGTGGTCTACATTTCCTTCCTCCAATCCGCACTCACACATTGAGTGATCCTAAGTTTCGCAAGAAATACAGGTGTACAAGCATGACCCACTCTTAGGCGGCAGATAGTTGAAGTGACGATCTTATTGGACTTGCGGAACTTAAAGAACCAAGGAATAGGTGGGATATCTGGTTGGATATCGGAGTAGTACTTGCCTTTACACAGCTTCGAGGTATTCCACAAATCCGTCCAGGATTTTTGAAGAAATACCTATTTCTTATAGGGGTACCCTACATAATTAAGTTTTGAGCTGTCCTTTTTAACCGACGTAAAAAAAGGAGGAGGTTCTTAATTCGACCGTATACATTTTTCAAACTGTAAGGATATTAGTGTTCTGTGGTTACCTATATCTCGTCTAAGGTGTTGGCACGCAAGTAGATAGATAGATAACTCTTTATTGTACTTAACTTAATAATAACACAAAAATTAACATAGAAAGAAACTTACAAAACTAAAAGTAGAAGTACAATGGGCGGCCTTATCACTATAAGCGATCTCTTCCAGGCAACCTTAGGATGGATAAAATCGACAAGAATGAAAAAGGCATGGTGTCATCATAAATATTTAAACTTAAGTACTTAATAAATATATAAGTATGAACCTATATTCAGCGACTATACATATATAATTAAATACATAACATATAAATATATATAACGTTAACGTTACTTAATATTATATTATTATATATATTTTTATTTATTTATTTAGTACAACTAGAGTTTAATAATATGATACCTACTAATGAAAAAAGAAACACGAGCGCTAGTTTAAAAACTTGTATTATTTTCATAATTTACATAAATATAATTTTTAATAGCAATTGACAGGGTTTATTTTGCACCTATAGTACTTAAATAATAATACTTAAGAATACTCAAATAAGGTATTCTAATAAAGCTACTATAAAACGGGTCTGTCTTTTGAAGCTTTCAAGTAGAATTTGTCTCTGAGATAGTGTCTTCACTAAAAGCAACTTTTAAATGCTTTTCATCTGTATTACATACAATACAGCAGACTAAATTAAATGCACTTATTGGTTCTTCAATGAATTGAAATATATCTATATTGCAATGCACTATGTACAACCTCTACATTACATTGTAGTCACTTTGAGCTTGACTAGAACCAGCTGTTGTACGATGAAAAGAACCAAAATTAAGTAAAGGGGTGTTAAAGTTGGCAGCAGAACCCTGATGTGGTGAAGCCACATTATTAGATGCTTGCACAGGCCTCTTTCCAATGATTAAAGGAAAGCATTCTTCAGAAATACCTGACAAAGCCATCTGAACCTTCTTCATATGGTTGGAGCACTCCTCAAAATGATCAGTAATGTACTTTAGCTGTGGAGCTATGGATAAATTATGATGTGTCTTGAGATTTTTATCAATCACTCTAAGCCCTTCTGTAGCAGTAAATGTCACTTTTTCTCCTCCATAAAAAAACAAATCAATATCTGTGCTATTCTCCATGAGCTGGCATTTTGCCAATGATGAATAGAGTGTTATTTTTGGAGTCTTTGCCTTTACAAGATCAACAAACCGAGATGCATACAAATATTTTTTCCAGTGCTTTTGAGGCAAGTTATGATAGGAAAACACTTCATCAGGGTGTGGCTCATGTTCCATGTGTATGTTTTTACCGCCATTGTTATCTACCATGTATATGACAATTTTCATTCCATCTTTAGATATTTTGCAAATTTCCACTACCTTTTCTTCCCTCTCTTTACCTTTCTTCTTAATAAATTCTACGATAACACCGGATGGTTCTATTTTTAAGATAGCATTGCGTGTCTTGTGAGAGATTGATGGCAGTCTGTCTGCACATAGAGGTGGCACACTCAAGACATTGGATCCAACATTACATGGTTTTGAAATATTTTCCTTGTTACCCTCTTTAACAATATTATGGTAATCATTTGGATTTTTGTTACATTTTATAGCAATTTTATTCAGGCTTTCAATCAAGTTTACCCCACTATCAACTTTCAATTGCATCTTATTAGATTCATATTTCATATCAAATAGTTCAGCAGAATTTTGTGTAGACACATTTTTGTAACTAGGTATATTGCTGCTGGATGAGTGAATGCTGCTTTCATGCTTTCCAGAAAAGACATTATATGATCTGGGTTTGCTCTCCAATAGCTTGTGCTGCTCTTTGCATACACCCAGATAGTCTGAGTTGGCTTTTTCTTCACATCTTATTTTATGACTATGTTGGGTGCTGTGTAATGTTGTCAGGAACCCAGAATCTCTTGACATGTCTTGTTTGCATGGACTTATGAATGGGTGGTCAATCACTTCTTTCAGTGTAATTCTTTTTGTTGGATCTTTACATAAAAGTTTCTGTAGTAAGTCTTGAGCTTGAATAGACAATTCTGCAGGTACTTTGTAATCAGCATTGATAACTTTATTCAATGTTGTCTTGACATGTTGAGTATGAAATGGAGGACTTCCAACTAATAGGGTATATAACATGCATCCCAGTCCCCACACATCTGCTGGTAGGCCATGCAATTCTCTTGAGGCCACTTCAGGCGATATATAATTGGGAGTGCCACACATAGTTACATGTTTTTCATCTGGTCCATTAAGTTGAGTAGCTAGCCCGAAGTCTGCTATTTTAACATTTAGATCTTTTGTCAGCAGTAGATTGTTCAGGGACAAATCCCTATGAATGATGTTATGTGCATGAAGATATAATACACCACTGAGCACTTGTCGAAATATGTCAGCTGCAGCCTTTTCTGATAGGCCTTTAGTACCCAGTTTGAAATGCTTAGCCAATTCACCATTATGGGCTAATTCTAAAACTAAATAAACATAATGTGCATCCTCAAAAAAAGTGTGCAATTCTAAAATAGCAGGGTGCTTAAGCCGAGAGTGGATAGTGACTTCTTGTCTCACCCTTCCAATCATACCGGCATTTGCCATCATGGCCTTGTCTATCATCTTGATGGCAACAAACAATCCTGTGCGCCGACATTTTGCTCTATATACATGTGCAAAACCCCCTTTCCCAAGATGCTCTAATATTTCATAGTCTTCTATCTTTTCTCCAAACATATTTGTTTCTACAGTATACGGATGTCGTGAATAAAGCTGAGCTGACAATATGGCAAACTCATATATATTTTCTTTACTGTTCTATCCATCATTGATGGGTATACTGAAAAAATAATGATTAGTCTCTTCACTATAAATAGGTCAGGCAGGTACATAAAAAAACAAATATTTAACATAATTATGAAAAGTTTACCTTATTCACAACCCATTTAGCGTCTTCAATACTTTTGCTGATAATTTCTTTGACTCTTTGAGGATCGGGTTCAAACTTGTGTTGTATAAAACTCTGAAACATAGGTGGATATTAGCTAAGGTTTTCAATAATATGCAAAGATATTTAAAATCTTAGATTAAAAGGATCTTTTTGACTTATTATTATTATAAAGGTACATTTAAGAAATATACACGGAAAAATACATAACAAATGTTAGCTGATCTAATTGAGAGAGAGCGATCAAAGTTATTTATATGTTTAATTACCTGTTTTACAGCAAATTTGTAATGTTTACAAGCGTCAGGAGGTAACCTCTCACACTGACGTAACAAATATTTGTACAGCTTCAAGGATGTCATAACAACATTGGAATCGTTGCAAGATTGTGATAATAGCCGAATAACTTGCAAAAACATTCGTACCTAAGTCAGATTTTCTTGTAGGAGTCTTCGTTTTTCTCTATTTTAATTTTACACTAAAATACAAACCAAATAGACTGAAGAAAACAAATTAAAAAAAAAAAAAAAAAAAAACCCACAGACTATGCCATGCCTACAGGACAGACTGGACAGACTAGACTACAGGCAAGTTAGAGGCTTATACGATATAGAAAAGAACAAGGCACGCGCCTATTTCTCAATACAAAAAAAAATCTGCCATTTTTAGCGGGGGGGGAAAAGAAATACACACATTGAAACCATAACTACAACATGGAAATTGTTTGTCTTTATAAACAAACACAGACCCTAGTTTAAAATTTGGGAAAAATACGCAACGCTACGCACACAAGTCATGACTGACATATACTACATGCAAACAAAATATACTCAAAAGTGATACCAGCGTCATCATTATTCACCATCATTTTATTATTTTGCTTAATCGATTTGGGCTTCGTTGTGGAATTACATAAAGTAGAAACAAGAAATCTATATTATTTTGTTGGTTTTTATAATAAAACAATTTAAAATCTTAAATAGTCGTGACATTGCTACATGTTTATTACAAAATGAATCCATTTACGCGATATTATTGAATAATATCGCGTATTTAGACTTGACAAACAAGAAAAAGCATTTTTAACTGAAGGTTATTACGTAATATTGCGGATTAAAAAGCACCGGAAAAATAATATCATGCAACCAATTAGCATTTATTTTCCTTATAGCATGTAAAAAGTTGGAATGAATTATACTGGTAACATTATTTCTCAAAATTACTGTAGTCATAGGGATTGAAAGTATCGATAATTAAAGGTTTAAATAATTAGATTAAATCAGATTAAATAATTGATTGTTATTTATTGCAACAAAATAAAATAACCAGAGTTTTTTACGAAAGATTTATAATCAATAGGAACATACTTTTAACATAAAAATAACAAACAGTATTATTCTTTAAATTAAAAGGTACCAAATCAATTTGTTATGGCTATTGCAGTGTTTATGTTTAAAATATTAAATTACTTAGCAAGTAAAAAACAGAAATTATTATGATTTGAAGTGGAACTGATGTGGATAAAAATGACGACAGATGGCCATCGAAACATTTTTTCCAAGGCGGGAATCGAGCTCGCAACCTCTTGCGTCGCATGAAACCTTCGCTCGCACACAAAAGTTGTACAAAAAAAATATTCATGGTCAAACGTCAAAATTATCGTGTTTTTTAATTTCTCTCGTAAACGGTAAATTTAATAATAAAAATATGTGTCACAAAATTTATTGTAGCTCATGTAATAAGGTACACAATACTCGTTTGTCACTATTTCAGAAATATCGCAATTCGAAATGTTGGAGAAAAATAATTCCACATAACAAGAACAAATGTGTTCACCACCTCTGAAGTTCTTAGGTATTTTTTTCGGCAAGTAGAATACGACTTCATCTATTTTTAGTATTTCTCTTAGCGGGAAAACCGTTTAGAACGTTAATTATTTATTTATTTTCTAAGACTCACAATTACATTATTGTATATTTTCATGAGCAACAATTTTGTATGGCTTTATTCCTCTGATATAAATTATTGTTAAAGAGAGATATGCAAAAAATTTACATTTGACCTTAAAAAACTATTAGCTACACGTGACTTTTGATTTTAGTGTTTCTACCCATATGTACCAATTTACGCGGTGAATACCCGATAATCCAATATACATAGTAATAATGTGTTGTGATCGCGAAAGTTTAAAAAAGACTAACGTATAACGAAGTGATTAAAGGAAAAATCCCATCCCTCATATTAGTCTCGATTTTTTTTCACAATCGAATATTTTTTATTCAATGTTCTCGATCTCAAATAACGAAAAACTTGTAAATCTACGAAATTGGTTAGTATTTCAACAAAATTATGATCATGATGAAATACTATTCCATCTTTTTGTAGATTTGAGGTATTGGATTTCTTTTTGCATCCGCTAACAGCACAAACAGGCATTTTATCAAAGAGCTTATCACTCTACTCGGCTGTGCGCGGAACGGACGATTGTCGGGCTCACCAACGCGATATTAACCTTGTTGCGGATCAGCTCTCTTTTAACACCTCAAAATGCAAAACATTGACATTTACCCGCTGACGCCTACCAATCAAGCATAATTACTTTTCGACACTCCCCTTGAGCGTGTAGAGTCTATTCGCGACCTAGGGCTACACATGGATCCCAAGCTAAACTTTAACGCCCATATCCAAAGCAAGCCTGCAAGACCCTAGGCTTTGTTATACGTGTCACCTGGGATTTCCCAGATCTGCAAGCAGCGCATATGCTTTAAAATGCATATGTTCGTAGTCGCCTTGATTTTGGCTCTATAGTCTGGGATCCTCACGAAGATAAGTATAGGCATTAGCCTCAACCATTAGGTTGAGCGAGTCCAGAGGAAGTTTTCACGGTATGTCTATAAACGTCTATATGGATATTACCCGTACCTTTATCCATCTTTGTTTGTATCTGGTATGGTGGGCATGAACAGTTTTCAGTCGAGGCGACAACTGTTCACGCTGACGCATTACCTTATGCTTTTGCGTGGTAAGGTGGACAATTGGGCGATACTGCAGCAGATGGGACTTGTGGTACCTCGGTGTCACATGGCTGGTGGTGAGGGAGCAGTAGGCGCACGGCGTCGTCCTGCACTGTTTGCGCGTCCACAAGGAGTCCGCACTCATGCTGGAGCGGCCGCGCCTACACCTCGAGCGCTCGATCTTATAAATCAGTTTGTCTCCGCAACCAACGCCGACGTGTTCTCTGATAATATTGCTGAGTTATACCGTTTGCTAAACTCTTTTTTAGACTGTACCTGATGCTAGACTAATTATTATGACTTGACATTGTTTTTTTAATTCTATTTTATTATCTAATTAGACATTTGTGTATCTGCTGTAATTACTTATCTTTTTGTTCTTGTATCTTGACAATTTTTGACATCAATGTAATATTTATTGTTAATTAGTTTTCATTAAGGTTTGCTATGTATTTTTTTCTGTTGTATATTTATGTTAGTATAGTGTCTGGGCGCCTTGGATTAATCTGTAAGCCCATACAGAAATTTGAATAAATAAATAAATCACACTGCAAAAGCGATTTTGTGACTGGGAAATCGATTAATGAATTAGTTTTTATAAACCCGTTAGATTTTTGGCAAATAGGATTGACAGAGGGGATGGTCCGTCGGTGAGTAGTCCATATATCTCGTCTAAGGTTAGAGGAGATAAAGGACAGGGTAACGGCAGAATATAGTTCGCGCAAAACTTCTTGAGCTCTGTGAACGTTGCGGCAAATGCAAAGTTGCGCATGTCGACATGTTCATTCAATATTGCCAACTAGGTTATAAATAATCTTGCTACACAGTAGAAATTTTATATTAAAAAATTGGCTTCTTGCGATAAGTAAAGGTGATGTTGTTCTGGCATTTCAGTTTTTATTAATCCTTAATTGAATATAATAATTGATTTTTAAATACGTTTGTTTCAATAATTTAAAAATAAATAAATGTATATTAAAATGTGTGCTAGATAAAACGAAAATACACCAAAACTCGCGCTGGCAACCCTAGTTTCACAGACTGAGCCCCTCTCGCACCCCTTTAACATTCCTTCCCCTCAACGCCCTAAAAACTGTGTACTGCGCAGTCACTGAAGCTAACTTCACAGAGCTCAAGAAGTTTTGCGCGAACTCTACCAGCGTTTACTGCTAACACGGTAGACAAAATGCTGAGTCGGGACCCATTTGCTACTGTAGCACATGGATAATAAATATTTGTGGTCTTTGGTTTTTGTCGAAAAAGGTGTTTGTATTTGTTTTTATTTCTAGTATTTTATTTTTATTACCTAAGATTGTTTGTAATTAATTATATTGTTTGTGTGCTCTGTAGCTAATAAACGAATGTCTATGTCTATGTCAGAATCAGAAATAATTTAATGAAAACTATCAAACCACCAAAGTTCTTAATGCTAGGCAGGTATAAACAAGTTTTAACAGCTTGTCCATTCTGGACGTACATATTGGTGTGAATTTGAATAAACATTAAAAACTACAAAGGTACACTAAAGAAAATAAAAAATATTATTAAGGATTATTTATAAATTCAACAAAAAAAAATAACATTCTTAAAATTTAAAAAGAAAATAGTATTTTTTATTTTTTTGTCTATGGTAAAAACCGGAATAATAATTAATTTGTTTACAAATTCTAGCTCTATGGACCGGTTAAACTAAGAAAGGACAAGATGATGCGACGCGACGCCCACACTTACAGTATTTTCAAGTTTTATTGAAATAAAAAGCATGTACAATAATATTTTATGTTGTGTGTCATGTTTCAATCTGAGGTTGACTTATTACTCATTCTGTGGTTTACTTCACTTGACAATTTTATAATCTGTGAAGTGATTGATCAAGATTGATATCACTTTACTCATTCGTTCATCTTTCTTCGAAGAAGTCTGAGTGAAACACATACTCGTATTTTTCTATTTTCACAGAAATTTTGGAAATAAAATGAGAAGAATGTGTCCTTGCTCGTTAAGCTTTATTTGGACCTAACTATGAATTTCCTCGTTGTAACTCAATACACAAGTTTTCAATTTTTTTGAGTGTTTATGATTCATGTATGTTGTGATAAGTCAGTGTACCATTTCTCCAAAGTTTGTGATTGTTGCTCTAAATAGCTCGATAATGATTCGTAAATGGTAATGTGGTATGGCACTCGTTACCATAAGACGTTCTCCGAGTGTGCAAACACCAAGGAAAACGGTGAGTACCAAACAAAGAGTCATGTTACCACCACATAAACCATTGTTGATTTTATTTATGTCTGTACTCTGAGCAGAAAGAAACTGTGATCATGATCACAGATTTCGCATTTAGGTGGTAAAACCAGTAAATTTAGTTGCACTTTGTCTTATATAAACATTTGTGATTTGCTGCTGTTTATTACTCTCCACTGTCAATGTTTTATCAGAATACAACTAATAAATAGATAATTTTATTTATTTTTCATAAAGTTGTTAACAACATAACAATTACAATACATGATATTTTGTAGGTGCAGAAGAATACAAATCTAAGGACAAAACAAATATACCATTTCTTGAAATAACACATTTTTGAATAATCTTACATTATTGACAACATCTTGTTTCAGGATGAACCGGAAAGTACTGATGAACTCATTGAAAATGATGTTAGTAACCGCTTCAGTAAAAGGTAAGAATACAATCATCTATTGGTCAACATTAGTATATAAATAATCTATTTTATCAAACAAAAAAGGAATTTGTTCAAAATGTTTTTTTCTAAGAATCTGTAAGATTAAAACTAAATTTGTTCCTTGGCATAGTCAGAATCACTCCATTTTGTGTTAGTATGCACATTATAATTCACCTCTTCTATATTATAAGGTATGAGGGCCATAGTGTTCAGTGTTCACATAAATGACAATGACTCCTACACCATTACAAAATATAAAAAATAGTGTAGATTCATTTTCATACACATGTAGCATAATGTTTTTTGCCATGTTGTGGACTGCTGGCTGTAGAATGTTGCCCCTCCTCTCTTGCCCTTTCTCTCTTCCCGTGGATGCAGTAGGAATCTGCTAAGGGATACCTCCGGAAGATAGGCAGCAGCATCTTTCCAAAATTCCATACTATATATATATTATACAGTATGAGTTTTTGGAAAGATGCTATAATATAGTCTATTGAGACTAAGGATGTTTCTGCTATGTAGAAAATGTTGACATGGTCATGATAAAGTTGATTTATTGGTTAGGCAGCAATTAGCATCACCTACTAAGTTTTACTTAACATAAATAAAAACTATGTTCTACACATCATTATTCAGTCAGCAATCTTGCTCTTGCAAGACTGTTGTGACAAGAGTGGTCAGAATATAGCTTATAAACAAGCAATGTTTATAATTCAAACAAAAACCCAACTGTGGGTATAAATTAAGGGCCAAACATACAGCCTTGTGGCACTCCAGAAATCACTCAATAATGGTTACTGTTTGTTGTCATAGAGATTGGCTGGTCTGTTTTGGCTAGCATACATATTATAATATAGGTTAAAATTGTTATAGACCCATCACATAGCCTATTAGGCTGCCAGGGTACGAAAATCGAAATCTAGGGGCATCATTATGCCTAAGGCAAAAAGAGCCATGTGAAGCGCAAGGGCACAACCTTCCTTTTCTCAAAGTGGTTTGTCGTTTTTTTTAACCTTCTTAATATGGGTTTAGCTTACACCAGATAAAAAAAAATGCTTTTATTATCTTATCTATCTATCTGCATAGAACTTATAAATCTAAAAAAACTGATTTTGTCACTGACTGATGATCATAAGAACTCTTTCTTAGGGTACTGAAGTCCTAGAAAGCTGAAATTTGGCATGTAAGCTAGTTAGAACACAAACAACAAACAAATTATAAAACTTGGAACTTTTACCCTTCAAACCCTTAAACCAGAGGATTGTAGTTTGTGTGAGTCTAAAAATATAGATATAGGGATTCCTTGTAAATACTAAAAAAAAAACTTAAAGTTAATCAACCCCACACTTTAAATAAGGGGATGGAATTAAGCGCGCGAAAAACGCCTAAAGTGTAATGTCGGACTTCGAGTGCTATTAAAAAGGCGCCTTTGATGTGCAAGAAATGTACCACAAAAAAACAAAAACGATCACAACAAAAATATTGTCCTGTGCAAGTTACAAAAAGAAGTGAAATCCCACAAGTGGTAGAGTGTAGGTAGAGTCTGTAAAGCGTAGCTCTACATGAGATCTCATAATTATTTTACAGTGCGAGCTATGGTTCGAGATTCGAGTGACGTTTAAGCATAGTCATAAACTACCGAAACACGTGTCGGCGCGTGACGTTATGCCAAATTTCGACATGTATCGCCGTTATTTTTGGATTACGAAGATAGATTGTCTAATCGTTTTTGTTAAGTAGTACTAGTTTATCTACATGACAGATTAAAAATTTATTTTAGTCATGTAGTCTAATCCAACCCTAACAATGACACGTCATACGTTTAAATCTCATTATTGTGTATTCTTGTGGTGGCCCAAATAAATAATTAAAATCAATCGAGCCGTTTAGGCTGCAGAGCCATATAGAAATGGTAGACATATGTACATACATACACCCAAAAACCAAACCAAAAACAAAAACCTCTTTTCTGGCGGCAGTCTGGTCACGAACAAATGTAAATAGTTGTGTCCGACTGAAACAAGGTTTTTAGCCAAAACCGAACCTTTTACAGACATGTCACAATGTCATGATTTCACTGACTTGATTACATGACAAAATTTAAGGTGAAAGTGTGAAAATGAGTAAAATTACTCGTAGTATGATGTGCTTCATCCCACTTGGATTGTGCCATATCCAGTCTCATACAATTTTCGGATGTTAAGCACCAAATGATCTGGTACTCCTCCTGACTCTTTCAGTACGGTCCATAACTGTGACCATCTCACACAATCAAATGCTTTTTGATAGTCCAGGAAACACATCATCAACGGCGTGTTAAATTCGTATGACTTTTTACTACAATCTGCCTGAGGTTCAGAACCTGCTCTCTGGTGCCTTTTCCTTTGACAAAACTGGCCTGTTATTGAAGTATTTGTCAATCAATTTCAATTTGTAAGGCGGCTGTTGTTGATGTGTAGCATTAGTCTTTTTTAAACTTTCGCGATCACGACACATTATTAACACATATTTAACCGGGTATTTATCGCGCTATTTACCTTTATTATTGCCCAACGTTTCGGGGCCCCGGAAGACAAGAGTCCCAGTCTTCCCGTGACCACGATGGGTGCAATCCTGTCGAAACGTTAGGCAATAATAAAGGTAAATAGCGCGATAAATACCTGGTTAAATATGTGTTAATGATGTGTAGCATTATCTTACTGGCATGGAATATTAGAGCAATAGTCCTGTAATTGTTCCAATCTATACATAATATATATAGCTTTAGATAATATATATAATACTCATAATAAAACTATATAGATAGGTTGAGGTAATACAGAAAAACATCCAAAACTAATATCTGCAGATCGTACAGACATTTGTCTCGTGGCGGGAATCGAACCCGCAACCACTTTCGTCGCAGGCGGACCTTCGTCCGCTGCGCCATAGAGGTCGTTAAAATATAATAAAATCGCAAAACTTAAGTTGACTTATATCTTGGATTGGAACTCCTAAAAGACAATCATCACAAGTAAAAATGTTTACCGCCCAACGAAGTGGGCAGGGGTCAGCTAGTAATAATATAAATAGGTAATTAATGAGAAAGAAATATATCAGATGTAAAAACAAATCAAATATTTATCTATCCTAGACCAACTAATCTGGTACTATTTCATCATCATCATCATATCAGCCGTAGGACGTCTACTGCTGGACAAAGGCCTCCCCCATTGATCTCCAGGTACTGCGGTTGGAAGCGGCCTGCATCCAACGCCGACCTGCGGTTCTTACCGCAGGTTACTATTTATTCACGGGAAAAAAAACATAATCATGACAGTCAATCAATTCAGCTTGTGAGCCCGAGTACACACGCCATGAAGCTTCAGTCAAATACGGCTGAATGACGTGCGTCTATTCACGAACACAAGTTTCGGCATATCCGAAGATTTGGCCGGTTTTTGGCCGAACCTCGGCCAATTTTGCAAACCTTCGGTCGGTCACTATAAATTTCATAGCTGTATTACATCAAATACTTTCACGAAACTCGCCAATTGATGTTGGGTATCAAATCAAACAAACTCCTTATAAAAAGTTAAATAAGATTTTAATTTATAAGTATTAATGTTCACTTGATAGTCAGACGCAACGACGACGTTCGTATGATGGCCACAGACTAGAGATATAAAATTAAATGCGAGTATCTACAGCAGTTATAAATAAGTCGCGTGGCCTCAAGACTTGGTACGAATCCTGCTCCTAAATGCACTTTCCATACGTAATACTGGAGTTTCCTATAGTTTGCAGCTGTGGAATCTTGATTTTACGTCAGTTGTGATTTCCGTTTTTGGGTTAGGGAAAAATCGTATTTCAGTGACGGGCGGCGATCGCATGAATACGTAATATAAGTATTAGACGCACATTCAAGTGGTCGCGATTAGATGCTGCATCCTTGAGTTCATCCTTCAAAAAAAAAACGTAGGTACATATATGTGTGTAACAACATTTTTCATTTAGATATTTAAAAATGTAACTCGCGCTGATACATTATCCACACACCACGCGAATGCACTCGTATGCAATGTTTTATTAAAATTGAGTAATACTACCTGTGTGAGAGTTTTTCTGCGAGCAGTGGATAAGTAGACCTTTAGCGAAGCCAAGAGCATGAGTCACAGTTAGAGCTCGGGAAGGTTTATTGAACAAAATAAAAACGTTGTGTGTATGCATGTACCAATATCCATATCCAAGTTTTTAGTCTTGGAATTCCCTGTCGCGATTTCTAATTTAGCTTACCTTGAATAAGGTAAAATAAATATTACATGTAAAGAGACTGTAAGCTGCGCGTAATGGGTCGATTGTATGACCTTAATTGTTTTAGTTTTTGATACGTTCATTGTGGTTCTTGATTTAAGTACCTCTAATTAGATTGATTGAAAGAACATAGTATGAGGTTCATTTCATCTAATTGTTATTAATCTGCGTGGGGTTAATTCATTAGTCTCTGAAACCGAAACGGGAATCTATAATTAATTACAACTGTTTTTTTCCTTGTTACCAATCAATAAGTAGTACAATTACCTACCGTTGATATTTTTTTATTCGCAAGAAATGCCTCTATAATAAAGCGCGTGTGTGCGTAAGTGTGTTTCTTTCCTCATAGCCTCGTGTTCGTGTTCGGTGGCGTTTCTATATTTATGCGGTAGTTTGCGCCGAGTTCAGAGGGAAGCTGCGAATGCTGTGACGTCTGTTCTGGCTCGTCGGGACGGCCGGCGACTTCGCTTCGTAGTATGCGCAAGCCTCGCTCGGGGCGCGCGCGCTCTTATTAGCGGATGGTTGCGGACACTTCGTACCATTTCCCTACCGCATCCGTAGGAAATTTGCAACCACAGGACCGCATCGTATTTTTGTGTTGATGTTATTATGTGACTCGATAGCTGTGCGAACTTGTGCGGCGGTCGTTACTCGGATTACCTTTACCCTTTTGTCTTCAGCATGGTTGCTTTCAGGTAAACAATGCGATGTCAGTACCTACTTTCAGTGCTTTTGTTTGTTGTTGCTTTTTTATACCCACCATGGACTTTTAATCTAACCATTTAAAAAAAATAGCTTCAAATCTTCAAAATTAATTCATGAAGCACGCTGCTTTGTTTACGTTTTGTCCTTAATAATTTAAAATCGTTAATGTACTCATTTATTACATACATATAATATAAACATTTTATTCGATAAGAATCAGTTAATGTCTTTAAGTTTTTAATGATAATTCACTAGGTTTAGTGACAGTAACAGGTAGACACTGACTGGCCCAGCCTGATACAGTTTGTTCAGCGTTCACCAACAAAAACAAAAAATTTTTGATCCTTGACATTGAAACTAACCGGTAATTTATTTATTTATTCATCTTAGGGAAACTATCAGCACAAGATACACAATAGTTATAAGTATAATAATAAGTGGCTATTAATAAGTTTCCACTTATAGATACACAGTAGTGGTTTACAAAGGACAAATTAAAAGAAATTAACAATAGTAGGCTAGTAATTCACACATACCCGAATAGATCCACATAATTTCACATTGTCTTATAAATGATCATATATATAATTAGGCATTCGCATCTGTTAATGTTTTGCTGTGATAAATCTGTATTGTAATTATTATTGCCCAGAAAACAGTAACGTTAATGATATACAATACAACACAAAGTAACTATTAAGAGCTCGATTTTTTTGGAGTTTTTTTTATACAATAATAGGGGCTTGGAAACTTACGAGATCAGGGGAAATATCTCGGGCATTTAATTTTTATCTCGCTTACCTATAAACTCTACTTTAATTTTATTTATTTTAATACTTTAATGCACAATTACAAAAGGTGGGCTTAATGCTAAAGCATTATCTACCAGACAAACCTGTAGTTTAGAGTGTGGTTGGCGTGCTATAATGGTACTTACTTAAAAACTAAACAAACAGAAAATTACATTTAATCAAATTACACTTCACAATAGAACAGCCGAGGGTTAAGCCCTTGCTTAACCCTCGATGACGATGATGAACCTACGGGTATATTTTATCAAGAAAGTGCTTGCGGGTAAGTTTCTTGAAACAGTCCTTTGATTGTACCTTTTTGATGTCGAGGGGTAAATCATTCCAAAGTCGAACAGCCTCCACTGAAAAGTTTAGCCTTCATCTTGCTATGTTATTTACAATTTATTAAGAAAAAACTTATTAAATTATATGGTTTTTCCCAAGGTATTCCATTATAGGTTTCCAAGCTATATACGAATTGCGCTGCTTAGATATTCAGACAAGAAAATAGTAGCTGACATTTTATTTACATTTATAATCGACTTCACCTGCTTATAGCCGGGAATCGAATAGATTTTATTTACTTACGTGTAAGATCTAGTTCTATCCTACTAATATTTATAAATCTGAAAGCTTGTTTAGATGTTTGTTACCTCTTCAAGCGAAATTACCTGCATATCAAAGTGAAACTTTGCACACAGACGTTGTCTGGGACACATGCTACCGTGTACATAGAACGCAAGCGAAGCCGTCGGCAGAAGTCCGTTTAAAAATACATTTCCATGACTGAGTGTCATTATTATTCTGTATATTATTGCGGAAACTGAGTCCCCTGAGAACGTGGCAGTCATTTCACTGCCGTCCTTGCACTTGGGTATCATATTCAAATGACTGGCAGCTGTTATATCCACCACAGATGTATTGTATCTGCAGTGACAATATCGTTGGTCAGATTAATTACTAGAAATTTTCCGAAATCACGGAGATGAGAACGGAAAAGATTATAAGATGCAGAATGGTATTGATTTTCAGCTCTATCGGAAATCTCAAAAGTTTATAATTATCATGACAGGAAACAACTAGTAGTCAAGAAATTTAGATTAACGATTTTATTTACAATTTTATTTTACTTACTACTTGAATTCGAAATATATGAAAAAATTTTACGTTAATTTTCTCAAAACACCAGTTTTTAAAATGTTCCACTACTGCTTTAGACCAACGTTATTCTATTCTATATTCTTACCTAACGCGTGAGTACAGTGTATCACTTAATCAGTTATTTGAATAACAATCAAAACATATTGGGTCGAACCGACACTTTGGGTATTAAAGGCATATTTCATAATACAATTTAAGTTTAATAGTAATGCTGGTGCTCTTCAAACTTGCATTGACCTTTAGTTACAATTTCATTATAATCGAGAGTAAATCGTCGCTTGGTCAAATAATACGTTACGAATTTGTAAGCAATTGCTCGTGTCCTTGTCTGATATTTAGAAACATTAACATTGAGTTGCACACAATGATCAATTTAAATAAAATAACAGCGGAAACTAAACGTTTTGCGTTAAGTATTTTTAGGCTGAAATATTACCCACGAGCTCTTTTAATCCGCATTTCATTGTGTTTATTTCCTTACAGCAAAATTTAATTAGAAGGTTATGAATGATCCCAGTCATCTTATTTCACAATAAAAGTATTTAGTCACATTTGCGCAATGCATAAACCGTCCAACAACGCAACCACTGCAATACTATGACATTTCAGGAATTCCATAGTACAATGATTCCCATAGAAACGTACATTTCGCAAACGCAATAAATAACGCAGATTTAATCTCTCGCCATGTGGTGTGTGGCAGAGGAGCAAGTCGGCCGTTCGTGGCGGCAACAAGCGTGCTCCGAATTGGGTACGGGTGATGGTAGCGCTGGGCGGCCGCGCTCCCGGTGCGCCTGACCACCTTTAGTATGGGCGGGCTACGTTTTGGCAACACGCCGTCGAGCGTACACTCGGACACGCTATTTTTAATGAACCTTGAGAGAAACCGCCCTTGTCGCTTTAACAAGTCAGCATTTGGAAATATGTCGGTAACAATCCATTCTAGCTCTAATAATATCCGCCGCTTCACCCTCGCACCTTGTAAGAGTTTAGTTGAATTTACTCATCCCACATGTTCCCGCAGAGCTATTTTCAGATGACCTCATCATGCATTTTACACCCAAATATACGTACAAGCATGTTATTTTGTATAGTCTATTTATTGCTTTTAAAAGGCATTCGACCCATGTAAAGCTAAATGTCATCGTGGTTCGTGAAACCATAATTGCGTTTTAATCTCGATAAAGGGTAAGTATTGGTATTTTAGGTAGTATCGCTCGGTGGATGGAAGGAACGTAGCACGTTTTTGTTCTCTTCAAAGTGATGTTGATATTCAAACAAAAATAGCTGTGCACAAATTTCCGTCGCGTCGGATCGCATTGTGAATCGTTTAGTTAGAGTTTAGCGTGCAATATGGTAGGATTAAGATTTATGATTTCGTGTGCGGTGAGTGCACGACTGAAAATGGCAAGCGGCAGGCCAGCCAGCGCGTCGTCGGCCGGCCTCCGTGCCCGCCGAACGTGTCGACTTAACGAACTGTCTGATACTCGGTGAAAGGGAGGTTAAACGCGCCGCCTGCAAGACGAATTGCCGCAACTTTACTAAAAATGGCGTCATTCATACATTTCGCGGTTACATTATGACTTTAAATAATTATAGTACAGTTCATCTGACAAATTTCGTGCGACTTTGTTGAGGAACCTGTTCTGTTCATGTTTTGTATGTTTAAAGATGTTGCGTTCATTGAGTTGTTTATCGTATATATGATTATAAACAGCTTTAAATAAATAAAGTACACACAATCATCTCTACTATGATAAGTATAGATATAGCCCCTATCCTAACACAAGCGGCACGTCTTTTACAGTCTCAATGAGTGCTATTTCGCGAACAAGGGCGCCGCAGTGGTCCTGGGCGGGTCGGAGGAGTGCGACCAGCGCCGGTCGCCGGTGCGCGCCTGCCAGCCGCCCTCGGACATACAGCACCACCTCCAGTCCATGTTCTACCTGCTGCGCCCCGAGGAAACGCTCAAAATGGTATGAGCTCGTCATGACTCTAGTCTAACACAGTTTTTTTAGAGGTGGTTTGCAATTTTAGCCTAAAAGCGATAGGACGATTCATGTTTAGTTCATGTTTTAACTGCTGCGCCCCAAGGAAACGCTCAAAGCGGTATGAGCTATTGTCATCAGTCCAGCTAGCTAGGCGAACGCAAAATCTTACCAAAAAATATAAAGTGTTGAACAATAATGTAGTACATATGTATGTTATTTTGTATAGAAGTACAAGCTGCACTCGTTATTTTGTTTATATTTTTAATATTTTGAGGTCAGCAAGAAAATTATTCAAAGTCAGAATTTTGACAGTAACAGTAAAAGTAAAATAAAAGACAGCTTACCTGTAAGCTTCATAATTACGTATGTAATGAATTTGCGTGAGTAAATGGGACTACGAGAGGTGTCCCTCCTGCAGGGCCAGCATGGCTGGAGATATTTTATCCACGGGGAGAGGACAAAATACTATTCCCCTCTGTCAATTTTGTCCACCCTCCGAGCATCGCGACATGGGTGGATAAACATGCTATAGCCGGGGGGTGAGTATCCACGTCTAATGTCAAAAAGTGATATATTCTATTTCCCCCTGTTGCCCTGCTTTGGCAGGTGGATAAAATAATTTTATCCCTTGTCAGTGGAAATAACCGGTGGACAAAAGTTTTATCCCCAGCCCATGCTAGCCCTGCTGATCAGTAATAATCCATTTCTATTACGTGAAAATATATAAACAGTTATGTTTCCGCCAGTGAAATACATGAATAACTTTCATTTTTCCGTCGTCTCTTGATAAAATTGCATAGGGGCTTATGAACCTCGATGTCGGCAGGCGGTGAAACTGGAGAGCGCCCACGCGGGCCGCACTCGGTACCTGGTGGTGGTCTGCCGCAGCGAAGAGGCGGCTCTGCTTGGCATCGACTGCAACGAACGCACGTCCGTCGGTCTTGTGCTTCGCGTGCTGGCTGATACCTCCATCAATCTGGACGGCGATGGGTGAGTGATGTGCTAATCTTATAGGATTAAGTAAGTCGGTTCTTTTGTTTTCAACCTGGTGGGTCGTCTGCCGTGGCGAGGAGGCGGCTCTGCTCAGCATTGACTGCAACGAGGGCACTTCTGTCAGACTTGCCGATACCTCCATCAATCTGCCGGCGATGGCTACGTGACGTGCTTATCTGATAGTATTAAGCGTAAGTCGACGCTTCAACCTGGTGGGTTGTCTGCGGTGGCGAGGAGGCGGCTCTGCTCGGCATCGAATCCAACGAGCGCACTTCTGTCAAAATAAAAAAAAAACTTTTTTAAACTTTCGCGAAAATAAAGTTAAATAACGCGATAAATACCCGGTTAAATATGTATTAATAATAAATCAAAATCTCTGCGAATCGTCTTCGAAAAACAAGCAATGATGTTTTCGACTGTTCTGGATACGGTCTAAAGGCGCTAATGCACCATTGTGCGTTACTGTGCTGCACAGTGTACTAGCATAAAAGTGACTTGAATGAAGTCGCGAGTTGGTAAAAGAATGGGCTGAACACGATTTTGGTGGAATCGCACCTCTAAGTAACAAAGAAGCTTTGTGTTGCAAGCGGAACTAAATCATCATCTATTAGCCACTACACAACACACATAATTTAAAGGAAATCTTCAGTTATTTATGTCCTAAATAAGGATACAAAATAGATAATTTGAACGGAATCGTCTGCCGGTACCACAACACACGAAAATGTATTTGTTCTTTTATCGCGAAGAGGAAGTCATTGCCTAAGCATGTAATTGGATTTAAGTAAATTAAACCTTATCTGTTTGTGGACCAATGCTCGCAACAATACAACACAAAATTAAGTCATTAAAATTGCGAGTTATCTACTAGCTACAAAAGCAAAGGCATGTAAAACCTTGTAGAACTGCCATATTTTTGTTTCCAGAAATTAACTGAGTCACTAGTTAATCTTGATATCACTATTCTTTTCACGGTTACAGAAATGTCGAAACGATGTGTTAACGCTACGTAAAATGTGAAAATAGCAAACGCCAGGAATGTCGGTATCACTTTTAACAATTCAAAAGCCTGTGGGCACGACCCATTTACATATATGAGGCGTATAGAATCAAAGACAGCTAAGTGCATTGGTGAATTTTTTTGGAAAAACGAAAAATTCTTTTTATATCTTTTCTGTCAACAAACTATTTAACTATTTGAGTTCAATTTAGAAACTATAGGTTTTATAGGTTTCTAAATTGAACTCAAATAGTTTAATAGTTTGTTGACAGAAAAGATATAAAAAGAATTTTTCGTTTTTCCAAAAAAATTCACCAATGCACTTAGCTGTCTTTGATTCTATACGCCTCATATATATTTTTTTAATTTAGCACATATTTGATAAACTATTCGTTTTATATAACGATACGACTGCAACGGGACTGTAAGAAATAGCAAAACATTTTTTTACGAAAAACTTTACCTTCGTTACGAATGCCGACTTCTTGCCTACTTACGACTTTTTAGACAGATTGTCGCGACACAAAGTCGGTTGTTATTCAAATTCACTGAAGTGTGCTTAAAAACAAAAAGATGTTTCACATTAAAAACATAAATTACGTAGTGGTTTGTCCCACTTCTAACATGAACGTTGGCAGCATTCCATTTTGGATCCTTAGCAGTCATGCACTCGATAGGTACTCAAAAGGACAGTAACGTAAATATATACACTGCCGGCCAAAAGTTTGAGACCACCTACATCTAAGTAGCAAAATGAAATAAAACTCAAAATATAAATCAAGAGGTTTAGATATTAATTAAAATGCTTATTTACTAATACACATTCTTCAAGAAGAAAAAAAAAATCAAGAAATATCAACCATTTACGTTAAAAATGACGTTCATATTTAATAAAATCATTAAACGGATTTTTCGTCAAAAAAGCCTCCCTTGCATTTTATAACTTTTTTCACTAGTCTCGGCATACGAGCAATCAATTTATCAATTGTATCTTGTGAGATATTGTTCCAGCTTTCTTGTAAAGCCTTCCACATGTCTTCTTGTGAGGAGGGACAACAACTGCGCACATTTCTGTCAAGCTCTTCCCACAATAGCTCAATGGGGTTGAGATCCGGACTCTGAGGGGGCCACACCATGTTTTTTAACACCCTTTCTGTTTCTTTATGTTCTAAATAACCCCTGCATAATTTTGAACTATGTTTAGGATCATTATCTTGTTGGAAAAAAAATCCATTTCCAATCAATCTTAAACCAGACGGAACGGCATTTTGCTGTAGTATTCGTTTATAATGCTCCTTTTTCATGATTCCTTCGACTCGTACCAAATCTCCGGTTCCATGGCCCGAGAAGCATCCCCAGACCATAATGGAACCACCACCATGCTTAACTGTTGGCACCACACAATCTGGCATCATCTTTTCCTCGGCGGTACGTCGAACAAAAATTCGTCGTTTTGAACCAAATATTTCAAACTTGGATTCATCTGTCCAAAGAACTTCTTTAAAGTCTTCTTCAGTCCAGTCTCGATGGGTAAGGGCCCACTGCATCCGTTTCTTTTTGTTTTGTGGCCTTAGTAGTGGTTTTCGAACGGCGACGCGACCAAATAACTTAGCATCTCTCAATCGTCTTTTTACTGTAGTCAATGACACAGGTTCTGATCGGGATTTGTTCACTTCTGCGTGGATTTCTGGTGCGGTTAGGCGTCTATTCCGCTTGCTGGTAACGACGATGAAATTATCCTCGCTAGAAGTGGTAGCTCTCGGTCTCCCCGATCGCGAACGATCTTGATTACTGCCAGTCTCCTTGTATCGGGTTATTGCGTTATGAACACAAGTCTTCGACAACTTAAGTTGAGAGGCAATCGCACGTTCAGATTTGCCTTCGCCGTGTAAAACAACTATGGCAGAACGAGTTTCAGTGCTAATTTCGCGCACTTTTCCCATTTTAAGATGTCTTCACTGTAACAACGACGAGCTCAGACTAGTTAAGATAATGAAAAATTTACTCCATCAAAACTCAGGTAAAAAATATGTTTAAGGAAGCTAAAATAATCCGGAAGTACGGTTACCGCAAAACAAAACCAAAATAATTAGAAATGAGCAGGCCATAAAAAATATAACAATGACTCTATCACCTGGTAAGCGCGCGGTACTCATTTATGTTTTGAAACAATAGACCTTTAAAGGATGATAACTTAAAAATATACAATAAAAATGACTCAGAAATTCTTTGATAACAATAGAATACGCAGGTGTTCAAATTAGCTCTTTATCATGTGTACTTTTGAAATATTTTGGTGGTTACAAAGATTTTTACAAGTGGTCTCAAACTTTTGGCCGGCAGTGTATATATATTTGCTATATATATATTTACGTGAAGTAACATGCGATTTGTACCCCACTACGACACGGAAATAAAGATCTATGATTTTAGCAGACTGTGTACCTACATTATGTAAGTGTCTAAAGTTATGTGTTTACGAATGTTCCACAGTAGCGCCTAAAGTACTTGTTGCATTTTATAAACCCAGATTTCAACAAAATGGAAATCTTGGAAATGTACGAACGTCAACCTCCGGTAGTCGTAGTTATATATACTTTGTACGTTTCTCCTTGTTTCAATTGGACATTCCAGTTTTGACCAGAAACACTGGACAGTTATATAGTCCATACTAAGAAGTTTCCACTCACCTTATGAATTCTTTTAAGCGAAGAACAATAACTAATTAAGGATTCATTGTCCACAGAGGGTTCAGCGTGCGTGTGTGCAGCCAGCAACACATATTCAAGCCGGTGTCGGTGCAAGCAATGTGGTATGTGCCATATATACTACTTAAAGCACGAATAGGCTACTTGACAGCGTATGAAAAAAAGTACTTATATACAAAAAAAATACTACACACGTTTTTTTTGCTTTTTCAAATTAATGAAACAATACTAAAGTGTTGATGCTAAGTATAATTATATATTTTAAAAAGCAAAAACATTTATTACGACATAAAATTGATCCCAAATTGATACACAGTTCCCATGCTGCTTTTAAAATATCATCCGACTGTAAGCCTCTTAACAAGAGTCTAGTCTCTCTTAGCCTCTCACTCTAAAACTAAGGCCTTTCACATCTATCATGTATATGATTTATACATAACTGGTATTCATGCAACCTGCGGGACGCTGCAGTACCTGGGATGGATTACGCTTGTCCAGTATCATCATCATCATCATCATTTCAGACGTAGGACGTATCGCGGCTAGGAGCGGCCTGCATTCACCGCTGACCTGCAGACCTTACCAGGTCGTCCGCCCGTCTAGTTGGTGGACGTCCTACGTTGCTTGCCGCTCGGTGGCCTCCATTCGAGAACTTTTCGGCTACATGGCTTGCCCATTGTTACTTCAACATGCTAAACCGTATGGCTGTGTCGGTGACCCAAGTTCTTTCCAGCTATACGTATACTATATCTGTTGTAACAGGTCTGCTTTGCAAACCCTGCACCGTGCAAGTGGGCGGGCTCGGGAGCTGAACCATTTCGCCGGTGGGACGTCTCACGCGTGGTGCGGCTACTACGAGAGCCATGTGGACTCGGACCGCTCCTGCCTCAACGAGTGGCATGCGATGGACAGCATCGAATCCAGGCGTCCGCCATCGCCCGACTCGCTTCGGCTCAAGTGAGTTTACGGATATTTATTAATCGAATTTAAAACGGAAGGAGTTTCTCCATTCGACTGTATGTTTTTTGTATGTTCGTTACGCGATTACTCCCCCAATTATGAATGGATTTTGATGATTCTTTTTTTATAAGGTAGGTCATGTTTGATTGGTATCTTCTTTACCTTTGTGATCTTCAGTCGGCCTCATCTTCAGTTACTTAGTTTGTGGTCAAAAAAGAATAATTTAAGGTATCTATAGCAAAGCGAAATAAATAAATAATAATAATGGAAGTGTAAGTGGTGTGCCACACGATGGGAAATCTAGAAAAAAAAATCATCCCCACCTTACGTGTATGAGAGGTACCCCAAATTAATTATTTTTTCAGCATTTTTTTTCTAGCTTTATCTTGGTATTATTATTTTATACGTACATGAAACTTTACAGCTTCCTTGGACTAATAGTACTAATAGTCTCTTCGCAAAGACGGTGACGGACGGACAGACAGACGAAGCGAAACTATAAGGGTTTCTTGTTTTACTACGAAACCCTCAAAAGTAATATACCCTTTATGAATTAAATGTTTTTGTGTGCAATAAATATGTACAAATGCGAGCTTAACGTAGAGCAAACCTGAGGAACAATCCTATTGGTAGATAAGAAAAGTGAACAATATTAAATAAAGACATTAAGGTAATCATTGCAAATTTTCTCTCTTCATATAAACACATACAAAACAAAAATAAATCGTGGTGCGCGCACAGATATGTTAGTGATTTAATTTTAGAACATCGGTTGTAATAAAATTTATCATTTATTTATTACGAGCCATTTGGGTCCCACTGATGGGCAAAGACCTCCTCCAGTTTCCTCCATGCATCTCAATCTTGGGCAACTCCTCTCCAGTCAGCTAGTATACAGTAAAACACTGTATCAGCAAAATGTATATTCTCCGTTATGTGCCAAAAATCACAATGAATCATTCCATATCCTTGAGGTTCGCATGCAGATAACATGTCTAATTAACACTTCAGCGGAAACGCGATCCTTATAAAGGCTAAGAAACTAGGTCTAGGCGCAAACACAAACATGCATTCAGGCCCAAACAAACAATTAACAGTGATAATTAGTTTCTTTTACTATTGTTCATTACTTATAACGGGCAAGGAATAACTGCGCGTTAGCATTTGTTCGGTACTTTTTGCTCATACGGTGTCAATAACATTACAATTATCCTTGTTATTTTGTAGGGTCATGCTTAGCTGGAAATGATAAGCTTCCGGCATCTAACGCGCTCTTTAATATTGGCACAATAGTGACAGAATTGCAGGCAAGGCATAATGCCTTCGCTTTTATCATCTCACCCTACGGCTGACATCAGCATTTTATTTTTACAACTATCCGAAAACACTGCCTGTGACAGAACCGAGATAGAGGGACAGTAGGTTATTAGGTTTTTTTTATAGCTAACCAAAAACTCAGCTTGCGACAGAACCGAGATGAAGAGACAGTAGATTATTAGGTTTTTTAACCATCCAAAAACACTGCCTGTGAAGAGTTTTTCGTCGGGGAGCAATTTCCGTGGGCCAAGACGGGGCGCTACTGTCTATAGAAAGTAGGTACTGGGTATATATTTAAGTAAAACTCCTAAATACTTAATACGAGCGACCGTAGTGAGCGGTCGCCTGAGGAATTTTATTGAATTGAAGACTAATCTAAATAAAAATACTCTTGTTTTGACAGCATTTTTTAAAAAAAATCACTAAACAAGCGGTTTCATTTACTTGTTGAGGTGTTAAATACATCTACATACAATTTTATGAATATTAAAATTAATAATTAAATTTAATTAATAATCAACATGTCATCATCATTTAAGGCGATAAACGTCCCACTACTGAATAAATTATAAATCAAATTCTAATAAAATAATTTGGAAAATAATGTTTATTTAGTAAGTAGTTAATAATGTTATGGATTTCATTATTTATTAGGAATTACTTTATACGTGTTAATCATTATGGAGACCGACATAAGTGGTATCTATATTATGTATGGATCCTTATGAATAATCAGGATTACAAACCACTTGTGTCGGTCTCCATAATGATTAACACGCAATAAGTAATTCCCAATAAATAATGAAATCCATAACATTATTAACTACTTATATATGATAAAAAGAATATAGAATACTATATTGGGGATATAGACGAAATAGAGAACCATTGTAAAGACATGGTTAAACCGCTTTGGCCTAATGGAAAGCCTGTTACGGAGAAAAAACTAAGATTAAAAATCACTGTTCCCATATATCCCAAAAGATGTCATTTTACAAAAAAAAATATTACAGACGATTGATGATGACGTTAAAGGGTTTGATGATAAATTAGAATTTGATCCAGCACATGTTGAACAAGAGTAGATTTAGCATCTACTCGATCTACTATATCGTAAGTTGTTAGTTAGGTACTAGACAGGTTCTGGGGTGAGGTTGGTGTTGACCAATACCATCATCAATCGTATCTTTGTCTAAGAAAATACACCTGGGAATATGTTAAAGAATACATGTTTATAAAATTTTTGGTAAAATTAGTTTGTCCTAAGATTTTTTTTATATCATAATCTTGCCATTACCTGTGCCATTTTAATAGTATTTTATTTATCTTTCTCAATCCTCTTTACCCTGGTTTTAGATGCAGAGTAACCTATTCTATCAAATTTAATTACACATAAGGAGTCTAAACGACATAAATGTCTCTTGGACTCGTTTTGCAAAATAAGAACATCACATTTATCGAGAGTCCACGTGCATTTTTAGCTATATCTTCCTAAATAAGTATTTATTTTGTATTTTTATCTTGTGATATGTTAAATTACAAATAGAAGCGTAAATGTATATAGATTTACTTTCAGATGAAGCAAATGCAACTCTCCTGTTAATATGAACGCGTTTATGTCATTTGCCAAAAAACTGAAAATGGCGCTTGGACTAACTATGCTTAACTGCATCCAATTACAATATTAATGTTTAAGTAAAGGTGATTTTAAAATCCTGTTGCAAAAATAAAACCGTAGCGTACGCTTATCTAGAGATCATTATCTAAAATAACACTTGCAATCACATGGAAACTACAACTGTTATATTCATAATTGACAGTAATATTTTGGATGGAAAATGTGAAATAATTTGACATTTAAAGATTTTTTTGTATGACTATAACTTGACATCATATATTTTATTTATAATTATTTTCTGAATTGTACTTAAATATGAATTGTGTTATATTGGTGTATAATCTAACTATAAAAGTGTTTGCATGCTTCTATCAGCAGGATCTAGTGATTCTAATATTAAGTAACATCTATTGTTAACCTAGGTTCACAGACGAACAAAAAAATTGAAATTATATTTCCGTTTCAGGCCGCGCGAGCGAGATGAAACGGAACGCGTGATACGTTGCACGCTAAAGGAAATCATGATGAGTGTGGACCTCGACGAGGTGACGAGCAAGGCCATCCGCGGCCGGCTCGAGGACGAGCTAGACATGGACCTGGCCGAATACAAGTCGTTCATTGACCAGGAGATGCTGACGATACTTGGCCAAATGGATGCGCCCACCGAAATATTCGACCACGTCTACCTCGGTTCGGAATGGAATGCGAGCAATTTAGAAGAGCTACAGCGGAATGGGTATGTAAAGCGAATTTTATGATTTTCTGACTTGCTCCTTGTCAAAGGTGGCACTTGTGAGACTCGTCCCTCCCTAGTGTAAGGTCATGTATTTTTTGTAACTTAATAATCTAATCTAATCAGCACGTTGGATCCCACTGCTGGGCCTCCCTTCCCTTTTTCCACACTTTTCTAAGGGTGTCTAGCCTAGTCGACTAGCCAGCACAGGAAACGTCCAGGTCGTCCCGCCATCGCGACTAGGCCTAACTTCACGCTGTTCTAATCTAATTATATCACACCTCGTCAAACCCGACGTTGCCCTTTAACCCTAAATACGTAGATTGTAATCTTCAATTATTTTGGTAAGCCAGAGGATTTAACTAATTTTGATTTTTTTATATCCTTTTCAGGGTAAGACACATTCTGAATGTAACGAGAGAAATAGACAATTTCTTCCCTGGAATGTTCGATTATCTCAACATAAGAGTATATGACGACGAAAAGACTGACTTACTTAAACATTGGGATAACACTTTCAAGTACATAAATAAAGCCAGAAACGAGGGTTCAAAAGTTCTCGTCCATTGCAAGATGGGCATCAGCAGATCGGCTTCAGTCGTGATCGCTTACGCGATGAAAGCGTTCAACTGGAACTTTGACAAGGCTCTGAAACACGTCAAATGGAAGAGGAGCTGCATCAAGCCGAACACAAACTTTCTGAACCAACTCGAAACGTACCAGGGAATACTGGACGCGATGAAAAATAAAGAGAAACTACAGAGATCCAAATCCGAGACCAACCTGAAAGCTCCCAAGACGGCCTCGAAGACGGAGAACAAGGTGTCGGATCCGACGCCTCTGGTCCTGGCGCTGACCGGCTCGTACAGCGGGCGGCCGCGCTCCTGGTCGCCCGACAGCCAGCTGGCGGCCGAGCTCGTGCCGCCGCCGCCGCCCACCTCCGTGTCGCTCGAGCACCTCGCCTCCGAGGCCATCGAGACGCGCCACATGCTCATGCCCTGCGCCAACGGCAGCTACAGCGTCTCGCCCAACCAGATCATCCGCCTCAAGGAGGAGGGCGCGCCCAGCGTGCGCCACATCGTCAGCGAGATCGAGAACGCCGCCTCCAGCGACCGCCGCGACTCCAGCCGCCGGTACCAGCGGCTCATCAACTGCCTGCGCTCCGACGCCTCCGCGCTGGCCACTCGGCCCGCGGAGGCGCCCGCCCCCTCTCAGCAGACCTCGCCCTCGACCACCATCAATCGTCCCAGTCCCCAGACCAATTTCGAACCGGAAAAAATTCAACCGTGGGACCCCGGGGAGGCGCCCTGGCCCCGCGAGGGGGAGAGGCGGTCGACCGGCGACTCCGAAATAATAGTGAAATGTGACAGTGATATAATTGACGTTAAAAATAAAACGACAGTGACTTTGGATGCGTGCGAGAGCACCGCGGAGCCGGCGGAGCGGAGGGGGACGGAGGAGGAGGCGCCGCCGCCGAGCCGGCAGAGCTCGTGGAGCTCGTTCGACAGCGCCGTCGTGCTGGACCTGTCGCGGCACTCGTCGTGGGGCTCGTACGACACGCGCGCCGCCAAGCCCGCGACCGCGACCGCGCCCGCGCCGGTGCCGCGCGACGAGCCCAAGCGCGCCAAGGAGCCGCCCTGCGAGCCCGCCGCGCCGCCCGCCAACCTCGGCATCATCACCGAGCACCGCGAGACGCGCGCCGCCGCCCCGCCCGAGCACATAGCCGACAACGAACGCAAGTTCAACGAAACCTGTGCCATACTGAAAGAGCTCGCGAGCGCGACGGCGCGCATGGAGAGCGCGCGCGACCGCGGCGCCTCCACGTGGAGCGGCCGCCTGTCGGCCTCAGCGCCCGACACGTGGCTGCGCGCCGGCCTGCGCCGCCGCCGGCTCGCGTGCGCCTCGCACGGCGACCTGCCGCGCGCGCCCGCCGCCTCGCCCCAGGGCCTCGTCAGCAACCTCAAGAAGGAGTTCGAGGCGCGGTCGGACGAGGGCGGCCGGCGGCCGGAGGACCTGTCGGTGCGCGTGCTGGTGGGGCGCTACGACCGGCCGCGCGCGCGCACCTCGTCGGCGGGCGAGGCGGGCGGCAAGGCGGCGGACTCGGCCTCCAAGAAGAGCAAGCTGTCGGAGACGGGCGGGGCGCGCGCCTGCTGCGGCGACCGCCCGCCGCCCGCGCCCACCGTAGTGTCGATAGCGCCGCCGAGTGACTATAACGAAGTGCTCGTTTCAACTGTGATGTCGAAAGCTCAAAACAAAAAACAATTGCAACACGGGAAGACTCATCCGTTGACGAGGCTCAACACAAATCGGTCGAATAATAATAGATGTTCAAATCCTGTATACAATACCATGTAGGAATATTTATGTTTTTTTATTTATTATGAATTCTTGCCAAACTCGATATTTTACCTTCTAGAGTTTTATGAACTATATTTACAAAATTGAATCACTGTATTTGTCTTTCACATAATTTGTAAACGGCTGTTTTGAGTAGAACGTGTTAAAGAGAATAAAATTAATACAACAAATGTACAACTTTTAAGAGTGGGTTTATTATTTTTACAACAATTTTATCATTGTTATCCGAAGTCCACTGTTTGCAGCCTTTTGCCAGTCACGAAGGAAACTCTAGGAACATGTTCCAGTTCGCTTACCTTTTTATTACTTTTATGTTGTTTTCTTCTTACATGTCCGAAATCGAAGGAATAAATGCAACCTGGGTTGTTTCTTATCGAACACTCGGTCTACAAACAAAAACACATATTAGGGTTTCGAAGTTCTCTCTTACTTAAAATAAAAATTGTTTAGACTTACGATTTTCAAATTTGTATCCAGAACGCGCAGTAGATTCGTGTCAGAACCTCCGCAGACCACTAGGTTTGTGTGCGGCACTAACTTTCCGCAGTACAACTTCGATTGGTAGTTGTCGGGCACTATAGTCTCTATGAGTTTGCAGGTCCCATAGTCCCAAAGCTGTATGCAATTATTTTCTTGCCAAGAACATGTTAGTATCTGAAACGGCGTTAATTTTACTATTTTTTGACTACTTTGTTTCGCATGAACTCACTTTACAGTATTTGAACCCTCAGAGCGACACTGTCTGCTAATTTAATAATACAGGTTGTGTATTTTGTGTGAATATGGGACGCAGTTTTAGTTTTCATTGAAAACGATTCCGCCTTTATTTACTCAAACAAATTCAATAAATATTTATTTAATAAAGCAAAATGCTACATTAAAAAATCTATTTACAAAATTGAATAAAGTACCTACATAATTGAATTCGTTCGCTTTAGTAAACTATTTTTCCAAGTGAGGGACAGAAGCGAAATAAATTTAAATTAAAAAAAAACTTTTTAACAAACAAGCTTTTATTTAAACGTTTTACTAAAAATAATAAAATAAACATTTTCCATTAAAGTTTTAATGTCAACTTAAAACGTCTTTACACAATATATGTAATAAAAAAGCTTACATACAGGGCAAGCTAAATAAAAGCTTGTAAAAACCTATTCTATACTGCTCGCCATATAGTTTAAATTCACAGTTGACCATCCACGCTTTTTCGAAAAACCCCTGTGCTTTTTAACACCTACTTATTGTATTTCAACAGCAGCCTGTTTCAACACAGAACAACCAATGATCTATTATGTACTCTACCTGTCTTCCTGTTCTGTCGAAATCTAATCCCTCTCCACAGATATGCGGGCCACAGAAATAGCGTGTCGCGTAGGGCTGTCTATCATCCCAGCAAACCACTACGTTGTCCCATCCACCGGACGCCAGCTCATGATTGGACTTTGTATTAAACGCACAGGCGAATATTCTTGACGTGTGTCCATCGATAGTGCCTTTTATTGAACTAAAATTAAATAAATAAGACAATTACAGGGTGACAGGCACAATGCAATGCAGCGTTGGTCACGTGCTTCGTGAATGTGATCACCGCGGTATTGCAGTTGTAATAGGTTACCACTTATTATCAAGTGGGACTTCGGCTTGTCTCGTCATTTTTAGTCGTTTCGACTTTAGCTAAATTCGAGGTGTACAAAATCTAGAAAACCTGCAAGTGCTAAATAAGTACATACGCTCGATAAAAAGTTTAAATCTTACAAACAGAACCCTAAATCGTAAAATTGTCTTTGCAACCAATGGGTTTAAACTTAGAATAATTACGTTATTATTCTAAGGGTTTTTTAGAAGACCTATTGAACGATATCTCCCCACACGACGAGAAAATCAAGAAATAAAAGTTATTAATTTTCTCATACCGTTATCCTTGCGTGTTTTTTTTCTTTCTATTTTTATTTTATTTTCTCATAGTCTCCTCAAAAAGCCGAAGACAGACAAAGCGAAACTATAAGGGTTCCTTGTACTACGGAACCCTAAAAATGCCTCTGTTGATTTTATGCAGAATTATAATTCGCTGTGTATTTTTAGCCAGAATGTTATACTTAAGTTAATTTGTACTCGTCGTAGGTACCTACGTAATAATGTACCTTATGTATGATGTACCTACGTAATAGACTGTCAAAAAAATTATAAGTACCTAAGCAAGCAAATAACATTTGCAGTTTACCTAGTTACATTAGTAGACGTCGAATTTAACTGAGCTATCATCGTCATCTCAGCCATGGGACGTCCACTGCTGGACATAGGCCTCCCTCAAGGATTTTTTCTTTATTTTTAACATGGTAGTTTTAGCAAATAGACGCCATGTCACTCCCGTAAATCTAACAACTTTACCAATTAACTGTCCTCATCTAATGATATATAAATACGAAGTAATTATTGAGCTTCATCGGAAATAGGTGAAGCCAAATAATTATTATACCTACCTAAGTACATCAAAACTGGAAAAAAGGCCCCCCGCTGGACTGCGCCCCGGACGCATTCCAGCCATTCGCGTAATTGTTCATTGAAATGGTCATGCCAAAACTGCTTTTTTAATTCTTTAACTTTGTATAAAACCTCACTATGTACTTTGTATAAACCTTCTGGTAAACAAGTATATGGGATAGCCTGACGAGCAGCTGCTCTCTCATTACCCGCAATTTCTACGTGAGACGGTACCCATTGTATGTATAGGCGTCTAAGGTGCTTAGGGTGAATACCCCAACTTCCTCCCGCCAGTACTTTTAACTCTCTCATAAATCTGCGTGTACTTACCGATCATGGGCAGGTTAGGTTGCCATACTCACCACGCTTGGAAGGCGGTTGGAGAGCGCAGTGCGATTTGTTGATACAACGGAAAAGCGCTGCTGCCTATCCTTCGGAGTTATGCAGATTCTTACTGCATCCACAGGCAAGAGAGGAGGAGCAAAATACTTTTGCCGGAACCCCAGGGCAATGATACAACTGAACTAGGTAGGTACCTAAGTTCAGTATTTATCAAATAATCGTTCTAGTTGAGATAGACAGCATGTAGACAGCCTGCTGAATTACTACTGGGCAAATCCCTCCCTTTCTTCCTAGGGCTTCTTTCTGCCAGTTTATGCAAGGAAAGGAACACAGGTCTAAATAATTTCTAGGAAAGTCCAAGCTTAATAAATGCATTATATATTGGTGGAAATTTCACACAGCGCAATTCAGCTCTAAAGTACCTAAGCAGAACTTGTGGTGTAGGTGCTAGATGGCTTTGTAAACAGACCTAAATCTGGTTTAGAGATAAAGCAAATATTTTTCCTCTGGCGGGAATCGAAACTGTGTCTTAGCCGGTCAGCCGGCTATTAAACTACACTACGGAGGTCGTCATTATAAACCAAAGTATAGGGTACCTACCCTACCTAGAATAGAAAGCCCGTTCCTGAGTCTGCACTTCTTCGTCGTACATGTTCAGTTTGGCGTCGTCACCGTAGGTTATGAACTTGCTAAACCGAGGGTGATAGTTCAAACCGAGGGTTTGCCTTTTTTCCCGAATAGTATAAAGGCACTGGCCGTATTTATATTTCCAGCATTTTATGCAACCGTTTACATCTGTAAATATATTTCTGTAAGCTCGTAGCCAAGACTGATTGATTAAGTATCTGCGAATAGGGGAGTATGAAAAAAGGAATAAGGAACCCATCATTTTTGATCAAATCTAGATAAGTGGTAGTTCAACCAACTCACAAGTACTTGTAGCAAAAAGTTAAAACTGAGAACACAACACAAGGCTAACGAACATTAACAACCTTGGATCTGCACCCCATCTGCAGGAGTGCCACAAGGCTCTATACTTGGCCTCTTATTTATACTCGCAATTGGGGTTTTAATTTGATTAATAAGGTTCACTTGGTATATCCCATAAGCAAGCGTGCTGGCTGGGCAGGTAGGTAGGTGTCATAATTGGTACGAAATGGGACTAACAAGATGAGAGAAGCGTGTTAGTGACTGGGTGTGCATGGCTGACCGGCCGATGTTTGATAGCAGTGACTGGACCAGGGTAAGCCCGACATTCGTCGTCAACGAGGGTCTGAGAGCAGGCACCGGTACTGCAGTTAAAGAGTCTGATGGTACCATCAGTGAAGCCAGTAGCTATTTCGTTTACATCCTCTGTGTATTTACAACACATAATGACTTTGTTAGTTTCTCTGTAATTAAAATAACGAAATTAAAATAGTAAAATATGTTGTAAGAATATGTACGTACAAAACATGACTGCAGTAAACTATGACGCCTAAATGTTTACATTACAGCATTATTTTATCATCAAGATTTTTATTCATTGAACATTTTAACCACCTGTATACCTACGTAGGTACTTGTAGATACCGCTGTAAATATAGTTATACATAATAGTTGTTGCACTTGTTGCCTGTTATTTACCATGAGATGTAGGGTAGGTAGTAAGTAACCTAAAGATAGTTCAGCAAAGTATTGCAAAAATGTCGTACATAAGTTTAGGAATCTTTGGATCGCCGACTAGGATGGTACACTTACACTATTGAAAGAATATTTACATCGCCTTGATAGATTTGGTTTTGTTCTGCGGCATAGAAAGAACGCTTTTCAACTTTTGGTGTGCTTGTGTGTACTGTTACAATTTCTTTCTCTGGTAAAACCAGATTACTTTTTACATAGGCACGAGTTACGGCAAAGCTTTTTCGTGCTGATTTCGTACTGGTCATGGCCATTGGACCAGCCACTTGTTTTCTTTGAGGGTTCATCGTGCGAAACTGGGAGCATTTAAAATTAAACCAATTTGTTGTGAAACGTTTCCATTTAAAAGTATAGTATAGTAAGTAAGTTTATAAAAATTGTAAACGGAAAAAAACCCTAAAATCTACGTGCATGACTGGTCTATTTTACAGTCAAACGAAAGTCAAAATATAACTCTTGAAAGAAGAATTAAGAGCTACCTATAAACTTCTTGGAAAGTCAGGGTAGTAGTTTAGTCTTAGAATAATATTCTAAGAGTCTCGTTTAAGCTTAGAAGAGATTTAAATCTTGTCTAAGGAAGGGTAGTAGGTACCTTCGACTAGAATTTTATTATTACAAGCGTTGCAGACGCAGAATTATTAAAATTCTGTGTTCTATGGTTACAGATAATGGTTCTAATGCAGATATTTCGTCGCTGGTGACTATATATATAATATTATGTGAGTTTAGATTCTCCTCATGACAAATAATAAAAAAAAATTGTCGTAATTTACCGTAGGTAGGTAGGTACTTATGCATATTTGTACTTTTAATACAGCTCGTATTAAAGATACAATAGAGCAGAACAAAGGCTCCAAAGTGTTCGCAAGAGACATGTCTATTGGGCAAAGCCAGATGACGAAGCTGAAGAGGGAAGATGGCAGTATAGCGTTAAGTAAAGCAGAAGTGTTAAGGGAAGTCGAAAGGTTCTATGGACAGCTCTACGATTCGGTCACTAAACCTGTTTGCAGTGTGGCAGAAGACCCAAGAGCCAAGCTGACCCGACATTATAGCGAAGATATCCCGGACATCAGCCTATACGAGATCAGGATGGCCCTGAAACAGCTTAAGAACGACAAGGCGCCCCGGGGGAGGACGGAATCACGTCAGAGCTTCTGAAAGCGGGTGGATCACCGATACTTAGTCCTTCAGAAGCTCTTCAACTCAGTCTTTCTCGAAGTTATTACGCCAAAAACATGGAACAAAGCTTAAAAAGGAGACGGTTATCAAGGCAAAGGGTATAGGTCTACCCTCCGTCCACTCTTATTCGGTTCGGTTTGATTCAACAAGCATTGGTACGGGGGTACAAGAAAAGAGGGCGAAGGTTTCCGAAAAAACAAAAAAAATAATTTAAATTTCAAAAACATTAGAGGTCACAATAACTCGATTCAATAAGTCGATGAAAAAAATCCACAGGGCATGAGAAGTGTTTAGGGGTCTGAAAGATTAAACCCAGTTCTGATGATGGGATCCATGATAAATCGAGGGAAACACTGAAATGTAATAATAATAAGATTACAAATAGCGGTTTGGGTATTTTCAGCAATATTACTTATTATTATTTTATCATTGAAGTCTGTTTTTTTCATTGAAAAAAAGAATTATTTAACTTCGTTTACGAATTTCCTTTAGACATGATTAAGAAATAATATGTCAGGCCTGTTAATTGTAATAAAACTAAATTACAACGCTAAATAAATTTTATTTCATGTCAATTGGTAGGTATTTTCACAATCAAATTATAATGTACACAGCTTACACTTATCAAACTCGAACGAATCTGTTTAAACGTAACGAAAGAGTCAACTAAATCACGGAGCAGCAATTACAGTGTGCGATAGAAAAGGGATTATAATTAGACAATAGAAGTGCCAAAAGTCAAGAGGCTAGCGATGGACACCGCATCGTAGACATTTTTTTGTTACTCATGTAGGTAGTCGTTTAATTTAACTTAGAAATTCTCATATAAATTGATGTAGGCACAGTTACATTCATAAAACAAAAGTAAATATTGTATATCATTCTTTGATTTGTTGGACACTATTAGTAGAATACCTCCACATCCCGATACACGATTATGAACAAGTTCTCTATGGTTTTAAATTACAATCGCAAATTAATAAGGCTTTTTTCAGCACGATTATCCAATGGAAGACACCGAGAGTATTAAGAAAAGTTATGTCATCTAGATGAAAGTAAACCAATAAAATGGCAATAGACCAATAGATAACTTTGTCGGCGACTGTACAATTAGTTAGCAAAGAGATAATAATGTCTAGACATTATTAACATTTCTGGTCAGGCTGGTCGGCAACAACACTAAAACAAATTATACATCTTTATCAAAGAATCTTGAAGACCTTAACTTTCCAAAATTTCTCGGTTTATTTAAGAGACAAGTAGGAGTAAGAAAGTTATATTTTTACAAACAAACTGCTTAAAAGTTATTATAACCACATGCACATTATATTATTCATATAAATTAGAACCAAACAACAAATACCTAGCCAAATAAGTTAATAAAATCGAAATCAAGCAAAAACATACACAAACATATTTAGTTAGTTACAAAATGAATCACTATTTTGGGAAAGGTACGTTACAAGTACCTACTAAAAAAAACTTAAGCTCACCCATATCAGACTGGTATCAATGAACATTTCGTTATCTATAAGTAGCCAATTCCCAACTCAACCAAAAAGTAAGTAGGTAAATATCAAATAATAGATCTATAACATCGATCGTTGTCGAGGGTCGTATTCGTCATCTGTAGGTACTACCCGATTCTAAGACATCAGGTTCTTAATAGTAATATAACGGGTAGTACACAAATAGGTATTTCTATTTTTTCCAAACACATCATATTTAGGTAGCATGTACCCACCACAACTCCATAGAAAATTGAATGGAACATAAGTTGAAAAGTAAGTGTTTTTAATTCACTGTCTTTAACTGAAGCGACAATAATAAATATTTTAGCTAATATTAAACGGTAACATAAATACATAAGCGCTTACTCTTCAATTTCTAGTTCATCTAATTTTCTATGGAGTATAGCGCTGGCCTGGCTAATGCCCTAATGGTGACAACTTTGTGGGTAGGTAAGTAGTATAGTTTATTTTTCTTAATTTAAATTTAATGTATGTACCTACCTAATCTCTGAATATTATAAAGAGGAAAGATTTGTATGTTGTATGTTTGTAATTCGTTTTGTTTATTCAAAACTCAAAAACTACTAGACCTTCACAATTAGAATTTTACATTATCCCCGAGTAACATAGGCTATATTCTATCCCCGTATTCCCATGCGAACGGGAACTACGCGGGTGAAAGTGCGGAGTGCGGTTCACCCGCGTAGTCTATAATTTTGGGACAGTCTGTGTTACGATTAGCAAAAAAGTTTATGGAATAATTTTGTAAAATACGGGGATCACTCACGTAGTTATTATTATAACGTCGAAGCATATTCCAAAACTTACAATTTTTGCAAGAAAATCATCATCATGAGATTTAATGGTCAGCACCCTCCGCGCGCAGGGCTGCCACAGCACCCCCGTATTTTACAAAATGAATAGTCACACATCTCACGTTAATTTTGCAAGGAAATTTTCAATATACAAAATATGTACTAGTAAACTTACAGCATTCATTAATTGATTAGTCAATAGGTAGGTACCTACTTATTTAAAATAACATCTATTCGATTAAATCGAAGTTCAGGATAAATTGGATGATACGCATTTAAAACTGATACATATCAGGAAAGATTTAATACTACAAATATCTCGTAAGTTTTACTAAATATTTATAACATTTCATGGAAGCTTTATGAGACATCAGATTCCTATAGTCAAAGTTCAAATAAATATTTTGTTAATAATAGTCAAGTTGTATTGGTTATGTAAGTTTTTTGCTTGGTACCAAGGAGGAAGTGGTTAGCAGTGTTGTGGATATGGGTTCATTCTCTTCTGGTCGAGGGTATATCCAGATCATGCAAAGTCCACTTAGATATTTACATTGCCATCAGCACCTTTGCTCATATTCATATACACATTTAACTGTGGGCAAACACACCTCTACATTTCACAAAATATATTTTCCTAATATTACCATAATTAAGTGCAATGCGCATAGAAATTAGAATGTACATTTTCCTAATATGTATAATATATACAATTACGAGGTTCGTTTTGTACTTCATATTTTGGGTAACAATAACACTATCTACAGTTGTACAGCTCACCAACCTTAGTGGATTGTAACAAACAATTTTTCATTAATACAACACAATACCTTTACAAAGTACCCACACAAAGTTTTACTTTAAGTTCTGCTCACTGTGAGTTTATATTATTGCTCCTATTTGGATAGATACTACGTAAGTACACTTAGAAATGTACTTTCGAATTAATTGATTATGTAAAAACATTGATTACCAAAATAAGTAAAACTTGCTTGTATTACTCATTGGATTTCTAATAAATGTCACCAGAGATTTGGAAATGGTCCAATAAAGCAATATTTTTAGCAATTTAATTTCTTATCTTATTATTCAATAGTTTACACTGTTTTATACATTTGCTTTTATGGCTATTAATTTGTTGAATTTTCTCTACTAAGAGGTAACTTTGGATTTTATTTTCAGTAAAGTAAAATATATACAGTCTTGCAATTTGTACAACCATCTGCTTTACAACTTTCTATATAAAGGATTTATTTACAGTGGTTTTATCTTTGCACTATAGCTATTTTTATACCCATTCAGTAAAGAATCCATCACATAGTAACAAAAATATTCTATTTAATTCATGAAAAATAGACTGACTATATTTCCATACCCACATCCACCTGGAGAAACACACAATATAATTTTATAATATTCAACATTTATTGTTAAACAATGATAACAATCAATAGATTTTCTATTTTATTACAATATGGTTTCATCTCTAACAGTCTGTAATAGCAATATATATTATCCTCTAATATTTTTTTTGTATTTAAAACAACAAAGTAAATATTAGTTATGTATGCATGGATAACATATAATTGTACATTATAATAATAGATTTATTTATACCGACAAAATACGACATTTAATGACCATTATCTAATTACTTAGCAGTAATTACATTACTGCAACAAAGAATTTAAAGTGAATGACACAATGCACCATTGCAGTTACATATCATAATTGCCACAATGTAGCTTTGTTATTATAGGATTTCTGTTTAAATAAATAAAACAGTGCAGATTAAGCCATCACAAAATTCAAAGTTGGAATCAGTGTTGTTGGTGTTGATTTTTTGAATTAAGTTTTTGTTTGTTTTGTGATGCATAGTTCTACAATACTGACTGTTTCAAACACAATATTGTGAAATAAATGTTTGCAACATTCTGCTTAAATGGTCATGCAGGTTTAAAAGCAGACCATCTTTGTAAATCATTAGAATAAAATGAATGTAATAATAATTATTTCATAAAATTAAGATGTTACATAATTTTTCCTACCTAAAGGATGTTATTTGTAATATGGCTGTACCATCATATATAACACAAGTAAATTATGGTAATGGTTTTAAGAAAATTAACAACACACAAGCATAATAAATAAATAACATCATTAGAAAACATATGTAGAACTTTTCACCAACAGAACATTTTGAATTTTAGATAAAATTAAAATTATCTAGTTTAGCTACAATCACAGAGATTATTGTGAGCTTGTGGCATCAGATTGTAAAGATCAAACCGAGTGTCCCTGGGACTGGTGTCGCTGTCCCCATTGACTAGAAGGTCCCTGTGCAGAGTTACCTTGTTGCATCCATGACAGGAAGTTTGGTGGAGCCGGAGGTGCAGATGATGCTGGACCTGCAAAAGCGCCTTGCACTCCCTCAGACCCACCAGATGGTATGTTGTTTATGAGGCCCCAGCCTGCAGCTTGGTTCAGGGCAGCCGCTACTAGTGCTTGATTGACAGGCATTCCACCCATTCCCATTGGCATATTACCTCCTTGCCCTTGCCCACCACCTCCAGCTACAGCAGTCTGGCCATGCTGACCAGACATACTCAGAGCTTGCATGTTCACCATATCCATGTTACGGCTGCTCCATGAGTTGTTGTTGGAGGCATTGTGAGGGTGTCCTTCATCATAACTCCTGTTAGACATGTTGCGCAGATTTGCTGCACCTTTATTTTGTTTAGGCGAAGCATTAGAAACATTTACAGAGACTCCTTTGATTATATGATCCTGGCCGCAGAGGCTCTGTGCTACTTCAGGGTCCAAAAAGGTAATAAAGCTAAAAGCTCTAAAAGGTTTTGGTATAAACACATCGGTCACTTCACCAAACTGTGAAAAATACTCTCTTAAATCATTTGCTGATAAATCTTCAGTACAACGGCCAACAAACACCTTGCATGGCATTGATGCAACTGAACCTTCTTTGGAATTAGGTATCCTCACATCACACCATCTACCATCTATCATGTGCCTTTGTGCAAGCACCCTCATTTGTGAGGTGTAAGAGGCAAATCGAATAAAAGCAAAACCTTTAGACATACCAGTTTTGGGATCTCGTTTTAGTTGTGCCATCAAAACTTCGCCGAATTTCTCAAAATACTCCCGCACAGTTTGTTCAGTAGCTTTCCAGGGTAGGCCCAATACTATGAGGTCGGAACAAAGATTATCATTCCTCTTATTTTTAGAGCTAGAAGCATCGGAATTCTCTCCGCTTTTACGTTTACTTTCTTTTGGAAAGCTACAAATATACAGCAGCTGATTACCCCAACCTTCTGGGGGAGGATACAGTCTCCCGTCTCTGAGCCTGATACCCCGTATAGTTTTTGTTTCAGGGTGCCGATATTTGAGTCCGCAGCATCCTGGAAATTGTGCGGACACAGTCGTCAACATCAGCGTTCCATCTTCTTCGACTGGTAGTTCTATGGGTTCCTCGTTTTCGTCTTCAGCCACGGGCAAATATTCGTATGACATTATTCCTTAGTCATGAACACTATATGTTGAAAATTGATTATATTATACACAGATTTTACACTTATTACTCTAAACTGTACAATTTCTATGCCATAAAATAAATAAAATTAATTAGACGTAGACGTCACCTACGGGTTACGAACCCATTGCAATTTGCCTAGTAGAAAACATAAATAAATCTAGCTACTTTGATCCTACTAAAAAGGTCAAATGAAAGGAAAACTAAGCCTTTACAAGTATCAAATCTATTGAATCAGAGTTTTTCTTTAGACAACTTTCTAATAATGACATTATTCTTAGTATTGCCATTATTTGAAACCACAGACTACAAATGCCAAATTGAATTCACATTTTGTAAAATATGACAGTTTGAAAATGTGTCACAACAGCTTCAAGCAAGTTCAAGCCTCACGTTGGTCTGTGGTTCCAAAACTTTTCCAATGTCAATGATGAATGAATGATTTGGAATGATTGAAACTGAGAGATTGAGTGGATTGAATGATTTGAAATGTGATTTGAAATGAAAGAATGGATGGATGGATGCAAATCCAAGAAAAGTGAAATAAATAAAGCTCTAGTGCTGGTTTTACTGAAATAGTTAATAAGGAATACTAATTGTAAGCCAAAAGGTGCTTGAACAGTTGTTTTTCCACGAATTATTCATCATTTGAAGTAAACTAACCTTATAAAATTGTGTGTATTTGCCGAGCTTATTGTTTTATTATTATTCGTCGTAATATTCTATGATTTGATTTGTTGGTTTGCTATGGATGATGAGTCTAAGGATTACAAGCGGAATAAACCACAGCAAAGACTTTATCAACCCGGTAGCGGTCCTTTGAGAAGATCATGTTATGGTTTTGATACAAAAATGGATACATACAATACCAATATTGTTAGAAAAGAAAAATATCAAAACCACTATGGATCTCAAAACTCTGTAAACGACGTAAGAGATTTATCAGGAGCTAATTTACGTCAAAAAAAGCCTGAGCAACAGCTGTATGTAGCTAAATCAAGTGATTATTCCTCTGAGACTGACAGACCATCTAGAGGGTCTATGAAAGGCGATAATACTAGTCAATATAGTAGAAAAGCCCCTTGTGATACTGAAAAATCATACAGTAGCACTGGGAAACATACTCGAGGAACCCCTAGAAGGGACAGAAAATATGAAAATATTAAAGAGGGACACAGAAATGATATTAATTACAACAAATCTTTTCGCCACACATCTGAAACCAGGTCTATTTCACCTGCTCATTTTCAGTCAAAAGATCATAACTCCCTAGACAGAAATAGAGACTGTAGAAGTATGGAAACTTCTGGAGGGAGAAACTCATCAGTAGCTGGCGGAAAACCTCCTTCAGGTAGAAGAAACTCTGCAGGTTATGCATCTGATACATCTAGACCCAAGTACATGGTTAATTTAGATAATATACCTCCAAGATTTAGAAAGAAGTATCTAGAACAGTCAGGACATTACAGTTCTAAGAGTGTGGACCAAATTCACAAAGATAAGCATACATTGAATCCCTCCATTCCACCTTTACCTCAAGAGCAATATAACAATCCTGGACCAAATTGGTCTCAGACCCTCCCATCCCGTGGGAGAGGCAGACTACGAGACAGTGAGAGTTTTGACCGGGAGAAGTTTATGAATAACTTCCTAAAAAATCATGAAAATTCCGGAAAATCAACCCCAAGTGGTTCATATGCTAACCTTTATGATGGTCATGCTATGAATAATTTGCATATTAATGCAAAACCAGACATCATGGATACCAGTATGGACAGCCAGAGAGATTTTAGTGAAACTGGTAAGTTAAAATGTAAGTAAATAAGAAACAGCAAACAGTAATACATAATATTATTTTAAAACCTCTGCAATGATAAACTGTGATGCAAGTGACACAATGGTTTAATAAAAAAGATATCACTAGATACCATGTAACATTGCGAAATTTATGTTATGAATTTTGTTTCCAGCATCCCTTAATGGTATAAGTATTAAATCAAACACTCAAATAGATTCCCAAAGGCAAGAATCTGATAATGACAGTGAAACTACTTCACAAATATCATCAACTCTTTTTGATATGACAAACCTGGTAAGTTATCTCAAACATGTATAACTGTTTACTTCCCTGAAAACAGTTCTAATAATGAAAAATATTATATGTTTTAGGATTGGACAGAGGAAGTTGAGAAGAATATAAAATTAGATGATGATTCTTCCATTAGTTTTTCTCAAAATGTAAAACCTACTAGATCAGATGACATAAAACCAACTGAGCACAGAGAATCAAAAAGAAGTGGCAGGACAAGGCGTAAAGATAGAAGGTAACCTACTCACATTAATTTTATGTGCCTATAGGAATCATCCAACGGTCTAGTATTGGATGTTAACCTTCAGACTCAAAGGTTTTTATGTTTGGTACCTATTTCTCCAATAAAACATTTTCAATCTGTACTGTAATTCATTGCCACAGCCTAACTTTAACCACAGATGATCTATTATCAGCCTCCCTTAGTTTGTGCCATCCACCCTGAACCTGTACTATTCCTAACTATCTAAAGTTTGTACATAAGTTTATCAATGCTGTCCATCTTGCTACTGGATGATAACATTTCGGTTGGCTGGTCTTGGCCAACATTCAGTAAATGCTTTACTCCACCAGCCACCGCTGCGTTCGCGCCGCTTGTCTAGGTATCCCGCTCAGCCATTTAGCTTCGAAAATGCAATTAACAAATTGTTATTTTTCGGATTTAGACATTTTGAAGTAGGTCAATAAGTTTAATGCCTAAAGTAGTAAGTTCCATGTCTCTCCAACTAAAAATAGTATAGGTATTAAAATATTTATTTTCAGGAGCTCTAGCAGAAGTCTTAAAAACAATGAACAGAAACCAGAAAGGAACAGAAGGGACAGTACGGCAAGTGTTCACATTGAGCATGAGATAATCAGAAAGGATAGCATTATGAGCATTCCACATGAACCCGTCTCCTCCAATAATAGAAATAGAGAGAGACGAGACAGTCACAGAAGCAATCGGTCAACAATGGGAAACAGTAGAGATGACTTGGACCGCTGGCGCTCTTTGAGATCATACAGCAGGGAACAGAGTACAGAAGGGTAAGGATATTGTTACTCATTAAAACAATTGAATTTAGTTTTATGTTATACACATTTACATCAAATTGTAGATCATTAACAGGTCCACAAAAAAGTTTCAGGTATCTATACTATATAATATTATAAAGCTGAAGAGTTTGTTTGTTTGTTTGTTTGTTTGCTTGAACGCGCTAATCTCAGGAGCCTGGTCCGATTTGAAAAAATATTTCAGTGTTAGGTAGCCCATTTATCGAGGAAGGCTATATATCGCGCTAAGACTAATAGGAGCAGAGTGCCAATGAAGAATGTTTCAAAATTGGGGTGTTTCCTTTTGAGAGCTTGCGTGCGCTGCGTAAACGGTTAAAGTTTCGCAAAAATCATGTACGACAGAATTGTTTCCCCTTAAAAGATCTAAAAAAAAGTCAGCGACAGCATATATCTATCTCTTAAGGTTGGCTCACTATAACCTTTTTATGCTAACCAAATTTGTTCTAAAACAATGCATTAGGTATTTGCGAAGGTGTTTTTATAAACATGATATTAATCCTTATCCAAATAAATACGTTATTCATTACAAGTATTTAATTTAAAACAAAATTGCCTTTACATCATTTGATTTCAGTGAATATCTTAGGAGATATCGCAGTTTTAAAATAACATCGCAGCAAAATAATGATCTCTAAATCCGAGTGGCCTTCCCCCACATTCACTCAAATTAATAACTGGACTCCAATTGTGTTGCTAAGAAACCTTAAACCACCAAATTTATGCAACGGAACCAGACTCCAAGTAAAATTTCTTCGCAATAACGTGATTGGTGCTACAGTTTTGACTGGTCCAGCAGTAGGGAAAACAGTGCTGAACCTCGCATCCCCTGTGATACCAACGGATTTGCCTTTTAACTTATAAATAATTAAATTTCCAGTGAAGGTATCCTTTGTGGTAACAATTAATAAGGCCCAGGAGCAAACATTTAAGCACGTAGGAATAGGTTTACGACAAGATTATTTTTCGCACGGGTAACTACATATATGTTGCCATATCGAGATCTGGTTCTGGTGAAAATTCATATCTACTTCTGCCGGAAGAAAACAAAACTAAAAATATAGTGTACGCAGAAGTACTATAAAAAAACATAGTTTCGAGTTTTTAGAATAACCTACAATCTACATTGAAATTGTCGTGGATTGACATTTAATAAATATAATACAGCTTACACCACGTATCTAACTTATTATCATCTTGCTGACGTTTCGTAGACCATTTAGTACACGAGAACATGTTCTCGTCTCGCGGCCCTCGGAGTCGGCCACGAACGGTGCTCATGAAGAAGGGCCTCTAAATGGTCTACGAAACGTCAGCAAGATGATAATAAGTTGGGTACGTGGTGTAAGCCGTATTATATTTATTATACAATCTCCATGATATAAGATTATAAGACCCAGTACTTTTACCTAACGTTTTAAAGTTCCACTCTTCTGATAAAAGTGTGATGTAGACCGTACCTTAACTAACGCTTTTAACGTAGGTATTATTTAAAAATATTTTCACCTTCTACGTAAACGAAGTCGCGGGTTAAATTTAGCTTTAGCCCAAAGTATATATTATAGTATAAGCTATTGTTGGTCTAAGCTGTATCAAGAATCATGTCGACATCACCACATTTCGACTCTTGAAGCTCGGCGGAGCCTTGCAGATATGTCTTTTTTGCATGGTATATGTACCAATTATATAGATTGTCCTGAACTTGCGTTGAAAATTTTACGGTTCTCTACCCCAAAAACCCGAACTCGACATACAAACCTCTTTCACGTTCCCCATACTTGCACCAATTATGCCCAAAATTCACTTGTTGTAAGATTGCAAAGGAACTACAATAAAAGATTTAATAGCGCAGATATTTTTAATAGTAGCAAGAGGTTCTTCAAGGAAGAAGTTCTTAAGGTTTTGGGTGTGGGAGAGTGAGGGTGACTAGGTTTATTCTTATAGTATGTATGTACATATATTATCTTATGTATGTATATTCTTTTCTTGGTGTGACATATATGTATATAATTTTCTGTTTTCACATGTTTAATTTTGTTTTTAATTAGTTTTGTTTTTATATTTGTAAATTTTTGTTTAATTTGTTATGTTTGGAACGTATTTATTTGCTTTGTGGATGTCGGTTTTTAGTTATTATTATTATTTAAAAAATGTAAGTCCTTTATTGGCTGTAAGTTAGTGCGTAAGTTTTGAACTGTATTTTATTAAGAGCTGTGGATTTTGTAAAAATAAATAAATAAGTATCTATTCCACGCGGACGAAGTCGCGGGCAGAAGCTAGTTTGTTTATAAAGCCAAAGCCAAAGTCAAAGTCAAGAAGTGTTTATTTAATAGAGCAAATTGCTACATAAAATAATTAATAGAGCAAAATGCTACAAAAAATCGTCAATTTACAAAAGAAGAACATAGTTTAATTTGTTTGCTTCAGGTAACTTTTTAGGGAAAGAAGCGAAGAAGAAACCTTACTCTTTCACTTCTATTCATTGTTACAATCTCTTGGATATCAAACAATATCAATATCGTAGGCACATGCTGGAGTGCTCCAGGGATCTAAACTTGGCCTCGATTTATACCAGCAGTTTGGATATCCGTTTCAAATAATAATTTCTAGATAATTGGTTTGTATTTAATTTCAGGAGAATTGTGTCCCAATGCAACAGCAGAGATGGTTCAATACATCGTGCCACAAGTCCAAGAGATCAAGATGGGTTCAGAGTGCCATTAGCAGTTAATAAGACAGCTGCCTCTAATAATCACAATCAGGTTTGTAATTGTAATGTTATTTTGCAAATGTGCTCTTTCAACAGTATGAGAAAAATCCCTGGATCTTCTCTGATTTTGTTGCATAACTCCACAAGTTATTTAATCAATGAGGATAAAGCATTTGCTTTGATTGAATAACTTGTAGAGCTTTGCAACAAAATCTGGGTAATTCCCTTACCTACTAAGTTCTTTTCGATCGATTCAAGAAAATAGGGTTTTCCCCTCTTTATGGTTTCACTATATAGGAGTTACACTATATAGGAGAAACTAACGATATACATATAATACAAAAGCGAAAATACCTACGCAAATTGTATTAATAATACCAGCAGTTCACAGCGAGAAAGAGTGTACCATAAGTATGCAAACAATAGAGTTGAGATTGCTTTGCTCACCCTCCCCACCTACTTGCAAGTAATCTGTGACGCGGCATCGAATGAGTGGCTAGGGTTGCTTCTACGATGATAATAAAACGCATGTGGTGAAAAAAACAGTTCTTTTTAATTGGTTGATCAAATATGATTGAGTTTTATGAAATGATGGATACATTTTTTTCCTTGTCTAAAATCATGGTTACTAAATTGTAACGTTGAAAATATGCTAAATCGCGTAAATAATTTTAATAGGTACGCATGAAAAAAACAGGAGCAAAGCGGATGCAATAGTGGTGTTCTGTGAAGAAGCGTTCTAGTGTGAATCTGCTGTGAGATTCTTATTGGTGTGATTTCCAATATAAAGAGTTAATTTTGTTCTAATTGGACTCTAATTGGACGAACCCCAGCTTCCTATGTTCTAAGTGGAAAATATGGTAAAGATTTATAAAAGTAGCAGGGATCCATTTCATCATCATCATAATTTCGACCGTAGGGATCCATTTATAATCGATTTAAACAACTAGTTACGCGAATAATTATTTAAAACAACCGACTTCAGTGATAAAATCAAAAATACTGCTGAAAATATGACTTTGGCATCCATCCACTGCACAATAGTTACGCAGTTTCGGCATCTAAAGGAACGCTTTTATGCGTGCGCTCAAGCGGGCGTGTGGCAGCCTACTGCTGGCGTAACACCGACGTTACACCAAGCGGTAGGCATTTAACGCGTGGCCTTGAGCGAGTGACGGACACTTATATGAGTTAATATTTGAAAGGGGATATCCCAAATTCTGTTTCAGAACACACTATCAATTAATCAAAAATCGTTCTAGATTCAGATAGGTAGTGCGAACTTTTGCGATTCTGATCGCAAAAATTGTATAAATACAGTTATTGACCTTTTTTTTCAATGGACGACATTACGACCGGCAACCAATGTATTCATAGTTTTTTTTTCATTGAATGCATTCACAGTTGAGACTAATCTGTGGCACTAATCAATCTTTCTGTACAGAAGAAGAACAATGGATCTTGGGCTAACGGGCGTACACCCAGTATAGAGCGCGGTCGTCAGTCCCCAGCGCCGAGCGTGGCGTCCATCGAGCCCAGCCCAGGAGGCGGCGGTTCTAGAAGATCTAAGAAACGTAGTGGCGGCAAGAGACGCTCCCGAGCTTCGGATCCTAACCCGCCGGCGGCTGCCCCCGTCGCTCCCCAACTCCCGCCGCCTTCACAGAACTCATCGGCACCTATGAACTGGCGACAAGAGATACTCGCCACTAAAGGATCACATGATAAGTAAGATTATTTTTAACCTATTTTGTCCCAATTCTGGGCAAAGGTCTCCCTTAAACTACTCCAACCATGCCTATCCCTCGCAGACTCCCACCAATTTCTGTCGGAGGAGACGAGTAAATTCCATTTAACTTACTTAACTTAGGGACGATAAGTTAAGTAAGTTAAATGGAATAAAACTTGTTAAACTTTCGCGATTTGTTAACATATTATTAGTTTTAAAATACAGGCTTTACGTTATATACAGTCCTCCCACGACCACGACCAGGTGCAGTCCGGTCGAAACGTCGGGAAAATAATAAAAAAGGGACGCGATATAATCCTGTATTTTAAAAACTAATAGGCTACTAAGACTTGCGTACCACCAAACATATTTTTTTTATAAGGGGTATATAATCGTGCCTTTAGGATTTTATAGAGGAGTACATTTTACTTCTAATGATATAGAAGCCTGTGACGACGGACGGACAGACAGACGAAGTAGGCTTAGTACATGTATTACGGTATTATGGGGACCCATAAGTACACTTTGGGAATGGATATCTAAATACTTGACCACGTGAATTTACAGCGTGATTTACATCACGCTTGATGTTGAAGGAATGTTGGACTTTTTTATCAGTTACTAGCATGTCATATACTTACCTACATAATTTATGCATTGTTGTTTATGTTATGTACCTATTTTTTGTCGAGTTTTCTACAAGTATACTATACTAGAAATGTATAGCGAAACGTTTCGAAGACGAAAAAATGTCAAAACAAAGATTGTCTAAACGCGAAACTTTTGAGCGGATTAGGTTGAAAGTTGGCAGGACCTAGTTAAACATAAAAATGTTACTTTTCAGACAGGAACACAGTCATCAACGCAACAGATTAAACAGCGCTGTCTCTGATAAATCTAATCCTGATACCGGCACGCAACACCCTGGTCTTATTATGCTACCACAGAGTTCAATAAATCACTTACAAAAAGATCTGGGGTAAGTTTTATTAAAGCTGTGTAAACATTGTATTTATGAATGTGTGCTAAGTTATTGTAATGTTTTGTGTTAAATCAATATTATGTTGCAGCCGAGGTACAGACACTCAGAAAACTCTATATGACCACCACAATCCATCCAAACCTATTATAGTTCAAACAAATACTTCAAAAGTTGACACAAGAATGGAACAAGGTTAGTAAACAATTACCCAATACAGCAATTAAATCCAGTTTAGCGTCTATCACATTGTGAATGAAATGGTTAAGGAATGGAAGCAGATAGTAGTTCATTGAATAAGTGGGTTAGGTTGCTCATCACCTATTATCCTGGCAGTTTAGTCAGTTGTATCCAGAGAATCTATGTAAAATTAAAAATCACTCTTTTGAGAGCTACGGTGCCACAGACAGACACACACATAGTCAAACTTATAACACCCCTCTTGTTGGGGATTAAAAACTTCATTTTAAGATGATTTATATACAGCGTCAGCAACTGCTAATGAAACACGAACGCCTGGATTATTAGTTATATTAGGCTTGTTTAGCATCATCCTCACAGTTTAGTAGCTGTATGTAGAGGAAATAGTTGGACCGTCTTTAAGTTGACCAATCCGCGTGCGTCCTCTGAAATTGAAAATTGTCGTTTTACTGGTCAATTGACTAGTCCTGTTATATACCGTTATATGCCCGCGGATTAGACGGCTCCAGGCGTTACATACTACTATGCATACTACTATGAAATAGCTAAAGTAAACCAGTCTATTCGATTGTTCATCCCCTCTTTTAGCATCTTATAAAGGTCGTATTGGTATCTAACCGAATTATACAAATATTGGTTCATTTTTAAACTTACTTTTAGTGGTAAAAGAGACGTCATCCCGCGGCACCGGATACGAAGCGAACGACGCGGCACGAGCGGCGAGACACCGCGCATTGCTCCAAGAGGTGGACCGCGCTGACGTCATACTACAGACTCACTCTATGCGGGGTCCGCTATCACTTGCCAGCCACTGGGGCGATGTTAGTAAGACTAGGTAAATATATTTCTAACTTAATACAAGTCTTTATTATATATCATTGCATATCGGCTTAGATCGGCTTGTGCAAGTTGGTCTTATTTTTCATCTGCCCCTACTATTGATATAAGAAGTAAGCAAATACACGATTTCGTTTTTAAAAGAAAATTCAAGGCACAATCTTTGCGCGCTTTTAAAAGAAATCGTCCTCGTCCTTTTAGATCTCATCGGTAATACGCGGCTTCGCCTCTTACTTCCAATATGACTCGGCCATCAATGGCTTTACTTCAGGCCTCGACACTAATTCTTACTTGATTGCTTTCTACCGCATGCTTCTTTGTTTTGTTTTTTTGATGTAAAACTTGGGACCACAAATTTAATATTTTTTGTTCCAGGATATTTTTGCAAGGTGCACTGCAGAAACTCCTCATGTCAGATCTGAAATACTGCCAGGCAGACAATGTTGAGCATCAGTTTTGGAAAATTTTATATTACAATTTCATTGAAGTGCTGAGAAAGAGTTTTTCTCAGATACCACCGGAAGACAAACCTAAAGTAGTAAAACTGATTAACATAATAATTGAAGAAGGAAATGTATATTTCGAGGATCTGGTCCAAATGTTGGAGAAATCTTATAAATTTAACATAGATGACTATATCAATGACAACCACATTTTACCACCGAAGGGCCTCGGCTATGTAGGCCTAGCTTTGATCTCTGTTCAGAAGTTATATGTGTTTTTGGGGGACTTAGCCAGATATAAGGAACAAGTTAATGAAACTAACAACTACGCTAAAAGTAAATACTGGTATACAAAAGCTCAACAAATAAATCCTAAGAATGGACGGCCTTACAACCAACTTGCGATATTAGCCATATACGCAGTAAGTATTGTTGTTTACTTCTAAAAGGCATGACATTGAGACAAAAGGTAGATGAGATTCGGGACCTTGGAGTTATTCAGTATAGTAAACTCGCTTACGACAAGCACATAATATTAAAGTTATTAAAATTTTGTATTGTATTGTATTGTCTACGTGCTTATGTACGTAGCATCCTCGAGTATTGTTCACAGGTATGGAATCCTCGATATGTAATTAACATAGATAGAATCGAGACCGTACAGCGCAGGTTTCTGCGATATCTGCAATTTAAATGCAATCATTTTGATCTTGATTATTTAGCTAAATGTAAAAGACACCATATACTGCCCTTACAATGGAGATGATTAATTGCTGACGTTGTACTCCTTTGCAAAATTGGACAAGGAGAAATTGACTCTCCACAGCTTCTCGAACACATTAAAATTAAAGTCCCCAATAGACCTACTGGACATCCTACTTATCTACATTCCGTTCAGTTTCGCGAATTACAGGCAAAACTCCTTTTTCAGTAGAGCAGTAGCTACATACAACGGTTTGGTTGATATCCCCAAACTCGATTTATGCAACTCGAAAGCACAAACTGTTAACAAACTTCTGACAAAGCGCTGGTTTGATGCGTTAGCATCGTAGCACAAAATTATATTTTTATTAGTGAAAATTATTTGTATCTCTTTTTTTGTATTATTAAGCTTTTGTTTTTACCATTCCCTATCAGTTCCTGTCTTGTATTAGTTCTTGTTAAAATTTTTTTTTAGAAATTTTATATGTGTGGTTTATTGTTAGTTAGTCTTAGTTTACTTTATTGTAGTTTTACAAGACATAACTGTTGTTCCGTTTATCCTTCGCAAGCAAGCAGTATCTTAGCTTCTACGTGCGAGGACATTTATAATAATATGTAAAACTGTTTGTTCTCCGAATACAATAAAATAAAATAAAAAACAGCAAACTCGAAAACGTATTTATTTTTTACAGAGAAGAAAACTAGACGCAGTATACTATTACATGAGAAGTCTAATGTCATCTAATCCATTTCAATCTGCACGGGAAAGCTTATTGTCTCTATTCGAAGAAAACAGAAAAAAGGTAACTGAATGTAATATTTTGCTATAATAACTTTAGTGACTTTTCGCATTGGTATTAATACTCCGCGTCCCGTCGTGCCTCCACTACAAGTACGTGAACGGACATTCCCGGTATTTAATATGTATGGGTATGTAATATGTGTGTGACTAACTATAGTACTACAAACAAGTTAATCTTCAGTTGTTTGCACAAGCAAAGCCGCATACCAGAATATAACTGATAATAATTCTTATTTGAATATGAAATTAATCATTATATGACAGAATATGAATCTATTATAGACGCGAGCAAATACAGCAGAAGTATGGTGTATACCCCGCCAATACAGAAACCGTGAACCATTACGTGGTTGTTATATGGAATGACATGTTAAATATTTTTTTATGATGGATAAAACATAAAAAAATATTTATCATGTCAATAACTTTTGCGAAAACGCGGATTAAACTCGTAAAATAAATTGCCATGTTGGTATCATAATTAGGTACGTAAAATTACTGATGACTTTTTACAGTACGAAGCAGCTGAACGTAAACGCCGTGCTGCTTTAGAAAGCAAACCCTCTGAGAGCGGCGGCAGTGACGCAGTTGACGCACAAAACGCAGTTCAAGGAAATCGAAAGGAAGTGTGGATTCGCCCCAGCGGCCATCGCACCACCACGACGCCAAGGATAGATCCACTGATCGAACAGCTGACCGCTATGTCAGCTGTCGAGGTAATATATGAAAAGTAATATAGTATACTTGTCAATAAAAATCACAGAACAATAAGTGTTAAATTAATAAATTGTACTATTTCTCACACTATTAATGAACTCGCAATACCTCAGACACTACACTCTTCCCTCTATCTGTCAGCAAACACACAGTGGTGCTGATGCTAGGAGCCATAGCTTTATCTATTACTAGCTGACCCGGTGCCCACTTCGTTGGGCGGTAATTTATACACTCACAAATACTGTGGCTTTCTATTTGTAAAAGAATTTTGAAAATCGGTTCAGTAGATTCAGAGATACCCCCTTTATAATATAAGTATAGATTATCATAATTAATATAGATCATCATAATTCTCATTTTAGCCCGGTATCACCGCTGGGTAGAGCCTTCCTTTGGCATTTACCAGACTGTCTATTTTTGCTTCTATTTCGCCCATGAGTGCCCCGGCTATGTCATCCATTTTACCTAGACGACCCGGATTACTATGGCCTAGCCGCAGCCACCACTCAGTTAATATCTAACTTAACAAGCAAGTCAACAAGTCGCGGAGGCAGACGTCAATGGGCGCGGCCTAAATGTATGTTATCTCACCTGACATAGTGTGTGTACCCGCGCGCTAGAATGAAATGCACAATGATTAATTCCTAAAACGACCGCGCAAAAATATGTGAATAGACTTTTAGCACAAGGGTTATTATTATAGAATAACTTGAGTGTAATCTTTTCAAAATAACATTTATTTCAACTTTTGAATAATTAAACTATGTCGGAACGGCGTTTATTTTTGAGTTTTCTTTCTCCGTATATTATTTAGATTCATCCAAAGTTGGGCTAAAATCAGTGTTGAAATACGAAAGTTTAGAAGCTTGTATTTTTGAAATAAATACTTTTATTACGGTTTGGGGTGTATACAAACATAGATTATGACGAGATAAATTGATATAATCCTTAGTGTTGGATGGTCAACGTCAAACAGTGGAGTAGTTACCCTTCCACTTTTGTATGGAAAGATGGGCGACTCGTTCAACCTTAAGCAGTTGTCACTATTATTTAACAGGGCCAATGGCGATGAGGTTGACTTGGGCGTGGAAAGATTTATGTAGGCCCCCTTACCCTCCAATATACTACTAAGACACTCACCAAGAAAATCTATCTAACACAAGAAAAAAACTAGTTGTATGAAATAGTAGCACCTTATTTAGCATATCATTCCTGAAATATCACACTAATTTTAATATACGATAATTTAGGTACTTATCTAACAATACAGTGGTTCGCTTTTACAAGTCAGGATCAAGAATGATCGACCTCCTGTATTTCCATTGGATACAAAGAAAAAATTCCCACCCATACATAAGTCGAGAACAAAAATTTAATCTAAAAACGAGAATAATTTGAAAATATCCACGTTATCATTACTATAGCTAGGTAGTACTAATGTGAAACATATGAATACAGGAGAAATATGTAGGCATTGCAGAATTTTTTAAAGCCTATTTGTAAGAAGACTATTTTGTTTCAGCTAAATAAAACCTTCATAACGAGCTATCTTCACGTGCACGGGAAACTGATTACAAGAATAGGGTATGTATTTCATTTCATCTGTATAATTATGTTGCTTTTTTTACTGTGCTAAAATTTTATTAGGTTAACTGTATAGATTAGACCAATATCTCTTTTTATGTTTGAGGACGTGAAAATAGGGTCAATTTTTCAAGTTGGCATGGGTGGCCTCATCGGAAAAGGTCTCTAAGGAGTTTAGGGGCCGATTTTGATAAGAACTACACCTGCATTATCAAACGCGCGTTTGACATCATCGTTATCTTAGCCGTAGGACTACTTTCTACGTCCACTGCAGAACTTAGGCCTCCTTGTTCTGCGGTCTGCATGGGTAATTTAAAAATATGATTATGAAGATGTCGCCATACTCACCACACTTGGCAGGCGGGTTGACAGCGCAATACAGGATGTTGATTAACTGAACACAGTAGTACACGCGTTTAAAAAATCGAAATAAATTGATCCGTTTACTATCGAGCAGTGTAATGATATACTCGTAGATATCCTGGGTAGAAAATTATTCTACCGTAAATTTTGTAAAAATATGTCCCGATCCTGATACTCCCTTGAGTATCTTTCACTGCCAACCGTCCGCTTCACAAACTTACTCTGTAATCTGGACTATGTGTCATCACACTTGACATACTTATACTTCAGCTAAATCAGATTTGTACAAAATGTTAACAAACTGCCAGTGCTTTACACACACAATCACATAATTTATATTCATTGTTGACCACTCCCATTAATGTTCTGTTCTTTTTATGTTAATGCGATTACTTGAACTTTCAAGTTACATATCGATATTTTTGACAGATGTCAAAAATGACAGATGTCGAAATTGACAGAAAAATGGGACAGAATTAAAAATAAAATGACAAATGGCCATAACTCGACATCTGCTCAGCCTAGACATTCCGTTTAGGGCTCAAATGAAAGTAATTGATGATACCTACTTTTTCGATGATAGCTGTCAAACTACAAATGACCATAACTCGATAACCGACCCATCACACTGCTATCTACCACTGCCAAGCTTTTTGAGCGCCATTCCACAACCTCCAGCTCACGCGTATTCTGCATCACCTTGCTCACGAACTCAACAGCGGAAGCTCAACAGTCGGGGTTTTCCTAGATGTCGAAAAGGCTTTCGACAGAGTTTGGCACGTCGGCCTTATCCTGAAGCTGATCGCCTCCACCACACCACCAGCGATCATTCACATCGTCAGGTCCTTTTTCACGGGCCGAAGCTTCTTCGTCTCAGTCGAACAAGAAGATTCTCAGCCACGACCAATCACCGCCGGTGTTCCCCAGGGCCAGACAGCAAATTTTCCTGGAGACCACTGCCCTGTGAGCTCCTAGGCCCAACCGACTCCTCGTAAGGTCAACCGACTCCGTAAGGCGTCGGATTGAAGAGAGAATGCCATAAACGGCAACACCCCTGGAATCGGAAGTAGTTGCTTCCGAAGTTGAAGCTAGAGTAAAGATCGTAGGATCAACTCTTATCTTCACAAGAACTCGCACTTCCCACGAAGAAGAAGAAGTGTAGAAGACACGATTGATTGGAATGTCTAGGCTGAGTAGTTGTCAAGTTATGGCCATTTGAAGATTGACAGCTGTCACCTGTAATTTTTTTTAATTCTGTCACCTGACATCTGTCATGTATAAAAAATTCTGTCAATTTCGACATCTGTCATTTTTGACACGTGTCAAAATATCGATATGTAACTCATTAACATAGATACAGTTATTTTTTTTGTAAATTTAGAAACTGGATCTACTGAGTACAAACAAATAAAAAACTCTAAATCCAGGATTCGAAAAACAATAAATACTGGATCTAGTGAGAGTTTTCTAAAATGATAACTCTCATTAGATCCAGACTGGATCGGTGTGTCTACCCTGAGTTCTCATTGTTAGATCGCCTGCTGGTACTACAGTAGTAATAGTTCGTTACTATGACATCTGTCAGATTTGTACTTCATGGTACTAAATTCTAAGCAATTGATGCCCAAACTACAGTCGCTTTTTTAGTATTAACTGCGTATTTTTTTACCAAATTATCCGCTAGAGGCGCTGTACAAGTTTTCATACATTTTTTTAACTACAGTCGCTAGCGAGTATATATTGTGAAAACTCATAGTAGACCTACTGTTAATTTGATCTAGTGAGAGTGATCCGAATTTGGACGAAGTATAGAAATTATATTCTGCATTACGCTCTACGTAACTAAGTAAACTAAAATGCTACCGTAGTTACTAAATACCCTGCTACGTTATTAATTTAGTCCCTTGATATCCCGAGATACCTACTGCAGCGAAGAAATATACAAATTGGTATGTGAAAAACCAAGTTCGTACGCAGAGTGGAACCAAATTCTCCAGAGAACTTAGTTTATATTCGAGTTGCATGGGTTTTTAAGGCACAGCATGCTTGCCGGCTCGGCACTAATATTTATTAATTTATGTGTCTGTTAAGCATTGCTGTTATTTCTCCGATCGTTTCGTTTAATTGGGCCGATCAAGACTAGCCTAAGAGATCCTTGAAAAATGTCATTGCGGCGCCTCATGATACGCCCAATTCTTCGATTGGTTGTCCTAAAAGTCCATTTTGTATATGCTATTGGTAATAATATTTCTTAAAAACAAAGTAGTTTCTCAAATTAAGCATAACATAAAAACTTTACCTTTCTATATTATTAGAATAGATTTGTAAATCTATTCTAATAATGAAAATCCATATGATATTCCATTCGAACCTACTCATATAAGTGAATTGGCCCAATGAAAATAAAATATTTTTGAATTTTTTACATGCAATAAAAGCGGGGCAAGTAGTAATTTGTAAGTGTACCAAATTTTAAGTCAATGGCTTCTTTAGTTGGTTATTATTAGTTATGGCAGATATGATATTTATAAAATCGCACCATACAAACGGTTCCGTCTTTACCATTTTGGTCTGAACCTTAAAAAACGGGTGCTCAAAAACCTACTATACTCGTAGTATAGTGCTACCAATTTATCTGTTGACGTAGAGGACATGGGGACGAAAACAGTTACTTGTATGCACTTAAAATCATTTATTTCTTCTAAAATCTAAGCTTGAATATCTCAACTCCGCTGTCAACTACAACCACAGCTAACTTTGTGTCACTCTTACTCTTTCTTACTAAAGTTTCACCAATGCCTGGATCTAGTAGCCTATAAGTACAGCTAATGTTGTCGCACAGCATGGAGACGTTCCACGAGTGCGCGAGTGTGATGCTGCGTCAGTTCCGTGCGCTGCTGCACCGCACGCCGCTGCCGACGTCGTCAACGCGCCTGCTGCAGCTTACAGCTCTCAACATGTTCGCGGTCGAGAGCACAGCCGCCTCGCTTAGAGGTATGATAAATGAATTTAAACGAGTTGAACCGGCGGACGTTGTCCAGGAAAAAGTATTTTTTTACATTTCGTTTTTCCAGAATGTCGGACACAATATCGTTTTCGAATGATTACGACTAGCTAAAACGAACCAGTCGTCGAAAATGATGTGCTCGACGAACGCTATTTAATTTTTTTTATTATTATATTAAGCGACCCGCCCCTTTTTCGTACAGGTGTATGGATGAACCAATCATCTGTTAAAATCAATCAAGAGTTAAAAAAAATATGATTTTCCTTTGTCCCGATCCTAAACCGACCCGAGCGAGACATCCCAATTATTAAGCGGAGGTCACACGCTAGCAGCGATTTCTCTTGTGTATATTTTAGCCGACGTTGCTTACAAAGCAGGCAGGCTCAAGTAAGACTGGGCACCACCACCAATTGGGCTCCCTACCAAAGACGACCACGTGGTAGACCCAGGCGGCGATAGCGAAAAGTCCGTTCCCGCTGATCCTCAGCGGTATGGGGACGCTCGTGCAGCTGCTGTTACGCTAAGAGGGTCCTGAGAAAGCCCCTAACATATCCCTCTAACTAACCTTCCCTAACCTATCAAAGATCTTCATGCGGCTCTGTTAGAAGCCGACAAGGGCGGAAAAGCAACCGCAATAAGGAGCTCACGCCCGAAACTGACTCAGCACGCGGACTTCTTGATGATGATATTAGGTGACCCGCCCCCTTTTCGCACAGGTGTTTGGATGAACCAATCATCGGTTAGTTTGAAAGAAGAGTTAAAAAAATATGATTTTCCAAAGTCAAAAAATTTGTTAAGGTTGGTGGACACAACCATTTCGGATTTATAAGGTTTTTTGTTACAAGTTGTATACAAGAAAACCAGACATGACACAATTAAATAACATTGCTTCTTTTAGAATCTACAACAAAAATCATTACAATCTAACTAAGCTTCTAAGTGTTTAAACAAAATAAGAGAAAAAAATAATAATAATTAAGTCTAATAAAATAATAAATGAATAAATATGTATTAGGTCGTTACATATAAAATTGGCGTTTTGTATGAGAGGAACATAGTCGATTTTTTTTATTTAAAATATTTAATTAATCATAGTATGTACCATTGCTCCCTTTACTAAAAAAACCATTCGGACTGGAATCAATAAAATCTTTGAAGGCGGTTTGGACTGCCCCATCGGAGTTGAATTTTTTCACTTGCAAGAAGTTATCCAAATTTCGAAAAAAATGGTAATCTGTTGGAGCATGGTCCGGAGAGTACGGTGGGTGTCTTAGACATTCCAATTGAAGCTCCTCTACTTTGGTAGCCGTCTGTTGAGTAGTGTGTGGTCTAGCGTTGTCCTGAAGTGGCCTAGAGCGATTGACCAGCCTCGGTTGCTTAGCAGCTAGCTTTTCCATCATGGTTTGCAGTTGCTGACAATACACATCTGCCGTAATCGTCCATCGGCCAGATTTAAGAAAGCTGTAGTGGACGGCACCGGCACTGGTCCACCAAACGCTCACAAGTAACTTTTTTGAGTCAGTTTTCGCTTAGGGCATGATTTGGCTGGTTCGCCAGGGTTCAGCCATTGCGATGAGCACTTCCGATTATCGTATAGGATCCACTTTTAATCACAGGTAATGATTCGAATTAAAATCCCTTCATTATTGTGCCGGTTGAGTAATTTAACGCAGCAGTCGACGCGCTTTTGTCAATTTGCTAATTCGTGAGGTACCCACCTTTCAAGCTTTTTCACCTTTCCAATTTTCTTCAAGTGGATTAAAATAGTATTATCACTAACACCGCAGCCTGCAGCTAACTCGGACGTGGTTTGCGATGAATCCGCTTCCACAATAGCCTTCAATTCTTGATTATCAACTTTGGTATCCAGCCGTCCACGGGGCTTGTTCTGCAGGTCGAAATATCCACAACGAAAACGTTGGAACCAAAAACGCACTGTGTTTTCTTTTGCGACACCGCCGCCATACACATCATTAATCCTTAGATCCGTTTCTGCAGCACTGGTGCCACGGTGGAACTCGTACTCGTAAATAACGCGATATTTCAAGTTTTCCATTTTGGAAACTGAATGACGTGACGCAAAGAAAACATACAAAAGAGGAAAAACAAATGAATTATGGTTTTTGAAACACAAATGCGTGAGTAAATAGCTGTATAAATTTTAATTTGGAATTCCTAACCAGAGAAGTTATTTGAGATCAAAGTGGCCAGTACTACAAAACGCCAATTTCATATGTAACGAACGACCTTAATTATATTTGAGTGTTTAATGGTAGAAAAAAAAGTTGTAAGAGTTTGGAAAATCATATTCTTAACCAACTTTAAAAAGGCGATGGTTCTATGTTCGACGGTTTATTTTTTTTTCTATGTATTTTCACCGATTTCTTCGTTAATAGTGAACCGATTGTAAAAAATATTTTTTGATTCGGAACAGTGCACTTCCGAGGTAGTTCCATGGGAACTTAGTCAGGATCTGATGGTGGAATCCCTGGGAAATCAAGGGAATCTATCATTGAAGTCGGTTTTTTTATATTAAATAATTATTTTTAACTCTTCATACAAGATGACCGATGATTGGTTCATCCGTATTCCTGTGCGAAGCAGGGGCGGGTCGCGCTAGTTTATTTATGAAAGGAATGTCAACAGTATATCCATTGGTGAAAACCGTTGGGTGGTGTAGGAGGAGTAAAAAGCGTCTGTCTGTCTTTCTTTTATATATATATATATATATATATATAATAAAATATGTATATAATAGAAGCGACTTCAATTTGTACTATTTATAGAAGAGATGATTATATCATCAATGTTGCTTACTACTTTAGATCACGGAAAGACAAACTCTTGAATGGCAGCCACTTTGCTCAAAGGTATTAAACCTTCTGTACTTGGTCTTACTCTGTACTGTCTTTCTGTCTTAGGACGTCCTGCCTAAATTTTGAATAAATTAGGCCAGGTGCGTGTCGGGCCACGCACTATGTAGGGTTCCGTTGTTAACCGTAGACCTGTTTTTAGAAGTTGGTGTGTATGTTTTTTACGTTTACCAAAACATATTAACATGTATTAATTTTTTGAGTTTTTGGTTTATTCCGGAATGTTTGGAAAACCTATCACTGTAACGCTCAAAAGAAAGTTTAAACCTTTTAATATTTCGCAAACGGAACCCTGAAACGAAAAATTGTCTTTGCAACCCCACTAAAAACCATCTTTTATACAAGCCGGTTTCTACTGTACTTCTCTAAAACCAAAACACAAAAGAATAGGATTAAAAAAATGAGTAACTGTGTTGAGTTTTTGTTCGCTTGTACTAGTAGGTACCTGATTACTTCTGCTACTTTGTAAAAGTTCAATTCTAGACCTTTTACCATTATTATATAAATATCTTCCGTTACTTTTGTGTGTAACTTGGGATGGGTTAGCCAGTAAACAATTAAATGTACGTTGATTTTATAAAGACAATCAGCGAAAGAAGTCATAAGTTTGAATAAATCCTTAGCGAAATTTGTGATCCTTGCATTACTACTCGAATAAATGTACATATATAAATGAAATATTTACATTATTCGAAAATTCGCTCCACTCAAACTCGACACCATTTTAGCTAAAATTACATCACAAGGTACCTTGAGTTGACCCTTCTGCGTACCTTTGACTAAGTAAGACGTAAGTCGTTTAGATTTATTAGTACTTATAGATCAGTTGAAGGTTTATAAACTAAAAAACAGAAAAAACCCCACAAAATTGTTGTGTTATACATAAGATTAAGAATATACCACTTAAACCTATTACTATATCTGCGGGAACCTTAATGCCATCTAAATTCCTCACTCAGAAGAAATTTCAAAATCTGCGTTATCGCGAAATCATTCGAAGTTCGCGAGCCTTTTGTAAGGGTGTCTTTTCCAGAGTTGTGCAATGCGTAGCGAATCTTCAAACAGGATTGCATTTTTATAGCTCGAACCTGATTGTACCGGCGTTGGTCAATTTGACTTGCAAGTTATTTGTCTTTAATAATAATAATAAAAAATAATAAATAAATAATGCTACACAAATCACTTTGGTTCTGAGGATTCCATAATCACACTACTCGTCATGTTGAATGACATCGTTAATGTCCGATCAACACATGTTTCCATCATCATCATCATTTCAGCCGTAGGACGTCCACTGCTGGACAAAGGCCTCCCTCATTGATCTCCAAGTATTGCGGTTAGAAGCCGTCTGCATCCACCGCCGACCAGCAGTTCTCACCAAGTCGTCTGCCCATCTTGTAGGTGGACGTCCTACGCTGCGCTTGCCGATCCGTGGCCTCCATTCGAGAACTTTGCGGCCCCATCGGCCATCTGTTCTGCGCGCTATTTGGCCTGCCCATTGCCACTTCAACATCTCATTTTTCCATACAATCGCATTATTTCTGTAACGTTCGACATCTTTCTAGAACTAAATATTTTTAGATTAAGAATATTTTTTTTGCATTGTTGTACCCTTGTTCGAATAAACATCCAATACGTTGTACTAGGTCATGTTGAATAACGTTGATTAATTCCGGCAGATGACACATTTTTCCATAAAATCGCATTTCTTTCTGTTGTAGTAGAAATTACACCTTCTATTTAGTCTGTGCTAATATGCAGCTTATCTGTGGATATTTTTGTATCTATATAGTTTTGATATACTCTATACTCCATGCGCATCGCTAACCGGAAAGTATTGCTACACTAAATGTTCTGCTATAAAATAAAGTTTTTCTTTAATAAGTTAAACCAGTTATTTTCATTTAATAACAGGTTATGGGCCCAGTAAGCCCGATTTGTAAAATCAGTGAATACTATAAAGACCCAGTGCTAAAAACAGTGCCGAACAAAAGAAAATTAAAAGACATAATCTGCACACGCAACGTGCTCAGTTTCTGAACAATATTTCAAGTAAATCCGTGATAATCCACAACCAAAAGATGTCATCAACAAGTTCAATGGCATTAATTGAAAGGTTAACGGGCCGTGATAACTATGCCACATGGCGTTTTGCTGTCAAAACATATTTACAGCACGAAGAGTTGTGGGACTGCGTTGAAAATTCAGATTCAATTGACCAAAAACGCGACACGAAAGCCAGATCTAAGCTTATCCTTCTCGTCGATCCGATAAATTATATTCATATACAAGAATCAAGCACTGCAAAAGAAGTTTGGAATAATTTGGCACGCGCTTTTGATGACTCCGGGCTAACACGCCGAGTTGGTCTACTGCGAGATTTATGCAATACTACATTAGCTGGATGCTTAAACGTAGAAGAATACGTGAGTAAAATCATTACAACAGCACATAAGTTGAGAAACATTGGCTTCCATGTAGATGATGAATGGCTTGGCACACTCCTGTTGTCCGGCCTGCCTGAAACTTACAAGCCAATGATAATTGCCATAGAGAGCTCAGGTATGAAGATAAGCTCTGACTCAGTGAAGTCTAAGATCCTACAGGATGTCAAAGCTGAAAGTGATACATCAGCTTTTGCTTCAAGTCAAAGACAAAATAAAAACAAGAAAAATTCAAAAGGCCCCCGCTGTTATACATGCAATAAATATGGACATAAAAGTCCTGAATGCAGATCAAACAACAAGGATCATAAGAATAATGCAAATCTAAAAAATAACAGTTCTTATGCAGCTGTATTCATGGCATCTTCCAAATGCTCTGATGTCTGGTATGTTGATTCTGGAGCATCTGTTCATATGACCAAACACAAGAATCTTATGAGTGAAGAAACAACATCACACATTTCAAGCATCAAAGTTGCAAATAATAAAACAATGCATGTGCAAAGCTCTGGAAAAATAAGTTTATCTGTTTACAACGAAAGAGGCCAACAAAATGAAATTTTGTTTACAAATGTTTTATATGTGCCTGAACTAGCTACAAACTTGCTGTCTGTGAGTCAGATCATACAGAATGGTGGCCAAGTGAAGTTTAATAAGAATGGCTGTGTTATACTGAACAAAAATAATGTTATTGTAGCAACAGCAAGCTTAATAAATAATATGTACCGGTTGAATATGCCTGGCGGCTATGCATGCATATCAGATGTTATTGAGCAAGACACTTACCTGTGGCACCAAAGGATGGGTCACCTGAATTTTCAAAGCATGAAAAAGCTGACCGAAAATACTGCCGATTTGAAGCTTAGCCAAATAAAAGAGAATGTAAAATGTATAACGTGTCAGGAAGGAAAACAAACACGTCTGCCATTTAAGAGTCAAGGGTCACAGAGCAAAGACCTGCTTGAACTCATCCATTCCGATGTCTGTGGACCAATGGATACTCAGTCTCTAGGCAAAGCCAGATATTTTGTAACATTCCTAGATGATTACTCAAAGAAGATATTTGTTTACACAATGTATAACAAATCAGAAGTCCTAGAAAAATTCAAGGAATTTAAAAACCAAGTTGAGAATCAGTTAAGTAGAAACATTAAAATTCTCAGATCAGACAACGGACTTGAATATTTAAATGAAAACTTTACAAAACTTCTCAAAGGTGCAGGAATAATTCATCAGACTACCACACCTTACACACCAGAACAAAATGGTACTGCTGAACGTATGAACAGGACATTGATAGAGCGAGCAAGATGTATGATGTTAAATGCCAATTTACCTAAAATGTACTGGGCTGAAGCCATTCATACTGCTGCTTACATAGTCAACCGCACTCCAACAACATCTCTGTCTTACAAAACACCTGAAGAGATGTGGACCGGTCAGAAACCCAATGTCGGCCATATGCGTACATTTGGATGTGAGGCAATGGTCCACCTTCCGAAAGAGAAGAGAAAGAAGTTAGATCCAAAATCACAAAAGGTAATTTTTATTGGATATTGTGAAAATACAAAAGGTTATAGATTTTTATTACCAAACTCGAGAACTGCAATTAAAAGTAGAGATGCAATATTTTTAGAGTCTACAGTCAAAAGAAACTATGTTCCTGTTGAGTTAAACACAAGTGAATGCAGTATAAAAACCAAAGATGTTGAAGAAATCTCAACAGATGACTCATTTGACACTGTTACAGACGGAAGATCACAATCAGACAGTGAGTACATCCCTGATAACAGTATAGATTCTTCGCCTGAAAAGAATGTAACTGTAAGAACTAGAAAACAATTAAAAAATACTCTGAACCAAGAACTAAGTACTTACCTCTGCTGTGATGAAAAATTATTAAACAATGAAGCTCCTGAAGACTATCAACAGGCAATAAAGTCTATGGAAGCTCCAAAATGGATAAAATCAATAGAAGAAGAACTTCAAGCTCATCAACAAAACAATACATGGACATTAATTGAAAGAACTCCTCATATGAGAGTAATTGGATGCAAATGGGTGTTTCGCATTAAAGAAGAACCATCTGGTCTACGATACAAGTCTCGGCTCTGTGCAAAAGGGTATGCTCAAAGCAAAGGCATTGATTACCAGGAAACATTTGCGCCAACTGTCAGGTATGATTCCATCCGTTTATTATTATCAGAGGCAGCCCAACACAATCTACAGATAACTCAACTAGACATCAAAACAGCTTTTTTTATATGGTGAGCTCGAGGAAGACATATACATGACTGTACCTGAAGGATTAACAGCTGATACTCACAAGGTATGTAAGCTCAATAAATCATTATATGGTCTGAAACAATCTCCCAGATGTTGGAATTCAAAATTTGATGCAGTTTTAAAGAAGTTTGGGCTAGTAAATAGTAAGGTAGACCAATGTGTGTATGTTGGCACTATCAATGGAAACAAATGTTACCTGTGTTTGTATGTTGATGATGGGCTTATATTTTCAAAAGATATATCAACATCAAATGAACTGATTAATGACTTACAGTCAATATTTGAAGTAAAGTCTTATCCTCCCAGAAATTTTGTTGGTATGGAGATAGAGAAATGTGACAAGCACATTTTCATACACCAGTCAAGCTATATTGAAAAGTTATTAAATAAATTTAATTTGGATAATTGCAAACCCAACAGCATCCCAGTTGATCCACATGTAAAATTGGAAAAAGAAGAAGGAGAAAATGAAAAGAATATTCCATACCGTGAGGCAGTTGGATCCTTGATGCACCTAGCTACAGTAAGCCGACCCGATATTTCCTATGCGGTTAGCCTGGTGAGTCGATTTTTAAATTCTTACAATGAAAATCACTGGAATGCTGTAAAGAAGATTTTTAAATATCTTAAAGAAACAAAAGATTATGGCCTGTACTACAAGCCAAACTGTGAGCGTAATACAATAATAGGCTACAGTGATGCAGATTACGCCAATGACCCAAGTACGAGACGTTCAGTAACTGGTTATGTTTTCATCAAAAACAATGCAGCAGTGACATGGACCTGCCAGAAACAGCAGACAGTTGCCCTCTCAACCACTGAAGCAGAGTTGTGGGTCAAACAATTATTGTGTGACATTGGTGAATTTAATCAAAAATCTGTATGCTTGAACATAGACAATCAAAGTGCTATAAGTGTTATTAAAAATATTAATTTTCACAAACGATGTAAACATATAGACATAAAGTTTCATTTCATTAAAGAAAAATATGAGGATAAAATTATTGAATTAAAATATGTGTGTAGTGAGGAACAATTAGCAGATATATTTACTAAACCTTTGTGTAAGCTTAAATTTTGTTATATAAGAGATAAAATAGGAATGAAATCTTGCCATATAGTTAGAAAATCTTGAAATATTGTTTTTATTGTTAAATAAATTAATAAGAAGGCTTTAATTTAGGAGGAGTGTTGTAGTAGAAATTACACCTTCTATTTAGTCTGTGCTAATATGCAGCTTATCTGTGGATATTTTTGTATCTATATAGTTTTGATATACTCTATACTCCATGCGCATCGCTAACCGGAAAGTATTGCTACACTAAATGTTCTGCTATAAAATAAAGTTTTTCTTTAATAAGTTAAACCAGTTATTTTCATTTAATAACACTTTCGTATTTATTTTACAACGTTCGAGATCTTTATAGAACTGAAGATTTTTTAGTCAGAGTAATTTTTTTAAGTATTTTGCACCCTTGCTCGAAAGAGCAAGCTTTTTAGGGTACCGTACCTCAAAAGGAAAAAACGGAACCCTTATAGGTTCACTTTGTTGTCCGTCTGTCTGTCTGTCTGTCCGTCTGTCAAGACCCTTAATCTCTAATTTATTTTTATTTATTTGAATCCAAAATTAAAGCCATCATATACTCAAATCTACAGCTTCTTTAAGCTGTAAATAAATAGATATAACCTGAAAAAAGATACAACCGTTTATGCCGCATATATTTGGGGTGTAAGTAGCTCACCTAGATCTTTGAGCTAAAGTCAACCTTTTAAACTTTCGCGATCACAACACAGTATTAACATATAAGTAACCGGGTATTTATCGCGTAATTTATGATTATTATTTCCCGACGTTTCGTTTGGATTGCACCAAGCATGGTCCTGGGAAGACTGGACTAAGCGTAAGACTAAGCGTAAGCGTAAGATGCATGAGTGATCCCACTGCTTCTCTGTATGGTATCTTTTCTTCAGATACTAATATTTTTCTTCTCCAGTCTAGTGTGGGGATCTATAGGGATACTATTTCCATTAGAATTACTCTTATTAAATTTTACTAGTATTTTTTCAATATATTGTTTCTAATTAATAAATATATGACCATTGGACCGTTCTATCTGCAATCCCACAGAATTTATAGGCTCCATGGTTTAGTTTGTTGGATGTGACCATGCAGGATTGGATCAACTAATTATATTAGTTTTGATTTAGCTTTTACGTCATCCTTCACTGATTTTGGATCATAGGGGTCTGGTTCTGACGATATGCAATGATACAAATCTTCGTGCTGTGGGTAAGCTTTTACAGCAAAACTCCAAGTAGACCAATTATCCCGTCCCGTCAGTTTGAGAATTGACATTGTTGTGTTGTTCATTTTGAAATATGAAATAGCTGAAAAACAGAGAAATCGCGGACCGGTAACATTGTTGAGGTTATGTACGCGCGTGTATTTTCTAAATAAATCTGAAATAGCTGAAAAACAGAGAAATCGCGGACCGGTAACTTTGATGAGGTTATGTACGCGCGTGTATTTTCTAAATCAATCTGAAATAGCTGAAAAACAGAGAAATCGCGGACCGGTAACATTGTTGAGGTTATGTACGCGCGTGTATTTTCTAAATAAATCTGAAATAGCTGAAAAACAGAGAAATCGCGGACCGGTAACTTTGATGAGGTTATGTACGCGCGTGTATTTTCTAAATCAATCTGAAATAGCTGAAAAACAGAGAAATCGCGGACCGGTAACTTTGTTGAGGTTATGTACGCGCGTGTATTTTCTAAACAACTTTTTATTTCGTTAATTTGATTTCTATAAAATTTACTTTTAAGCAACACGTTAGAGCTCTCTGGGCCCATAAATATTCATTGAAATAAAACGGACTAATATGATAAACAATTGAGCTTTTATTATAACACGAGGCACGAGGTCGAACAGTGTGAGAGGCATCTCGTTTTCTCATGCCCTCACATTTTACAGTATTAAGGTCACAGTAGACGGATTTTGCTCCGATACAAAACCTACAAACGCTGGCATCCCACAAGGTCTGTTTTGTCACCTACCTTATTCATTCTGCATATCAATGACATGTTACGACAAAGTAACATACATTACTATGCAGATGACAGTACAGGTGACACATACTACGCAGGCCGAGCTAATTTCTCTCGGACGCAAGTGGATGAGTGCCATAACAAACTTGTCTCTGAAATTGACGCTCCTATGGAGCAAGTCTCAAGTCTGGGAGGGATCAAATTCTCGTTCGCTTTAACCCCGCTAAGACACAAGTTTGCGCGTTCTCCACTAAAAAACCCCATTCGACAAAGCTCCGAGGTTTCAGAACATTTCTCTTAATATCTCCAATAATATTGGAATCCTAGGTGTCGACATTTCGAGTAGCGTCCAGTTCCGTGATCATTTGGAAGGTAAGGCCAAATTAGCCTCTAAAAAACTTGGCGTTGTCAACAGGGCGAGTCGGTACTTCACGTCGGTGCAAAAACTCATGCTTTACATTAGGCGCAAGTACGACCGCACGTGGAGTACAACTCCCACCTCTGGGCAAGCGCGCCACAATACCAACTCCTTCCACTTGATTGGATATACAACGCAGAGCAACCCGTATTGTCGGCGATTCCAAACTCACAGACGATCTAGAGCCCTTAAGCTTTCGAAGAGACGTCGGTTCTCTGTGTGTGCTATATCGTCTGTATAATGGGGAATGTTCTGAAGAACTAAGCCTTCGAAGAGACGTCGGTTCTCTGTGTGTGATATATCGTCTGTATAATGGGGAATGTTCTGAAGAACTATTCAGCTTAATACCCGCAGCTAACTTCCATCACCGCACTACTCGTCATAAAGCGAATTTTCATCAGCACCATCTGGATAGCTGGTTCTCCAGAACCACTCGTTTTTCGCGCTCTTTTTTGCCGCGGACGATCAAGCTGTGGAACGAATAACTCCCATCTGCGGTATTCCCTCGGAGCTACGATATGGGGTCCTTTAAAAGGCGGGTATTCTCCCTTCTCGAAAGCCGGCAGCGCATCAGCTTCGCCTCTGGTGTTGCATATGTCCATGGGCGACGGTGACCACTTCCCACTCCCTGCTTATAATATAAAAAAAGCATGTTTCGACATTCATAAAGGGATTAATATTCATAGGGTACTTCCCGTAGACCTAGAACTATGAAATTTGGCAAGTTATATCGTCTTATAATGTAGATACAGAGAGAAATCGAAAAACTATATACATTTGCAATGGAATCATAAAGAAATACGAAGTCAATCATCGAGGTCAAGCAACCCTACGCGCGGTTATAAGTTGGATGGGTGACCGAATCTTTGTGCATTTTTAAAACTTTTACTAAATCAGATCAGCTAATTTATAATAATTATTATGTTCCTACATACCTACGGAACCCTCGGTGGGCGAGTCCAGCTCGCACTTGTCCGGTTTTATTAAAATAAATAGCACTAGTGCTTTCTAGATTACCCGTAGTAGTTTAGATTGTAATCATATTTTATCTATACCTAGTATATGCCGTGGGGTGCCGGCTGTAGAATGTTGTTTCTTCTATCTTGCTCGTGGTTGCAGTAAGAATCTGCCAACGGATATCTTTGGAAGATGTGCAGCAAGGTCTTTCGTAAATCAGCACTTGAAGCACAGCATTGAGATGGCAACAACCACTCATGATCAGCACTTGAAGATCCATGAGGGAGACCTACGTCTAGCAGTCCACTGCTAGACATACTCGTAGGACGACAAAGTCGTCAAAAAAGAGGACGTAGAAAAAGGACGTCCACGTCCTACGGCTGAAATGATGATGATATGAAAGTTTATAACGATACATATTACAAAATCAAAATGCGAAAAATATTCAAAATATACTCGACTACTCGTATCACCACGTTTTGTACGTATGTCGCCGGTCCAATCGCACTTTGAAAATCAATACATATTTATGTTGTTTTATACGTAATATGCACGTAGTATTATAACTATAAGGCTTATTCCGACAAGTTTCGAATGGTTAAAATATCCTAGATAACCTTGAGGTCCTTGTAAAATAGAACTACATAGTATTATATTGAATGCTGTACAGGTATAAGGTACCGTTATAGACATGTCTGCTCCCTCAGTTATTAAATAACCGTTGATTATTATGGCATGCCTGTATAAATGATATAAACTTCTCAATGGCTCGGTGGATAAATACTAGGTGTCGATTTTATCGTAGCCTGTAAAGTTAACTACAAAAGTCGATATACCATTATTCCCGGACCTTTCCAATTTTCAAAGTCGTATAATCTGGAATTAATGCGAGCATTTACCAGTAGTCGTTTATGGCTTTGAGATATTTATTGATACGCTTTTATCATATCTTGCCTAAAATATCTCACAATTAAGTTATTTCAGTTTGATTGATTGTTTGATTGGTTGGGAATAGAAATTGTGGCACTTCTATAACGATAATAACGGTTTTAATTAAAATGTTCTGTATAATATTTTATAATAGAAGTAAGTACCTATCTATTTTACAGTTATTGAAATTAATGAACTTGTAACTGGATAACTTTTATAGGGGATAAAGTACATTTCAAAGGACATAAAAATACCTTTTTCAGTCACATATTTTTTTACTCTTCTACGTAATTGCGTATTTTAATTGCTTTTATTTGATTACCTACATCAATTTTTCTGATCAGTAAGTATTAAAAATGGCAATAGCTTTGGATTGGACTTTTCATGATCACAATAAAGATATGTTATATGTTTATCGTTGTAACATCTACACCCAACTTAATTGATATAAGGAAATGTGTTTTATCTCATGCTCAGCGAAGTATAAATAATAATATTTGCAACCAAAAGGACAAAAATGGGTAATTCACAAAGATGCAAATGTTTAAGGAATGAAAATAATTATGAAAAGAGGAATGATTCATATTAAGTAACCAGAAAGTTGTACGTCTGTGATGAAAAACTTTTATACATATGGTATACATATGGTATATTTTATACATATGGGTAGAGTCTTGAATCTTAAGAATGTTAAATATGAATTTATTAAGAAAGTAAAACAGGTAAGAAAAGAGTGAGTATGAAGATATTGTCTGATAGAAAAGATGGAGGAAAACGTCTTTTGCCGACCTTCCGTCGTGTGGTGATGATGGTGAAGATAGGCACAACGATGATGCCTTTTTTGTCATGAGTCTGCATTTAAAACCACAATGCTTAGTCCGACTTCCACAGAAGTAAGGTATTCTTGCTTATCATTGAAATTACCGCATATCACTTTGTAAGATGATAGTTATTTTTTTAAATCAATAATTACGGTTGTCCAATCGTTGTGCGAATGGACACCAGCATAATCTTTATCTGGGACAAGCATTCTATAACAATCCAGATGTTTTGTTTATGAGTTTAACTTCCTTTACAAAACAACTGAAGATGGTACTTCTAATTAAAGGGAATAATATATGACATTAGGAATATCGAAACGTAATTATTAATATTTAGCTCGCACGTATTCAATTTACAAAATTAATACATAACGTGAGCTTGTAAGTGTGGCTATTTCCTGTGGCTCCGTCCGGGCGCAGTGAAGGTTTGTAATTACAAATTACAAGTTATCGGAGGTTGATGCACTGGCCCCTTCCCCCACCCCAGGCCCCTATCCTCACAAATGCACACATTTGATGGAGACAGGTTCAACAAACTGAGACGACGTCGGACGCCGCGAGAGGCGACCGCACTTTTACGCCATTACTTGTAATGATGTTTTTGAATTATTATAGAAAAATTACGGCTCGCGAGACCCTTAATTACTAAGTTTCGTGTGGTCAAAACTTTATGCTTGCCTTCCAAGAAAGATAACAATGTTTTGTATTCGTCATCCTGTTGCATAATTTTAAATAAAGGTCGGAAAAGAAAGGACTTTTAAATCAGTAAGTCGGAAAGTAGTGTGAAACGAATTGTGTGAACGAACGCATTGTAAACCACAATACTTAGTCCGACTTCCACAGAAGTAAGGCATTCTTACCATTGAAATTGCCGCATATTACTAAGTGAAATTATAGATAGAGTTAATTCAATTTTAATGAAGCTTTATTAATATAAGATACTTTTGCATCTCGCTTTTTAATGAAAATAATGAATTATTACTTATACTTGTATAATGACCCTATCTCTGCATAGACAAGACGATTCGCCGATTTTATTTCAATAACCAGAAGTACAAAAACAAGTTGTGTGCAGATAGGTTTAGATAGTTTTGTTTTACTTATGTACGTATAATGTAGGCGTTGCAGGGGTAATCCGTAGTGTGTATTTTTAGAGTACAGAGTACTACTGTATCTATTTATACCGGACCGGATTGTTGGGACCGCTGCCTGCCTGCCGATGTATGAGCAACATGCCAATACAATATCACTGTCATCTAAACGGCTCGCTCTATCCGGTTCCCATTTATTTTCAGACCGACCGACACGTCGCTGTAATACATTGTAATAGGTTACCGCAAAACTGGATAACATGCAAATTATTGTTCCGCTTCTTCCATTGATAATGATTGTTTATGGTAATGCATCTTTCATGTATTTTTTGGAATGGATTTCGTGTTTTTCATTTGATGATTATGATGTGTATTATTACTCCCATATCTCACCTGTATAAGGGAAATGAGATTATGAAAATTGCCCTAGTTATATTCTCTTGAACTAGTATGGATTTTATTTTCCAAGAATCATTGGAAATTGTCATAGACATGGAAATACCAAATAAAGAAACCATTGAATTCAAGTACATTCGACCAATATTAGAATATACAAAATTATAAATATTGTGTGTATTTCCCATCACAGGTGTTGACTATACAGTAGCTATTCCGGTACTTGTACCTGCGATTAATGTAAACTGATCGAACGAGACGCTATCTGATAGTTTGCAATTAGTATTTGCTCGTTATCGTAAATATTGTATGAAAGGCTCGGCTATTGCTATGTTTGCCCACGCGTCTGCGCTGGTCAATATACACAAATGTTAAAATTGTAATGTCTGTTTGTTATTTCAAAATAACTGCTTTGTACTAAATGAATAAGAAAGTATATACGATCTGTTAAAAAACTATTTCAAAATTAGCTGTCTGTCTTTTCCGGCTAATCTCCGAAATAGCTTAACCAATATTGACGGAAATTTCACTGGCAGATAGCTGATGTTAGGCTCTCCACATTTAAAAAAAATAATTTGGGTTCGCAACAAAATAAAAAGCTGCAGGCAGCAGCTAGTACAATAATAAGATTTATCACACTCACAAAAGCACGTATGCTTGTTCAGTCTTGAATCGTTTCTTCTGAGGGTCTATAAATTCTTCAAGACAGCATTGCTTTATCTTAACCATAACCTTAGACAAAAGCTACTAGGTGAAGTAGAGAATAAAAAAAAGGATTTTAGCTGTCTTCCAATAATACGTCTCCATTGTTGGGGTCGATGCTATTTCCTTGAGGTAATTGGAACTTTTTTGCTACAGGGCATGGTTAGTTTCCACAGCCTCTTGTTGTGTCCAAATGAGTTTTGAATTTTCTAAAAGTTGTGCGTAAAAACTCCCTCTTAAGCTTACTCTTCCGCGAACATACTATAACAATATTGTTTGCAAAACGAAAATATAAACGTGTAATTGTTAACTATGAGACTATTAAAGCGTAACGAAGTGGTGAATAGTTATGTCAGTTCAGTTAGTCAGGTCAGTAAGGCCGATAATTGCACGAAGGATGATTTAACACTGATTCTTTGGCGGCGAACGTATGCTTTCGTGGTAATAATAAGCTTGTTTGTTTGCGAACGTATGCTTTCGTGGTAATAATAAGCTTGTTTGTTTCCTGAGATAATGACTTCCGTGTCTTAGTTGGTCTAATAGCTAGCTGCCTCTAAAGAGATTGCGGATTTGATTCCCGCTGCGAAACAAAGCTCTACATAGTATAAATTGAAGTCGCTTCTCTCGTGTGGTCTGTTTGGTGGCGATAACGCCCCTGCTAACACAGCCCTGTCTGTGCGCAAATTTTTGGCCAAAAATGGCCATGACCTCTGCGCCCCATCCTTACCTACTCACCCGACCTTGCCCCCTGCGACTTATTTTTATTTATCCGAATAAAAAGAGACTTGTAAGGAAATCGTTTTGCCGACATAAATAAATACATTTTCTTTTCTTTCTTCTTTTCCTTTTACGTTACTGAAGTGAAAAGAAAAACGACGGAGGCGCTGTCTGGTATCACAGAAGACTAATTGATTTGACAACTGAATAAGTGCCGATGGAGAGTACTTTAAAGGTTCTACATTGTAGGTTTTTCGTTTAAAAATCAAAAACATACATTTACAAAAATAAGTTTGGTTTCTTTTGGGTACCCCCCTCGTCAAACAGTTTGTTTAATAAAATACAAAGATTTGTGTGTTTAGCTCTTAAATGACTTATGTACCCGATCTTTGCGCTAAACGTACGGAAGCAAACATCGCAAGTTAGGGTACCATTAACGTAGTTATGTATATTCACATTATATCTTTCATCTTCAAAAGCATACACCTTCTGTATATATCGTCTCCATTCAGGCCGTCTCCATTCAACCCTAAGGTTCCGGACCAAAATGGTAAAAAGGAACCCTTATAGAATCACTGTGTGTCTGTCTGTCTGTCTGTCCGTCACAAGTGGATATCTCGAAAACTATTGATGCTAACTACTTGAAATTTGAAATGGTTAAAGATAACACTTTTTTACTAATATAGCTTAAATGAAAATGCTAAACAATATCCTTATTATGATATGGACTGGACTGGACTGTCATGGACTGTCCTGGCGAACTACTTATTTTTTTAATGTACTCCTATAATATGGGTATGAAATGATCTTTCATTGCTTGCTGAGAATAATTCGAAAATGAAATGACGATACTCTGAATCCACATGGCGGAACATCCAAGATGGCGGACTAATTATTCTTAATGCACTCTTACAATATGGGTATCAAATGAAAGGCCTTGCTGAGAGTTACTTGAAAAATTATATGACATCACTCTAAATCCAACATGGCGGTCATGAGATGAACAGACAAGAAACCAACTGTCCAGTAATAACTAAAAAGAAAAAAATAAATTATCAGTAAAAAAAAACTTTTAAACAAACAAGCTTTTATTTAAACGTACCTACTAAAATAATAAAATAAAATTTTTCCATTAAACTTTAATGTCAACTTAAAACGTCTTTACACAATATATTATTATAATATGTAATAAAAAAGCTTGTCGCGAGATTTAAGCAGGTAGGTAGGTCGTATTTACATTGTTTAATAAATTAATTTAATTTAATATTTTAAAAATAATTAAATCAATTAGATCAAGTTACAAGGTACACAGGTTAATCTCGCGACGATTTTTATTACATAATATGTTAAGATGTTTTAAGTTGACATTAAACTTTAATGGAAAATGTTTATTTTATTATTTTTAGTAGGTACGTTTAAATAAAAGCTTGTTTGTTTAAAAGTTTTTTTACTTTTAATTTATTTTCTTCTACATCTTCTGAGCACGAAAAAATGTTAGAAGATCTTAATGCCGCAAGCCTCACCGTCTGCCGTTGGACTCACGATGAACCAGTCAAAAACCAAACTATTAACCAACAGAATTAAACGCAAATTACAGGTTGGAGGTGGTGAGATTGCATATGTCAATGAGTACTACCTCGGCCAGATAGTTTCCTTCCAGGCGGGTCAGGAGAAATAAATTGCCCGCCGTACCGAAAACGCCTGGAGGAGCTATTGGGCCATGAAGGACCTTATGAAGGGAAACCTTCCCCTATGCCTAAAAAGACGGCTCATGGACATGTGTATTCTTCCTACCCTTACTTATGGTGCACAAACCTGGTCTCTGGCTAATCTTCAAAAGTCCAAATTCGGGGTCTGCCAGAGAGCAATGGAGCGTAGTATACTGGGATTTTAATTGACTGACCGGATAAGAAACACCATACTCAGCTATCTCTACTCTCTAAGACAAAAATTACGAACGTCAACCACAAATCTGTCAAATTGAAGTGGGACTGGGCTAGACAACGTGTATCGCATGATAAATTACCACACATGTGTGGTAATTTCTCACCCACAAACCACAAAGCGCAAAGAGGTCTCGTGGTCGGGGTGTGGCGGAGATGGCGGGACGAACTGGATGCGCATTGCACAGATTGGCGGACAGAAGCCCTAGACCGGGATAAGTGGAAGAGGAGAAGGGAGGCCTCTGCCCAGCAGTGGGATCCAGTAAGCTGTTTCGATAGATTTGAATTACATTACACAAAAATAAAATCTTAATACTACTAAATTAATAAATTCATCCATACAATAATAATAAATAACAGATAGCTCCTTTTCTACGGTTCAAAACACTCTTCACTAGATGATAAAAAATTATGAAGAAGGGTTTTGTTCGTTTTTGTGGTTGTACTTCAAAACATGTTATAAAATAGGAAACGACTTTTAGAAGAATATTATTCAATGGTTAGTTCTCAAAACCTTATTTTGTATATTGAATAATGATAGAATATTAGTACGCCGCGCCTGCACTGACAGGAAGGTAGCGCTTAAAGCCTACTTGCGCTGGAATGCCCTGACTTAAGACGAGTAACGGTGGCATTATTTTCGCAGATAAAAGCAGCAAAGGCGAGAGGTCTGCGTGGCTGCAGTGCGCTCTTGGAGTGTCCTTGCTGATGTTTGGGGCACTTCTGGAAAGGTGCTGCGCGCTTCTACCCGAGCCGACTGATACTCAGAAACATTCGGACGCATTACTGTTGCTGCCTGCTATAAAGGTAATTTCACTAACTTTAAATTAATAAGAACGTGGCTGCAAAGCGTGTCTGTTCTGATGTTTGGCCTGGCGCACTGCTGAAAAGGTGCTGCGCCTTTCTATCCGAGCTGGCTAATATGGGTAGTAAAAATTTAAATAACATTCGGTCGTTACTGTCTGCTTTATAGGTAATCCCACTAATATAATAAGTCAGAGTACGTGGCTACAATGCGCCCTAAGCGCGTCTCCCTGATGTTTGGAGCACTGCTGAATGGGTGCTGAATCGTAACCCCACTAATATTCGAAAGTTTGTTATCTTTTTAAACAGATTTAACTTGATCAGTTCGGTAGTTTACCGTGACACAAGTAATATGTAGTCTAGGGTAGGGTCAAACGCAGGCTATTTTTTTCCGGGTACGACGCGTGCGAAGCTGCGGGCAGAAGCTAGTTATGTATATTCGCAGAAGCACGCTGCACCATCCTTATTAAGTTGTTGTTTTATCATTATGTATGTGTATAGATCGTTGCTAATATGCTGATTAATTAGGTACTTCTAAAACATAGAATTGTATCATTCATGCATGTAAATCTTTTTGAAAATAAACAACCATAAACCATATTCCGCAATAATACGGACTGCCTCGTTTACGATGGATTTTATAGAGGTCTAACACGTAATTTTAAAGTCATCAATAATGTACTGTTATTCGTTTCCGTAACAATTTTCTGAAGGCCCTTCTGCTCCGACCTTTTGAGAAAATGTTCTCGTTTAAGTCCTTGTAGTTCTTGAGATCGTAATAAGTGAGTATTTTCCTTTAATGCTAATGCAATGCTTTAATGATTTTTGAAATGATAATGCCTGGTGTAGCTGTTGTGTAGTCAACTACTAGTGTACTAACAAGCCCGTTGGTCAATTGCCAGCGCATAAGCTAAAGCAAATCGCTGTCGTTAAATATTTTGAATAGCGCAGTTTTTGTTGCGCACAACCATTTCCAGGCGGCTTTAACAACACCTAGCAATGCATACAAAAACGCGTGCTACATGTCTCACGAGTCATCTGATATATTCGCGAGCAGTAATAAAACATTTGTATGAATTATTTATTGCGCCCTAGCTAGCATCAAATTAAATTAAACGTATTTATTTTCATTGCAGGTGTGGTCTGACTGGATGCTTTGCCACAGTAGCGTGTGGAATCCACCACCGACGTTTGAAAACTTTGAAACTGAGTAAGTGTAATTGCCAAGTTTGTTTTTTGCTCATTGTGATGCGCATATTTTATTTGTTTTTATCTTTTAGCTCCGAAAACGACCCTTGGGATTGGCTCGCGAAGCTCATGAATATCCTCGAAGCTTTGGACGACAAGACAATACAACTAGAGAACGAATCCAAAGAAGGTGAGTTATGTTTGTGAGAGCGGATTGTAAAGCGTACCCTGTACTGATTTACTTGGCTAATTAGTTCGTTGTAAATGTTTGAGGGCGGCGCTTTACGGAGAAATGATTGACTAACAAAACATTTACCGCAAATGGCTGTCTCATACACATTCATTGAAACAGCTTGATGAGTACATCACCCTTTGTGGTACCACATGCGCCTCAACGTGACTCATACGTAATTTAATTGCATTTCTATTTAAAGAATAAAAAACAAAAAATGGTCATTAAATTCTGTATTTATATTTGAAAGGTCCGTCATAACAGTGTTCAATTAAAGCAACTGGTTATTTTACATTATTAAGTTTCTGATCTAAAGTATCTTCAATGTTAGCTGCATACCGTGGAATGCTTTTGTGCGGATAGAGCTTTGGCATTGCCTCATGCTGACCTCTTAAGCAGAGTTTATATGACTGTTAGTACAGTTTGTCGGGGACCTATGACTGTGGGTACCGTACGCAGGCATCGCAGCCAAGTCACGAATGTGCTAATGACGTGATTAACGAATATGTGATGCGTTTGCAAATAGCGACAACCTTATAGCGGTCTGCGCCCGGCTACATGTCCTGTGTGAGATGAGAACACAAGAAGCAGATATATTTCTGAAACACTGTCTCGCTTACAAATCAATAATGGATCTTTTTATAATTTTTTTTTAATATTCGAATTGGACATAAAAGTAACACTATCGATGACGCTTACTGTACTCAGTATTCCAGTCAACTAATTAATACTAATATTGTTATAGTTAAATTATAATAGGGATAATCTTACTGCATATAATCATTTAACTGCGTCTCAGTCTCAAATCAATGCATTAATACTGCAGTATTAGTATTTATTAATTGATTGGAATACAGAGTACAGTAAGCGTCATCGTTAGGGTTTTACTTTAAGCTGAAATCCATATTTTGTTGTGCTTAGTTAAGTAGTGATTGCTACCGCTGACAATACAACACTTTACTCTAAACCGCACTGAAAATAAAAATTACAACTTTTTCGTAAGATTATTTTGTTACTATAGTTCAGGTTACGTAGTACATCTACTCTTGTTCATTAATTAAGTAATTAGAAAATAGTCGAGCTTTATTTTTAAATTCGCTTGAGTATAACTTGTATGTCTTATTCGGTCAAATTAAAAATAGGTTATTTTTTATCGACTCATCGCTCGCCAATCGAACAATTGGTTGAGAAAAGTCATCAGCGAGTCAGCGAGTGGTAAAGTTAAAAAAAATATTAAAATTAAAAATTAAATTATTAAACTTTTTCATTCAAAAAATAGAGGAGCCTCAGGTTGATCTGTTGAAACTTAACAGAAGGTTGCCTACCACTGTAGGTATGAGATCACTATAGGCCGCACGCGGGTGCTGGCGACCCACCGCCTAAAGAATGTCAATGTATAGAGATTGACCCCATGGTTTATATTTTGAACAATATTATTTTTTTTGGAAGGGGAGAATTCTGGTAACCGTAATACAGGGAAACCTAGTTAGGAGTTTAAGCTCAGCCATGTATCAAAGTTTCATTGTACTTCACAAAGGTCTACCTATTATTGTATTAGTATTTAGGAATACATACGCGTGTTTCTAACACGTAGTTATTATTTTAGCTCGGTTATTGTATTTATTTGTGTAAGAATTTTGTAAAACGTGAAGCATACCTTTTTATTTGACGACCTCTGTGGCGCAGCTAGCGAAGGTCCGCCTGCGACGCAAGAGGTTGCGGGTTCAATTCCCGCCTCGGGACAAATGTCTGTACGATCTGCAGATATTTGTTTAGGGTGTTATTATGTAGTGTAATGTATTTTAAAACTGGTATAACACTTTCTTGGCCCACTGTACATAACACACGGTACTCCGTACTTGCCATACTAGGAACAGGGATGATTGAATTTAGACTAAATCTTTCACAACTGGGTTCGCTGTATTAGGTTCGAAATGTCACAAATAAGTATATCAGTCAACTAGTACCCATAACACAAGTTCTGCTTAGCTTGGGGGCTTGGTGCTGTGTGAATTGTCCAGCATTATCTTTTATTTTATTTATTGTTGTAAATTGTGTGGCAAATAACTATATGTATTAGCTAATTTATTTATTTCCGGCCTAAATGATTGCGAATCCCGCAGGTTTGATATGCGTCCGGTTGCCCGAGGACTCTACCCTGGGCGGCTTCACGCCCCTCATGTACATGGAGCCCGGCGTGGCGTGGGTGCGCGCCGAGCCCGCCGCGCCCTACCACACGGTGGAACACGCACTTAGAACGCAGAAGCTGCTATTCTTTGGTACAGAGTGAGTACTTGCAGCTTCTTTCTCTAGTTCTCTAGTCGCGGTTTATAGGTATACCTTGTATTACGTTTACGATAAATACATTCAAAAAGTATTGTAAATGTAACGGTGCTTTCACAATGAGATTCAACGCCCTCGCCGAGCTTGAAGATTATGGCAAAGATTTCAGCAGTGTTAAACGGGGGGACCGTTTAACGTTGGACTATCTTATTACTTGATTATTGATAAACTGCCAAAGCTTGTCGAATGAACTTTTTGTTTGATTTGTTGTTTTTTTTATGATATATGTATGTAAATATAAAAATAAGTATTAAATTGAGTGAATTTTTAAACTTGCTTATTGTATCACTTGCAGAGGTGAAAAAAACAATGATTTTTTCTCACGTCGTGTTTTATAATTTCCGTTGTTTGCTATATACAAGTATTGGTAGGGGCGTACCATAAAAGGGGGCGAAGGCCTCAAAAGGTCACCAAAGATCAAAAATGGCATTTTTGGGTTTTTGGACGTTTTCGGCCATTTGAAGACTTATATTTTTGGTGACCTTTTGAGGTCACAATAACTCCGGTCCATATGACCCTAGGTCACCAAAATCAATCAGTTCCTTTCTCTCTAAGACGGTGCTAACGAAAAAGGTTTCATGTAAATCGGTCAACGCGTTCGGTTGTAATCGTCTCATGCACACAAACAGACAGCGCTATGCATATTAGGGGGTTTCGCCCCCTAATATCTTTAATCACGTCGTGTTTTATTTAAAGTTCCCGTTCTTTTTAAACCTTATTATTGTATATGGATTAATTGTAAATTGTGTTACAAAATAAACGTATCTTTATCTTTGTTACAGGTATCTGGTAGGCGTGGAGCCTCCAGTGCTCCGGCTGGAGTACCCTGCGGCCTCCGCGCCGCGATACGTGAGTGCGGTTCAGAAGGCGCAGCCCGACCATCCGCCGCTACAGAACTTGGTATGCTGCATTTCACACACCTATGTGATAGTAATTGTTAAACAATTTAGGAATGTTAAATAAATAATGATTATTAATAATTCCTTAATTTTTTTACATAAAACTCTCTTCAATTATAAAATACCCAAACCGCTATATGTATGCTTATAACATTTGATTATTTCCCTCGTTTTATCATGGATCCCATCATCAGAACTGACATTTAAAAACATGGAAGTGTATTTATTCGAACTTAAAAATATATTTTCAAATCGGTTTATAAACAATAGAGTTCGGAGGTAACAAAGATTTTAAAAAATCCTCCATGTTTTGAAGTTGGTTAAAAATTTGCTTTGCGTAAGGCTCCGCGCAAACAGGCCACTGACCGCTGCCACCGGTGACTGACGACAAGCTATTCATTTAAAAACGGGGATTACTTGCGTACTAATTTTAAGTCGTATCATGGCGACATGTTTCGATTTTCATAAAAACCGTCTTCAGGGCGTGTTGGCACCTTCGCGTCCAATCGCGTTAGGCGGGCTCGGTGGCGAGCCGCGCAAGTCGCGGGTGCCATGATATCAGACTTAAAATTATAAATATTTTTTGAATTGTTTTTTTGTCTCACGTTATTTTTCAAAATGAAAACAGGCTGTTTACATGATTTTGAATACGTTTTGTATGGAATCACCGCACACGTGTAGCTAGTCACCGACCACTCGTGGCAGCCACCGACCACCTTCGTTTGCGCGGTAAGGACGTGGCGCGTGACAGCCGCCGGTGGCTGGGTCGGTGGCCCGTTTGCGCGGAGGAAAAATCTCGAAAATTGCTACCAATGCTCTACCAATAACATTGTTTTGTTTGCGATACGAGGAAGGTTAAGATTCTCAATTAGGTCCAGTAGATGGCGCTGCGATCGGACTCGGGCAGTACAACGGCAGGCTAGCTAGTTTAACATACAAATCGACACTGGAATTTACCCCATAAATGCCCTGGACTACACTTACGTCTTACAATTTATTTTATGCTACTTGTTGACGACAGAGAGTGGTGCTCCTGATAAAATGAGGAAAACACGCTCGCTATAGGATCTTGTCCGTGTTCTTAAAGGCGACACAGATACTAAGTAGGTATGCCTATTTCGTAGACAGGCCTTCAAATTGAATTGATATTCCGGCTGCATAAATTTCCGTGGGGTTTCGACGAGCCCTTTAACAAAATAAACCTTTTTAAATGACTTCCAAGCTCACTAAGTTTTATTATCTGGTAATAGTGTTCCTATATAAACATAACATTACATTTCGTTTGAACAAAAATCAGGATTTGTATTTAAAACTAGCTGTCCCGGCGAACTTTGTACCGCTCAGAATCAACTACCTACAACCATTACTACTCTACTACTACTTTTCTGGACACATCATCGTTCATGCAGCCCATCCTTAAATTTTTCTTTCCCCCTCTTCCTTTACCTTCCACGTTCATCAATTTATTACTTTTCTTGTTAATTCCAGATCGAAGATTTAGAAGACGATGACAGTACGAGTGCGAGCGCCAGCGGCCCGACCAGCCTGACGGAGGGCTCCATGGCGGACGGAGCCGACGCTCTGACGAGGAAACTGCTGCGCAGGAAGGAACTACTTGAGACGAGGAAGGCTACATTGGATCGGCAGCGCGAGAGAGTGCAGGTGGGCAAAAAGGGTTCTTTTAAATCCTATATCGTCTAGTCTTTCTAGACTAGCGGTTCTTAACATTTTTGGCTAGCGACCCATAGTATAAATATATTTCAAGTCCACGACCCTAAAGTTTTATGTACCTTCCGGATAATTTTGCAATTTGTTATTAAAATGATGGGATCAACAAAAGGCACCTGGTTTGATAAAATTGTCAGCATAAAATAAAAATAAACAACAATATTAATTTGTCCGCGACCCATGCCAAAAACACCCACGATCCGAATTTGGCTGCTGACATGAAACGCTGTTCTAGACATTCGATGAAGTACTGTGATCGGGCGCGAGTAAGGGTACCCTGAACAGCTTCACGGTAGGCTTCAGAGCGGACGGGTGAGAGTGCAGGCAAAGAACTAACGAGTAAAATAGTTTAAAAACAATGACCCGACTACTCTAGATAAATAGTAGGGCAGCATTAGTATGTAACGTTCCAGCAAAAATATAATTATTCAATCTGTTGATATCTGGGTTTGCGACGTAAAATCGACTCGTCTTGTTTGAACTACCACCCGAGGCGTTATAACGATCCGATTTACACATACCCTCTTACATACATAGACTGCTTAGATCGCAACCCTTTCTTTTAGATTTGTCGTAGTCAGGTAAAACTGGTTTTCGAATTTGTAGCTTTCTCTGATTACATTGAAAAAAGCTTAATTTATCGTTTCCGACCTTTTGGCCAAATATGCATCTAAGGTTTCCTAACCTGTAAAGTTTCTGATATAAATCAAAGTTTAATTTTGATTTCCGAATAAATCGAAAATAAACTTTGATTATAAATACTAATATTCATTATCTTTACTGTCGTTGTATGGCATTATTTTTGCTTCCTTTCTTCTTCAGTGTTCTTAGTCGAAATTCGCCAGCACATCTAAATCACCTCACCTTTGGGTATGCCTAAAGAATGCTGCTAGCGGGAGCCCTCCGTTTTTACAGTGAGTGGGGCTGGCTAGAGTCGGGGGAGTATTAGAGGGATAATGTTATATTCATTTATTCATAATTTCACACGTCGATCATTTCCAAATACAATAAAATAAAAAATTATATAAATTTATGATTATGTGTCTATTTATCGACAGAAATTCAATGAAAATAAATATAATTATACATGTCAAGAATTTGTTAATGTCAATAAATTATCAGAATTAGAAACAAATATTTTAACATAAAAAACTTAATAAAAATCAATAATTGAATTCAAATTGCAATCAATAATTTCAAAAACAACAAATAGAACAATGTAGGTATTTAATTACATGCTACGAATTCCTCGTAGGCATAAAAAGTTCTGTCGATAAGCCAGCGTTTAAGTCTAGTTTTGAATAATATTATATTTGAAGCTTCCACAGCATTGTCGGGCAGCTTGTTGTAGATCGTTGGACCCATTATATGAGTCCAACGATCTACAACAACCTTAGACGACTTAGTAAGTGTCCGCGACAACGGTTCTATTTGGTTACGGTTGCGGTGTTGTACTCGTGCACCTGGCCGTGCAGCACCGTACGAGTCCAGGTTGGTCCTTCTGTATACAGACACTAGATATATGAGAATACAGGGCAGTGTAAGGATACTTCGGAAGTACGGCCTTACTGATTCATCGCTACGTATCCGCATGAGCCATCGCTCGCACTGCTCTTTCTTGCATTCTGAACGCACGCTCTCAGTCGGCACCCAAAATTCGCACCCGTACTGCAGCAGCGAATGCACCGTTGCGAAATAGCACGCTCGTTCTGCGTCCTGTGATTACCACCCATGCAAGCCGGCTTAGTAGCACGCACCGCCTAGCTTACTGCACAAAGTGCTGTAATAATATACCCCTACGCGGGACATCAGCGCAGATCTAGTCTCCTCCACTAGGATTAAAGGCGACATTTTTGATCGGCTACGTCGTTTGTTACAGGAGATACTGCGTAGCGGTTCAGGCAGCCTGGAGGTTGAGGTGCGCCCGAGATGGTTGGTTCCTGACACAAACTGCTTCATCGACCACTTGCCTTTGCTGCAGGCGATCGCATCTGCGGCGGCACAACCCTACCTGTTCGCTGTTCCGTTAGTTGGTAAGTATTTTACTTCGTATGCCGCTAACAACGTACCGTAGAACGCTGACGCTGTATAAATAATCTATAGATGCGAAGACCTAATTGATCTGTCTTTACTCCAATGGTGCATCGACACCTAATTAACCAATCACAACGCTCGAAGGGCACAAGGTTCGAGGAAACGAAGGTTGTGTTTGGTCAATTAAGTTCCACTCCACTTCAGTAGAAACGCATCCTAAGTGACACAAAAATAATTGAAAATGTCATAATAGTGACCTAATGTTATTGTGTTATCTGACGTTGCTTAACAAAAATATATATCATGTTATATGTTTGACTTGTGTATCTATCTATATACGGCAATTAAGTTAACTTTATACATACAATATGTATATAAGCATCTCGCCCTTATATCGTAAGTGATGAGAACTCTGTTAATGTGAATAAAAAGCAGTTATATAAATTCTGTTCTGCATTTTTTTAATTGTATACTTTGTTTTTGCAGTTATGATAGAACTGGAGGGACTACAGAAATGCGCTCGCGTCGGTGGCAACGCGACCATGGCCCTCTCTTGGATCTCAAGCGCCGGTGCTGTCGTCCGATTGGCCACTTCTCTCGGGTCCCTGCTTGCGTCTCGTGCTTTCACGGACGAGAAGGAACAGTCGCGGTCAACCAATGATGATAAAGTGCTGTCGACTGCCCTCAATCTGCATGCCAATCTGACTGCCGCTGATACAGGTTAGATATAACTATAGGCTAATTATTAAATATGCTGTCCCCGGATAAGAAGTAGCATATTTGTGTTAGAGGGTCACTTGGATCTGAAGCGCCCCGGTGCCGTCGGCCGAATGATTTAATATTATTGATAATTTTAAGTTGAGAGTTGGAGGGGAGGCCTTTGCCCAGCAGTGGGACACTTATGGCTAATTGTAATTGTAATAATTTTTAAATGAAATAGCCCTGCAGAGAGAAAATAACGGCTGAGAAATAAAATAAATAAATGAAATAGACTGTACTTACAATAATTTAACCAATAAGTACTAATTTTGCATGCTGTAAGTAGATCGTGGCTGTGATTTATCTCTACATAGTATAAATTTTTGTTGCTTCCCGCGTCTGTCTGTCTGTTTGGCCTTTCTTCTCTTCACGCAACGGATTTTGATGCAGTATTCACCGATTGATAGTATTTCAAGAGAAAGTTTGTAAAATTTATTGAAGTTTGTTGTAAGTTCGCTGCACTATTGAAGATAATTATTATTGTTGTCGAAAAATTTAATGCCGATTGGGAGATAGGATAGAAGACCGATGATTGGCTCATCCATATACACCTGTGGCGCCGCAGGGGCGGGTTGCTAGTTATTTATAAGATCAATATTTATACCCACGTATCGCAAAATAAATGCTTTGACATTGAAATTCGAAGTAATTCACAAAATATAGCTTAACTTGTGAACATCTTCATAAATGAACTATAATAGTAAAATATCCTCTTATGAAGATTATTATTATAGATAAAGTTAAAGAACTTTTTAGCAAATTAACAAATTACTCATCTCACAAAATTATTTATTTGTAGGATAACATATACAGAAACAGATATTACTTTATAAAAGCTAGGTTTGGGTCTTCTATACTTCACGTCTTTAAGGTTTACATTATGTCTGGTTTACATTTTTTCAGTCTAGTAGGGTTACTAGGCTGAAATGTACTATCTCTAATCGACAGCCTTGACTGGAAATGACTGGAATTCAACAGTCCAGCACTACTGGGTAGTATTGCTGGACTGTAGAATAGATAGGACAGATGCTTGTTTGTTTTGTTGTTCACGTAAAAAATGCAAAAAGTACAAAGAACTCGTGTTTCTTCCACAATTGCCAACACTAGAATGACACTGGAGTGGCCGTCCACATGTATCCAGTTGCATTGAAATGCTGGCGCTGGATTCAAAAGTAGACCGGCAATACAGTATCTGTTCTGGATTGCTTACTGGATCACTGGCAGTCCAGTGCTCGTCTCCATTATTCCAGAATTGCATCCATCGCTCGAATCAGATTTGTTGCATGTATCATTAAAAACTGTCAAAAAATCGTAAGTCTTAGTTTTGTTCTGTAATATGTAACTTATGTGCAATTACAGTCGCAATAATAAAAATAATATTTTGCACGTGAAACGATAGTGTTTTATCGTTATGTTACGTTCATAGCACGTCTATGTCGTCTACACTTCGTGCCGCATTTCTTGGGTCAGTTGACTATTCGCTTCGGTATGATATATGTACATATATGAAACCCTTATCACAAGTCAGTGTTGATGTGACGAACATAGGATTTATAGTAGTAGTTAATTTACTACCTAGTTTCATGCACATTATAAGGTTAAGTGTTACGACGGCGACGTTGTCAATAATTGGCAATATTGCCAGGCACTAATGTTATTTTAATACTCATATATACGTTTATTTTGCCAATAATATTAAAACATTTACACCCGCTACAAGGAGAATAAGTAAATTGCTAATAAAGTATCAAATAATAAGGGAATTTAATCATGTTCGTAAATAGTTATCTGCAATAAAAATAATATTACTTAGTAGCCAATGTTTCGTGCATATGAAGTTCTTGCATCTTGTATATTTTTATACTTTACGCTTATGCTTTTAACAGCTCAACACACTAAAGTTAGTTTATAATTTTAGCTACTAGATTATGATGAGTAATTAAAAATATAGTCATTAAATGAGAAAGAAAGCACTTCTTCTGGTAGGCTGGGCGAATACCCAATACCTCTAGTATTACAATTTCATAAATGATTACATAAATGTTATTCAAAAATGAATTATACAATGTGATGCAGACGAGAATAGAATATATCGCCTGTAAGCACATGCCGTGTTCGCTGAAAGATGAAATCCGATTGTTAATTATGATGAAAATAAAAGTCAACAAAGCGGGAAATACTCGGTTGCTGTGATTACGAATACTTAATTGCAGAATAATTGCAGATATTTTCTGATCAGGAATGTTGAAGCAAATGTATTGTTCCAGAAAACCGCGGCGACGAAGGCGACACATCGAGCTTGAAACGCGTGCGCGAAGTGGTACTACTGACTGATGACCGCAACCTGCGCGTCAAGGCGCTGGCAGCGGAATTGCCGACGCGTGACCTGCCTTCCTTCGTACAGTGGGCAGGTTTGCGTCGTGACGATGCCACTGCGGTAAGTCTCGCCTAATACCCCTTAATGGGTGTATCTTCAATCAGGTGGAATTACTTTAATGCAAGTGCAGATTTATGAGCGTTTTATGAGTAATCATCACGTGTGCGCAGTTAAATAAAATTATTATGTGAGTTTTACTTTTACTAGATAATGCTCCGTAATATGCTATTATTTAAGCTGTTAAATAATAATAAATATTAATGAATTATGGATAAAGATATTATTATTTTAATGGATTTTATAAATACCGTTTGTTTCTCCGTGTTTAATGCGCTGTCTTACCGGTATCCCCTGGCAATATGTATGATACTTTTCATACACATTGTGTATACGTACAGAAAAAGACAGAGTAATCTTAATCTGCGTATTCCGCGTGTAAAGCCGCGCAGCAGTAAGTTTTTTTTTATAAAAAATAGGTACGATATCAATCTAAAATAACTTATGATGTTTTTTGTTTCAGAGTAAGAAAGCCCCATTAGCAGAAGTAAGCCGTCAGTGATAGTCTGAGAGTAGGACAGTCTCATTCTCATCATTTCAACTCGCATTGCGAATAATGTTCGCGAAAACGACAGTGCTTAACTAAATAATCGCATTCTCTTCCGGTGATGCAAACCACACGTTGAATCGGTTTCTTTCACGAATGCACCTCATTATAGCGTAGGAATTGAGTAGAAATAAGTGAAGTTACACCAATAGGCGAATTGTTCATTTCGTTTAGTACACCCAGGGTTCCACCTCTGTGTTCCTGATAAAATATAGTTCTTTTACGCGTTACAGTATAAGGAATGCCCTTGGAACATCGAAACATCGTGTTCTCCTTAGATCCATTAAATAAAAAATATTGATTAAAGTACGATGCTGTGTTCCAAAATGCCTTTATTTGTAAGCTTTCATGGCGCTAATTCACGAACATGGATCTGAATAAATGATATAAAGTTAATTGCTTATTGAGGAATCTTGAAATGTGTCAAGACGAGTGTTTGTGAATTAGCGCCTGTTATTTAGTTTAGGTGGTAATGATGATTCAGTGTCGCTGAGCTTTTATTTTTATTTACTTTTTGTAATATACTAAGTATATGTTTTATTTTTGTAGCTAGGTTATAGTAATTCAATTGTAATTACTAGCTGTAGTCAAGTACAGGTTGCATGGTCTCAATTTCATTTACACTTTAATCGACTACTTTATGAATAATGAATTTGCGATGTCTATGCACGTTTAATATTTGAATGATCTTGGATGTTAAGACTAGTTTTTTTTTAAAGTACATTTAGCGGTGTGTGTTTACTGTGTGTGCGTGGCACGGTGAATCGCCATCGCGTCGCTGATGTCGCGTGCGACGCTTGCTAGACGCTAGCTTCTTCTTAGAATATTTTTGAATACTCCGCCCTGTTACTGATAAGCTACTTAGATTTAAATAGCACGTAAATGACGATGTTTTGAGAGTTTTTTGGTGAAAATATTTAATAAATCTAAGAAGCCTTTCAGTATTCGAGCGTGTGCCTATTTATACACCCTGTCTTTATAAACTTTCAACTGAACTTATACATAGATTTTATTTGGTAAAGAAACGTAGTACAAAATATCTGACATAAATGTTATGTATAATCGATTCCATTTCTATGGATTAGTTATCACTTTAACAGAGATTTTCATTGTGTTTTTGAATCGGCATCATACGCTGTGAATAAAGTAAATACAGATTATCTAAATAAAAATATGTTTTATAGAAAATTTTAGACGATGTTCATGTTATCGTTTTATCGAAACATTATGAATTATGAATTTTATTCTCAAGTAAGATTTAGGGTTTACTTGATTTACTATTAGTTTTGCCACAATACTAAGGCTGCTTTGAATTGTTCAAACATAGTTTTCACTTAATATGTATTGTTATAGCAACTTTTATGAATTAGGTACATTAATTCTAATTTTGTAGATATTAAAAATATTGTATAAAAACAAATTATGAATAGCTAACAAAAATGTAAATTTTTTTAATTTTTGGAACAAATATGACACTGTTACTTTAAATCATGACGTTTTAAATAAAGATTGGAATATTTCAAATTAACTATGTGTTTAATTTTATAGAAAACACTTAACCTTTCTATACAGAACATTGATTGGCAGACTCTTAATTTTTATTACTGTTATTTGTTGAATTGAATGCAGGAACCTCAATATAGTAGTTTTCGACACGCATCACCAGGTCACGCCGATAACATAATAACAACCTAGGTAATTCAAAATTTATTGCTGTGAAATATGACTATTATGATCACTCAGAGAAGGCCGGATTAGCCTTGTATTAACAAAAACTGGATTCAATACTCGTGAACGTTGGGCTTTAGAAGAGATGATTAGTATTCAGGTATAAAATATGTAGTAAATGCTATAGCAATGAGGCAAAGGTTACCGGTAGGAGCGATTGCAGTGTGTACCTAATGTGCTTGAAATGAACATAGTAAATCTATTCATGTCCGAACAAGTGAGAAATTCCAATGTTAGTCTTGACTCTTGAGTACTGGGAATTGGCAAGGTTCCGAGCGGGGCTATAGGCAGCCGGAGCCGCGGTTATAAAAGCACCGTTATTCTTATTTACCGTGCACAACTTGCTTTAAGAGCTGCCTTAGCTTCATTTGAATTGAAACTATCTATATAATCGAGTAAAGCTAAGGTGATTAATGGAAACTAAGATTATTATATTGCCCTGGGGTGCTGGCAGTAGAACGTTACCCCTCCTCTCATGCCTGTGGGCAGCAGCGTCTTTCCGTGTCGTGATGTGTATCAACATCCTGTACTGCGTTCGCCAACCCGCTTGCCAAGCGTGGTGAGTATGGCAACTATCTACATGGAGATCCATGAGGGAGGTAGTTGGACGTTTTGCGGCTGAAATGGTGATGAAGGTTATTAAGGTGCGCAGAAACGAATTTCTCTACTGCTGGATGAGATAGGGGTTATGTTCACACCTATGATATTTTTAAGGAAAAATCCTGTAGGTACTATTCATATTAATTAGCGGGTTCGAGTCCCGTAGGAGACAACATGTTGATTGAATTTTTGATTTCTATAAAAAAACATCTCTTTGGCATCCACTTCACTTTAAGGAAACTGAAGTAGATGGAAGATAAATACTTACCAGATTTAAGTTGATTTTGGTTTTATTTAAATTCTTACGTTCGTTCTCTTCGTTCTGCGAGAAAAAATCATGAAAACTTTTTACCTATATAGCCATATTACTTATAAGACATACCTACTATTTAGAAAAAATGCATTTATCTTTTTCTCTGAAAAAGGGGGCAGCATAGGTACCTACTTTGCCTCCGCCCCGGGCCGCAAATTCCTTCCCACGATACGCCACTGTTATGGCGACTTAAATCGTGGTAAATATCCCGTAGATATTATTCAAAGCGAGATAGTTTTAAAAGAAAACACATTTTTTTACTCCAAGAAACAAACATTGGAAAATATTTGAATATTTTTGATGTAACTATACATATTTAATGAAATAATACCTCTTTTGTATTTATAAGACATTGACATGGCTAAATTACTTGATATTAAATCGATGTAGAGAACGGCTCTCTTTTTATTTTCACGGGAACAAAAACTTATATCACCCCCCGCTAACACTTAGACGCCCTAACAGCTCCGACATCGCTTACGGGACACGGGAACAAAAACTTATATCACCCCCCGCTAACACTTAGACGCCCTAACAGCTCCGACATCGCTTACGGGACACGTATGTGTATATTAATTACCTAACTAATGTTATAGACGCTAGGTGCTGGACAAGCCTAATTCATCTAAAAAGGTCCCAGGCACTGCAACGTTCCGTACAGCATGAATCATCTAAAGATGTAAAGGCCTTTTTAGCCAATGTTCGTCAAGTTCATCATTTTTGCTAAGGAGCCACCTTAAGTTGCTAGGGAGCACGCATTTTGAGCTTGGTGGCTTTAACAGACTTCAAAAGAAGGGAAGGTCCATAAGTCTTCTGTATTTATTTTTAATTTTAGTAACTTCCGTACTTACTTCTTCGTTTATGAACTGATTTGGAATGTTATGTTTGGGTTCGACTAGATACCTACTTTATTTCAAGATTACTCCCATTTTTACAAAAAAAAATATGTATTAGGTATTTATTACATACCTATTATACCTATTATATAAAGCAAGAAAATAGCTGATCCCTCACGCTTTCACTTCGAACCTTCCTAATTTTTAATTTAAGGAAACAAATTTTAGTATAACTCCAATAATACTAGTGGACCAGGTAACTAGGTACTTCCCTTACTTACGCTCTTCGCGTATATATCTTTATCGGGTGTTTGGTGCATCGTGTGCCAAATTGAAATAGTCGACTGGCGGGGTCATCTGCTATCCTTATGAAAGACCTTGATGAGATCTACATTTTCGATGACAGCTGTCAAACTTCAAAGGGCCTTGGAAATGGGATCTTGGAAACTACACGTGATACAATTGATTGCATGGAGAAGTAAACAGTATTCACAACAGAACTACTCAACAGAACAAGTGAGAATTGTATTCCCATTGTTTTGTGGACAAAACTAATGGGGAAAAAAATCCCAGTAGTTCTGTCAACAGAACTACTCAACAGAACAGGTGGGAGTAAACGCTTTCAGACCCCTAAATACTTCTCATGCCCTGTGGATTTTTTTTCATCGACGTTTCATTGTTTTGTTAAAAAATACCCACAATACCACAATATCACTTATTGATTTTTATAACATTTATGTCGCTCCAGTGGCGCAATTGGTTAGCGCACGGTACTTATAACATTTATGATGCTGGCAACTATTTTAGAAATGAGTTGACACGGACTTAAATGCTAGGGAATTTTGTAAGTTGACAATTAAGAAAAACAACACTATCGTAAGCCTATTCGAGCAGGTAAAATGTTGTTCTTTCATGATAATATCTAATTCTACCTTATCTGAAGGTAGAGGTCATAAAATAAGAGAATTTGTGTAATTCTGGCTGTGAATAGGGACATCTAACGCAAACATTAAATCAAGTAAGAGTAACATAAACGTGGTCTATAAGTACATAAAATGTGATTTATTATTTATATTATGTGATTTTTTATTTATAAGACGCCGCAACGATATAAACCCACTATACAAATAATTGTATTTTATAAATTACTTTTTCATACACCCCGGCTTCGCCTATACTGACTTCGAATATTAACGGTTTGCACTTTAAATGACGAATACGATGATGATGCTGCTCCTCCACTGAACGAGGAAATCCACTTCTACTCGTAATTCTAATTCAGGTGCGTATACTTGAGATCTGCTCTGATTTCCCGCGTTGGGGTGTCATGTGCATTACCCGCCGTGTCAGTACTCCCCCGATCCTAGCCAACCCAACTCCTTGAAATACCTACCGTGGGCAACGGCCCACCAATGCTGCCAAAGTTTCATGAGTTGATGAAAAGCCATTTTAGAATAATGAAAAATGATGTGAATTTGAAACACCAAAAAACCCGAGACACGTGTTTTTAATGAGTTTAAATTTTAAATTGGGTTTAAATGAAGGTTTATACTATAAGATGTTCTAGTTATCTCCTTAGTAAGGGGGATCATCTTGGACACCTCTCTACAGCGTAGTTTAAAATACATTTAGACCGATCGCACTGAAAGACTAACTAAAGCGTACACATTTAACATAAACTTGGATTTCCTTATTGGAGTCTAATTGGTTTATGTTATTTCGACGTGGTTGTTAAGACTATGATGGTGGCTTTTCATTAAATGGAAAATTTTACGAGTTACCTACCTATATTTAGACATACAATTACATTAAACTACGTGTTTAGTTGCTATAGATTTTAAGCCAGTAACTTCAAATGTGTAATGTTGTTGCTTAGACTTTATAGGTATATCTATAGCGCGAGAATATAGCGCTGATTAGTAAGGCCTTTGCATCTATTAGAGATGATTTATACAGCGTCAGCAACTGGCACAGGACGCTGCAGTGCCTGGGACATTGTTAGATGGATCAGGCTTGCCCAGCACCTATACCATCCTCACAGCTTAATTGACTATTAGTCAGAGGAAAGAACAGGTCAATACGTCTGAAGTTGACTAAGCCGCGCGTTTCCTCACGATGTTTTCCTTCACCGTTAAGCACGTGTTAAATGTGAACATAAATTTTTCAAGAAAGATCCATTGGTTCACGGCCGGATCGAACCCACGACCTTCGGATTGAAAGTCGGGGGTAGATACCACTCGGCCATCACGGCCCTGATATTGGAATTGATCTTGAATCATATTGGATCGGTATTGTTATTTTTTGTTATCTGGTAATTACTTAGGTTTATTTTTCGTAACTTCATACCTTGGAAGACTGGAGGACTGTGTAGGAATTATTTTATTCATTCTCAACTGGCTGTGGACAGATTCCTGACTTTTCATCCGACTTATCTGGTCTTTTGGTACCGACTTAAAGTTACGTCTTAGCACGTCTTGGCCATTTTATTTTAATTTTAATGATGTCACGTGAATGTTTATGCAGATAATCCTTCAGCAGTGAAGGTAAACAATGGTACATAATCAACACAGTAGAGCGTCTGCCGTACTGTAGATAGGTACCTATGTACCTCTGTGATTGTGTGAATAGACTCAATGTTTAATCCAACGAGGCTGTTTGCTTGGATGTCCAAAAGTAAATTTTATCAACATTGTGTTTGTTTTGTTGACACGCTATACCTGACTGTTCCTTTGAATATTCAATTAGACCTACATAAAAAGTACAATACGAGGCAACCCAATATATATGGTATTGATTGCATGTTATAAGACATGTAATGTAACCTTCTTATATCTACTTAAAATGTCTTATATCGCTCGCTTAGGCTGCGCTGATCGTGCTATGAGGCGGGAAAATACCATTATCCAGAAATAGACTCTAGAAAATGAAGGTTGTGACAGGTTTTGAAATAGATGTAATGTAGATAGTATGTAGGTGATTATTAAAACCTCACTCATCGCATACCAAGTCTTGGGAGCTTTTTGCGCTGAGATCTGGAAGACGTCATCATGTTGACATCAGCATCGCCTATTATCTAAATAGTATCCGGTTCGTCTGCACGATGAGCCCGCGAATCCCGCGATAGAAACGTGAATCATCGCTTCATTCAGTTTAGGGTTCAATCTATAAGGTCCTGACCCTGCTCATGGCTCACGTTTCCACGAAGAACATCTTTAAGAACTTCTGGTTATATTACGTCATTTTTTTAAGTATTTTGATTAATAGAAGATTCTATTTGTTAATTTCATTATTGGCCATGCAATTTTTTTATAGTGCCTAGCTATTATATTTATTCAAAGTGATTTCTAGTGTTTTTTTCCAGCCACTTCCGTTTATAATGACGTTTAATAATTGACAAGGTGGCTTGTCTTCTTATTTTATGGCTTTTTATGTTTAGTTTTACACAATTCCGCCAGTGTCAAGTTAATTTATGAATTCTTATGTTATTTTGTTGGCCGACAAGGTGGCTATTTCATTGGCAAATAAGTACAAAATAATAATAATATTTTTTCATATTTAACTTGACACTGGCGGAATTGTGTAAAAACCAAACAAAAAAAGCCATACAATAAAAAGATAAAACAAGTACAAAATAGATTTCCAGGTTTTCTTCAGAAACATGCATTGAAAGCAAAAATCAATGACAAGTTCTAGAATTTTTCAGTATTTTTTTGTAAGTTGTCGTAAATAAGATAATGATTTTAAAACTATGAAAAATCTCGAATCAATATACATACCTCTAATGAACAAAAAATGCTAACTTTGTAAGTATTTTTGGTAACTTAACAATACTGTTGTACTGGTGCATTTATTTTTCAACGCTACGCGGACGAACTCACATGCTCGCATTGTTTTATTAAAATTTTTGGAAATATTTCTATTCAAATGACAAACTCTGTCTTCTAGTTTTTAAAATGACTAGGTTTTAGAATATAAAAAATCGTCAGAACCTTAACGTTTGATGCGCATTTAATTTAATAACGAAGCTTTGTTCTACACTTCTGATTTCCGTAGATTAACCATACACCTTGAAATTATAGAATTTGATCTGTTGTGGATATTCATTTTGGGCGATGATTAAGTTTTTTTACATGGTAGGTAAGTAATCAAATCAGTGAGTCGTGCTGTAGTACGGGGCGGGTTAGCTCATCGCTAAGCATTTCGGTGGTTTTTGCGACGAAGTAGCGTGAGGAAGGACTCATTCGGCACGATTCATAAAATAACAAATTATGGCATAAGCTGTAGTAAATACTACTTAAGTTTGATAATTAATTGTTTCAATTAGGACAGAGCAGTTACAATTCATATTCGCCTAAACATTAAGTTATCCTATAATTTCGCTACTTCCGAGTTGTCAGACTATTTTATCATATCAATACGACTACCAGGACAAACATGGGCTGGTAGTCATACAACATTTCTTTGCAACACCTTTTCGCTTCTTCCCTCACTTGGAAAAAAGTTTTCCGAAGCGAACGGATTCAATTATGTGCTTTATAAACTGACTACTCTATGTAGCTTTTTGCTCTATTGAATAAACACTTATTAACAGTGACTTTAATGTTCTCAACATTCATACAGAAGAACTAAATGTTAAGCCATCTATCGATAGATCGTTTATTTATTTTACAGTCGGCCAAGTTCATTATAGTTTTGAATATTTAATATAATTAAATAAGTAATAATACATTCCAGACAAATATTTAATCCCGCGTATTTATGGAAAGAATGGGGGAGGCCTATGTCCAGCAGTGGTATTATAATTCTTATTGGTTTATAATAATAAATTGATAGAACAAGGAAACTCGTTAATGTGCGTGACGACTGTGGTAAATGTAGGCATTTCGTAGCACATGCTACGCTTGCGCTCATTTTCGTAGATTAGACTTCAACGCGTTGCAGTGCGTTGCACCTCGGTTTTATTTAATATCTCATCTCCATTGGATTTTATTGCTAGATGCTTTAAACTTTACTTATTAAGTATCTATGGATTGATTAAACAATTAAGTAATAATTGCACAAAGTTGCGGCTACGTACGGGACCAGTAGAATTCAGGCTCTGTTGTGCAGAAAGCTCGATGCATTTTCCTCCGGTCACGTCCAACCACTCATTAATGAGCTTAGTTATAAAATAACCTGAGGGCTATTAACTGCCATCCAGGGAGATTGCTTTTCGTGGTCGGTGTCTATTAATAGTTATTTTGCGTATAAATAACTATTAATAGACACCGACCACGAAAACAGAAAAATGCCGCAGTTCGTGATAGAAGTCCGAAGATAATGCGTCATACTCGTGCATCATTCCCTAAGAATTTCTTATACTTTTGTTAATCGAGATGGGCTCCTCGTTCAGCAAACTACGTCGTGCATTGGATAATGTTACCTTCTCGTAAAATGCACAATTAGCGGACTGCAGTTTCGTAGCCGGATACAAAATACTTTGTACTAAGGTCTTGTGGTTATTAATTAAAATCGACGCAGTTAACGATCTATTCGATGGGTCTATCGATAAAAATAACGGTTTATGCACTTCGTATTATTTTGTAAAAATTATAGGGTTCCCGAGTTTAGATGGTATTTTTTATACCTCCGAGATATGCTCACCTACACTTAGTTTTGAAGTGTGAATTGATGTGGCTGTAGATTTTTACTGTTGCACTTCTTATTTATGATTATGATGGATACAAAATAACGTTATTTCTTATTGCTCGATCTTCGATTCATAACTACTGACAAATTTTTGTAGTTTGTTTTTTTTTTATATAATAGTCAAATAAAAATATGGAAAATCACGTTTATATCACAGGGTGGTAAATTTAACACAGAATTTTAATTTAATATATGATAATTGTAGTCATTTTATTGGTCTTTCACTTGCCTCGATTTGTTTTCTCATTTTAATTGAATATTTAATAATTGAAGTCGTTCTTGCACAGCCTCCATTTGCTTTCTGCGTCAAAGGTACCTTCTTAAGATCCAAAAAATGTTCGAGGTCTTCTGAACTAAAACGATTATTATTATTATAGATCCCATTGGGTTGTTTTTTTAGAACCAACGTTTGAATGAAATAAATTGATACAATTTGCATATTGCCTTTTACCGTTTGCGTTATTTCAGATTTTATTGACTATCAATCAAAGATAGCGGTTCAGACTAATTAGCCAATAAGTACAACGGTTTTTAAATACTTATTCCTTGTACTAGATTGTATATACATATATATAACAAAACGTTGCTGTGAACTAAATGTACGTCGTAATTTTGTTTTTTAATTAGTTTCTAGGGTTCCGTAGCAATTTGCAAAGCAACGTCATGATCGGGAAAACCTAAATTTTTATTGACAGTATAATAACTATCTAAAGAAATCCAAGAAAAAATAGCATTTGGACAATGGCGCCAATGATACATGCAATAAAGGCATTTAACACAATGGACATTCACTTTGTGCGTAAAAACATAGTAGGTTTATTCCTATTATTTTGGGCATATGAGAAAACCGCCTAATTATCAAAACTATACGGCTTAAAAGTAAATTAGGAACTTTTTTATGATATACAACTAAAGACCATTCATATGATGATACGCTGAAGCTAGTTCGTACCGTATCAAACATTCCGTGAAGACAGCATCATTTGCAAAAAAAAACTATGCAAATAAAGCTGATTTTTTTTTATTTGAGACTTTTGAAAGTGTTACCTACTACTGCTATTCCAAATTTAAAGTCAATATAATTTGTGGGTCCTGAGGTGAGCTGTGACAGACGGATAGACGGAGTGACATAATTTATTTCTTACCACTTTGGCTTGGAACAGATTTAAAATAAAATGTTCGTATACCCTGCAAACCCTAGTGTTTATTACTTTGGTTTATTAGTGTTACTTATGCCGTAATAAAATTTATTTTACATCAATTGTTAACTTTTTAAATGATCTTTAATAAATAAAAGTACCATTAAATTGTTAAGGTCTTTATAGGAGAATCTATAATATTTTATTTTTATATTATAAAGAAAAGCCAGCACTTATTGGCTCAAGCTCGTACTAAACTCGTATCTATAGACACGGAAGCAATCATACATCGCGGATGCCTTATAAAGGATGATGTCAAGCGAATCTTCAGTTTCAGGATGTTGCATTGAGTTTTCTACCTTGAGATGCTTTTATGCACGCTTTAATAACTTTGCGGTATTTCAGTGGAGGTAAATGTAATCTATAATAAATGATTCATAGAGATAAGTAAGTCATCATTTCAGCCATAAAACGTCCACTGATGAACACAGGCCTCCCTCATGGATCTTTATGAGGGGTAGTTTGCCATACTCACCACGCTTGGCAGGCGGGTTGGCGAGCGCAGTATGGGATGTTGATACACGGATAGACACTGCTGCCCATCTTCCGGAGGTGTTCCTTAGCAGGCTCTTACTGCATCCACGGGTAGGAGAGGAGGGGTAACATTCTACTGCCGGCACCCCACGGCACCTACTAAGTACTAAGTAAGTACCTACTAAGAATAATTTAATATTTATATAAACTTAATTACAGGCTACTTAAACGAAGTAAAGATGATATCCATTTCAGCGCAAGAGCTGCTATTCACGTCCACTGCTGGACAAAGGCCTTCCTCATGGAGCTCCAAGATCACGAGGGGGTGTTCCCATACTCGGCAGGCGCCAAGCGTAGTGGTCGGTGCACAGGGTTGGAGAGCGCAGTAGTTGATAGTAGTTGATACACGGAAGGACACTGATGCCCATCTTCCGGTGGTAACCCTTGGCAGATTATTACTGCATCCACGGGCAAGAGAGGAGGGGTAACATTCTACTGCCGGAACCCCACGGCAACAGATTATATGCTAATATAATAAAATTGAATATGGGTTTACACAATTTATAACTTTATTAAAAGGAGGGAACTATACCTAATGGGGGGCCTCAAATACTGATTTAGAATATGTTATGTGTGTTGAAGACATACACAGAAATAAATATTTCGTTTTGCATTTTTTGAAGCCAATGATATATAAATAAAAGTGCTTATGCCTTACTGTGATCTATCTATTGAGTTCATACAACAAACAGAAGAAGCGAACAATGAAAAACCTGTAGAGCCAATCTCAGGAGTAGATTAGTAATTGATAGCCTCCGTAAGTAGAAATGCTAAAAAAGTACAGTGTTAGTTATGTAAAATCGATTAGCGAAGCGCAAGCGCACCCATGATGACAAATTAGCTAATGCACAAGACGTGAGGGAACGCTAATGGCAAAGAACAGCACTATTAACGTCTGGTTACATGCGGGACGCGGAGCCATGCTTCACCGACTATTCCTTTTGCTATTGGATAGTTACGAAATCAATACGTTAATAAGGCAGTAACAAATATAGATGAATGTAATTTTTTTAACAGCTGAAATTTCTACATTCTTTCGATATGATGACGACGCGGGTCCGACACTATTATACTATTACACTATATACTATTTAGTGTGACGACATTTTGTCGTGCGTTTTTGCTATTGGCTAAAAACTAACGAAATCATACCTATGATAAAATATTAAGTGACAACGCGAGTTTATCTTTATCGAAAATAAGGTTCGAATTCAGTGATTTTTTTCGACAGCTCTACTCTTCTATTACCTATGAATATTTGGTCTATGGTATACATCTCGATACATACCGAGGAAGTGCCAATTAAAAGAAAATATGTATTTGTGCACAATGTATTTAAAATAAGATTGAGAACAAAGTTAAGTAATAGAAATTTAAGAAAGTGTGTATTACATAATTTTACTCACACTCGTAGATCACATTTGCAAATGCCAGTACGTATTGGGCAGTGTGTGTGGTGGGTTAGTGTTGAGAGTCACGTGAGCGCGGCGCAGTGGGGCGGCATGTAGTCCCGCCGCAGGTACCCTTGAACCTAAAGTGGCAGCTCTTGGCCGCCTTGCCAATGACCCCGCCAGCAGGCGCCCGCCGCGTCTCAGACCAGCTTGCTCGCTAATTGTTATGTAACAGTGAAGTTACGTGCATCGCACCCAAATATCTGATACGTACATGCCAATTTTACCTCGCTCTACCGGCAAGAACACATAATTGGCCTCCGAAATCCCCGCAACGGCGGTATTGGGGTACGCAAACAGGTTCGGAGCGCGAATGCAGTTTCTTGCCAATCCCGAAGGGAAGGAGTCACTGAACTTGCACGTCGCATGCTACATCTCGCTCCTTACTTCATAGTTCTTGTGATTGTAAAATCATTCTTTGTGAGATGCTGTTATTATTATTACACCGAGATAGGAAATTGCAGGCACGACTTAGACGGTTCTAAGGTAAGTTAAAGTTATAAATTATGAGGGATATAGAAAGCATTATATGATTGAGTTTCATGGTTTTGCATAGAAATGAGCAATATTGTTTTTATGTTTACTTAGAATCATTATCATATTTATCCTAATTAACAAGTCCATTATCGCAAGTTGCACCTACTGAAGAAGATCATGATCAAGCCTTATAAAATCAAAACTTGTCATAATTTTGTGCCTGACGAGTCTCGTATCTAATCTCGTACGCTTTGACACTTCAATGTAAATTTTGGTACCTATAAGCGTTTCATCAAACCTTCAATAGACCCAACGATTGATTTGTAGACGTTTCACAAAAAACAAGTCAAGTAAAGTTGTGAGGTTTTAAATCCATTGAAATTCTCGTCCATCTGTTGGGCAAGAGACAGCGCGATGCCTCAGGCTTTTGTGCTAGAATTTTGATTGATATTTTTTGTCAGTAACTTGGTCACAATAAGATGACAGCGGTAACAAGAGAAGTGCAAAATAGACTTAGCCGTCGTAACTGAAAGTATCAAGGTTAGACGGTGGCGTGTGGTGGCGGGGCGGCCGAAAGTCGGCTAACAGTACACCCACGAACGAGGCAAAAACCGGGCACCCAGAGTGCCGAACACAAACGCTTGCCCTCACATCTAATGACTCCAAACTAGTGAATGGACGAAAGACGTGTTCCGTAGGTACAACCACCGAATCAGGATCTAATTAACGAAGACTGATACATCCAGGCACTTTTTGCATGTTTTTTTCCAAGTAATGACGAAGAGAGCTCAGAAGAGCTCTCTTCGTTCTAGATTTGTAGAAACAAATCATTGGACCTGTGAAGAATTAGCTAAATTACAGGTTGATGAAAACATTAAACGTTGGATTTATTAGCATTGGATGGAAGAAATTACAGGTATTTCGGTGGTAGAGACAACGGCAGTTTCGGGCGCGCGGGAGAGTGCCTCGTGCTTGACGCTCGGGGCCACTTTCTCGGCCTCATTCTTGACTGAGAGTCGGAAGGCGCCGTGTTCTCATAGTCGACAAACCGATGTATCTATGTCGATTGCTTGTAGGCGGCCTTGAGCGGCAACCATTAATTTGTGTGCGGAGCCGACAGCGGGATACCGTTATCCACTGAGTCTGACCACTCTTTGATATCGGCAAACATAGCAATCACACGCGAGTTGTACAATCTTATGCCTAATTCAAGTCAATAATTAATTAATATCTTTCACACATTCGTGATTACTTGATAGTTATTATTTTGCGCGTCAATTGATGTTGCTTAACCTTGTATCATCAAGATATCTCGATGAATTAATCGTGAATTAAAACGCAATGATATCATATTTACATTTTGCACGTTTATTTATACATACCCAAGTATCTGTTTATAAAGTACCTAACGAGTAATAAATCTAATATGAAGGTTTATTTGAGACGCCATTAATTGTTACTCTGATGAGCTTTTATAAGTTATCTGCAATCTTATCAAACTTTTTCTTACGTACAAATTTATACAACTTTGTATTTTAACAGCTTTAGGTACCTCCTCAATAAACATACTGAGCAAAGTCTGGCCTAGCATTTTTAACGCAGAATTTTATCGTCATTCATTAGCAATGTTGGTCATGTTATATGGTAAACAGCACGCGTCGTGATAAGTTCAGTGTGCAAAGGTTGGGCCGAGGCTGGGCGCCTAGTCGCCCCGTGGCCGACGCCGGCGCTTGTGTGCGCTGAATTCCTATTACAGCATGGGAATAGCTCGGATACTGCCCTTATTTCACCAGGGAAATCCTTACTTTCAACTATGCAGTGAAACTGTACTTTAAATCGTAGACGCTAATTTACATACAACTGAAATAATGACATAGCTGGTACTCCATATTATAAATCAGGGAGTAATAGAATTAGATAAGTATTTGCATAATTGCCATAAGATTTAGATGATGTTATAGTAGTAAGATGCGGGTCACGTCACGTAGATGCATAACTGACGATAAATAAACACAATTTTCATGGATTTAGATTATAAACATGATGGCTCTCTTTGCTTCTACTATACTGTTAGGTTTCCATTTGTATGTATGTAAATGCGTAAGAACTATGTAAAAACAATGTTCAGTATCTATAAAAAACCTTTGTAAGAGTTTTTGAGAGAGCTTTTATAGAAAATTTTTCTGTACGGAAAAAGTCGTAGAAGGTACTTGATGATTTACCAACAAAATGCTACTTCCGAATAAAAGGGATATTTTATATTGACAAGTGCAATGGTGCGTGCATCACGACGACCGCGCCCGCTCCGCCGACGTGCGACCATTGTTGGGTTAATAGATAATTAGTTAGATGCCGTTACTTTACACGACCAGATCACCATCGCCAGTGGCCCACATCGGCAATAAGGAATTAATTCACATGGGCAACTGAAAATACGATGTTTTGTATCTGTAGTACCGTTTAGTAGATTCAAAACACGCCGAATCATTGCCAAGAAAAACGATCGTTGGGCAAGCAACAGTGCTTGATTGTCCAAAAGGTCTATAATGTGGTCTACCAGACAGACATGTCTGGTAGACCACATTAGAAAATATATCAGAGGCTAATTTGCAATCCTAAAAGCATCGCCTCGCCGGATCATTTATATAGCCACAACTGAAAACTAGATCAACACACGCTCTACATTTTTGAAACTTTCCGCAAACCTATCGTACATATTCAATTGGTTTCTGTCAAATTGGCGTGCCTGATCGTGCAGGCAGGTGATACTGTCACCGTTACCTACTGTGAAATGTGTGTGAATCAATCTCTACTACATTGATTCGATTAGATTTTCGAACTCCTCTTTTTTCATGCTTTTGAATTCATTAACTCGGAGTTAACAGTTTGGCTATTGTCAAAAGTGAGTAAGTTGCTTGAATAAATTGCTGTTTAGTGAAAAGTCGCTAACTCGTTTTACTTATTGTGCTACAGTGGTAATTAGCACTTAAGTTAATCTAATTCTCACGACATTTTAACGGTTGGTAACGGCTGCGGAACACAAACAAATACAGAAGGACGAGGCGAGCTTTCGCATTTAAGATATGGCTTCAAATTAAATTAAAGAGTGCAATAAAGTAGACATAAAGCTTAGTATATAACTTTTGAAACTATCATGGTTGTTAACATTGTATGCAATATTTACGGAATATTTACCATGATTTGAGTCTTTTTGAGTTTTCCGATATTTCGACGCAGTTCCACACGTCATGATCATGGATAAACTTACTTATGATGCCAATAAATACAACAATCCAGCCTCTAAAATATAAAAGACCATAAAAGCTTTCGTTTAAAAAACATCTAATGCGTCTAAAGTATTCATATTGATGTGCAATTAAATATTTACAACATCCATTTTCTTTTGAACGTACTCTACTATAAAAAACTTATTAGTTCGAATTATTGTACGCTGTAATCCTTTTGAGGCGGCGGCATTACTGTTGGATAATAAACATAGAAATTATTACATATTTGCAGGCGTACGTGAGAATTCTCGTTTTACAGCCCGGTATCATGAGCAATGTGGGGATGAGGCGAACTCTGCGTCACAAATTAACCACTTCGAAGATAAGGATACAAAGTAGTATACTACGATGGAAGTAAAACTGAATATACTGACTCATCCTTGCTCTTATAGCTTCTGACTGCGGGTATTATTCAAATGTTAGGGCCGATGGAACGCAAAAAGTGGACTTTACCGTAGCAATTAAAATACCACTCAACGATATTCTTCATATCTTAATACTTAGGAAATCGCTATTATTAGAAAATCATTTCTTAGTATCGTAGGTACCTATAAAATCAGGGTTGATAAAAAATTCCGTGAGAGCGGTCAGTCATGACCAGCAATCGATGAGTCACAGAATAAGGAAGATCCAGAAGTAATGCCGTCATCATCGCCGCAGCCACCGACCTCATCACGTTTTGCCATTTATCACAACAAAACAGATAATCCATTAATAAAATCACATTATCAACGATTACGTAGCGAACCCACTCGTCGCCGTCTCGGTTTTTCACTTTCAATTAATTTATTATCTACTCTTACTTTTATCTTTTATTCGCAACTTTGTTATATAGCGTTGTGAATGTTTTCATACCGGCTCACCCTCAAGGCAGTACCTATTAGCATAGACTAACTGTACAGTTAGTCTATGCTATTAGTAACGCGATCTACTTATAAAAAACGACATAATTTATGTATTCATTAATTAATGAATGAAGTGGAAATATTATTTGTTATAGAATTCTGAACCTGAGGTATGAATTTCTCATTCCTACATAGCAAGAATGTTGCTGGTAATTCACCTCGAGTGGAAAAATATGTTTTAGCTTTTAGGGTTCCGTAGTACAATAAGGAACCCTTATAGTTTCGCTTTTCTGTCTGTCTGTCGTCGGTTTTACGAAGAGACTATTAGTCCTAGAAAGTTGTTATCTTGCATAGTCGCATAGTCACGCCGACATAAATAACCCTACAAGAAATGCTGAAATTATGCAGTATGTAGGTACCTCCCATACACGTAAGATAAACTTTTTTTCTTGATTTTATTTATTTATTAATTTCATTTCAAGCATAAGGTACTACATAATCATGGAAAATAATCTAAAACTTTCCCATCGTGTGAAGAACCGTTGAAAAGGTATTTATAAAACATTAGGGGTTGCGAAGAAATTTTTCGATTTAGGGTACCGTTCGCGAAATATTAAAGATTTAAACTTTTTTCGAGCCTCCGTAGCTTTACAAATTTGAAAAAAAACGAAACCGTTAGCTTTCTTAGTTTCGGATAAATTGTCGTTCAAATAAGTGATACGATATGGTACTGCCTAATGGTACAAGTGGTCCGACGGCTACATAGCGGAATACCTTAAACCGAAATCTCAATGAATTCCTCTGAATATGTTTTGGTAAACGTAAAAAAATATACACCAACTACTAACAACAGCTGGTCTACGGTTACTTGGAACCCTACATAGCGCGTTTATTAATTGTAAGGTTAGATATGTATAAGGTGTGCAATAGTATGATACGAGTAAGTGTAAGGCATTGACTTTTGTCGTGTAATCTCATCATTTGTTTTTTTGGAATCGAACCTACAAAAACATGTACTTAAGATCTGTCTTTTAGATTGATGTAAGACAAACATTCTGATGTATGACAATAAAAGAGACAACCGGTAGCAATCTGTGCTAATATTTAGGGGACGAAGCCCCCTAATATGCATAGCGCTGTCTGTCTGTCTGTCTGTCCGTCCGTTTGTCTGTCCGTCTGTGTATTTAACGATTACAACCGAACGCGATGACCGATTTACATGAAACCTTTTTTGTTAGCACCGTCTTATTGAGAGAAGGGGACTGAATATTCGTTCAACACTATATTGATTTTGTCCTTGTTCTAGTCATGACGTTATAAGTATAAAAATATAATATGTAATATTACATTTTAATGGTCATAATTTAGAATACCTGGTAGCTTTTTTATAGCCGTCTGAAAACACCGCCTGTGACAGAACCGAGATGGAGAGACAGCAAGCTAAAAGGTTTTTTTTAATAGCCAACCAAAAACTCTGCCTTTGACTGAACTGTAATTTAGTTACCGCGAGCGAGCGTAGTCAAAAGTAAAAAAAATAAAAGTAAGTTTAAAAAAATATATCACTAAACAAGCGTTTTAACTTGCTTGTTGAGTTGTCAAATACATCAACATATTATAACGTTATGAACATTATACTAATTAATAATTATACTAATAAATAATTAGGATAATAATGTTTATGTGTTAATAATGTTGTGGATATCATCATATAGCGCGAATGACTTTATGCATTTTAATCAATATGGAGACCGATATTAGTGGTAACTATAATATTATGGATCCTTATAGTATAGATCCTCATTATTTGGGGAAACGATGATAATGAAAATAAACTTTATGGATAACTATATTAGGAATATAAAATTTCGGAGACCAAATAGAGAACCGGAACAAAGGTACCTCCTACTTGAAACCAGTAACAAGTTTTGGTTTGTTCAAAACATTTCCTGCAGTCTAAGTGCGCAATTAGTGCTCGTTTTTTGTTCCGCAGATCAAGTTTTCTTGGTAGCGCCTCACGCAGAAGTCGGACGTGATAGTTTTGAAATACATAGTTGGTACCTACTTGTTCTTATGATGAGGCAATGCAGCAATATTACAAATTTTCTCCGTAAAGTAATTAGATGTTCCGATTTAGCGTGGTCTCGACAATTTACACTTGTCTCGGCGATAGGCGTGGCGTGAGCGCTGGCACCTCACTATCCATTGTTCTACTTAACAGTTTTAGCCATTAAGATGTTAGGAACTTGTGAGAATTGAGATTCGTGTCATTATCCGCACGGAACTTTATTTTTTTGAATTTTACTCACACTGTTCTGCTCATTGAGGAGACTGTAGAATGTTTTACGGTTAGTGAAGTTTCATCGCAACGCGAAGCTTTTGTAGACAGTGTTTTTGCGAGCAAATATGTTTTGCGGCGGCTTGAAGCTATTGACTGAAGAGGTATCCACGTAGTAGTGTTGAGAAGTCTTAGTGTCTTGTTTAACTGAACTTATTCAATAAAATAAAATAAAAATATAAAGAGAGTTATTTTTCCAAATCACTATAAAATAACATAAAAAACAATTAATACAATTTGGTACACTAAAAGTGATTGGACCGCCTGCGGCGGTAAAAGCCTCCTTCAAGATATGCCAATTTTTCTTTCCCTTGATTTCTCGACCAATAGTTAAATAGTTAACTTATTTGGTAGTTGTCAGAAAATTGTTTCATGACATTCAGTTCATTCAGTTTCGTAACATATTTTTACAGGCCGGCAATCATCTTGTGGTAGCATGTGGAACAGCATATTCGACCTAGACATTGATTCTGATAATGTATTATCAAGGTATATTATTGTGTCCATTATAAACTCATTAGTGTAGCGGGCAACGGCACTCACGGGCGCCAAATTACCAACATTATCAATTTATACTGAGCGTACAAACAAAAAAGATGTAGATGACCGGTTCCCGTTAACAGATTTGTATTGTGCAATGTCGAAGAAAAATTGTAACGCATGTTTGTGGGTTATTACCGCTACAGTTGGATAGTACATCCATACTTAAATGCTTTCACTGCGCGTAACATCAATCATGGTTACAGTGCGCGGACTGCTGCACGAGCAAGCTTGCGGAGCTCTGCCACTTTACTCCGGTCAGCCAGCTAGGAAGCTACACAAAAAGTCTTTATTCGAGCCTCTGTTAAAATTGTGATAACATATAACTATTGACCAAGTAGCTAAGCCAAGTGGATGGACAGGTGTGCAATAAAGTATTTTCTATCTTTCTATCTATCTATCTATGGACAGACCAGGTCCAGGAGAATATGAATGTATGATTAACCATCTTCACATCTGAAGAGCCGATCGCAGAGATTTAGTTAGGTACTTATAACCTAAATTAATGGCTTCAGAATTATATTTGTTTATCTACTACCAAATTCATAAATAAATTTGGGTGGTGCGAAGTGTACGCAAAATATGTGGCGCGTACTGTATTTGGCTGCATGCCGCTGCCTGTAGGCAACACAGTTAAGCGTAACTAGGCGGCTAATCATATTTTGGAGCATTAAATCAAGCAATTACCGAGTTCAATCTCATAGGGTTTTTCCTGAGTTTAACTAAATGGGTCGTCAAATCCCATTCTTGGCTGGAAACCGCGATACAACAAGTGAATTGTGCGTTGAGGACGCTCGCCAGCTAACTGGTTACTTCGCCTAGATGAAGTGACGATTTGAATGGCAGCTTGGCAGGTCCTTGGATGATGCAAATGCTGCGGCAAGCCCCAGACAGGGTGGCATGGCGCAAATTGTGGTAGGCCCAGATTCAGCTGTGGAATAATACAGTCTGATGATGATGAAAAGCCGCGGGCACCACATGAACCAAAGAAGTCCAGAATCAGAGAAAATTATGCATTCTGAAGACCTTAACTTGAAAATAATAATTTAGTATTTATTTATTTATTTATTTAACTTTAATTAAAACGGTAAAACCAATAACATTAATTAAACAAAGACAATACACAACATAGAAGTACATTCAGATTAATAAATAACAGGGATTACCTATACATTGAGATTAATAAAAAAAAAACAATAATAATAGTTGAGCAAGTTAAAATTAAAATATTTCAGACAATTAAAAAGTAAATTTTACATGAATCATAAATAATAATCAAATGTCAAGGAAATCAATTTTGCATACATACATAGTAAAAAAAAAAATAATAACAATAATAATCATCAGGAATAATAATTAGTCAAATCAAATGTCAAAGAGGAAAGTGCATAAAAAAAAAAATATCAAACATAACAATAATACAAATAACAATGTGAATCAGAAAAATGGTCATACAGTACTCTCACAAAAACTCAAAAGCTCGCGCATAATTTTCGCCCAGTTATCAAAAAACAAGTCACATTCGGGACTAGCATCCAGAAGAGCGTTGAGTGCAGCGAGGACGCGCGGGAGTGGTGAAGAGGCACGGGCCACCGTATGACATCGTGGGGGATCAAAAAGTCGATGATGTCGACCCCTGCAATAGTTGTTAGGGACAAACAATCGACACAACTCATCACTGAGGATAGTATTAACTCTTCGATGCATTTATTTTCTTTTATCATCATCTCAGCCGTGGGACTGCTGTCCACGTCCACTGCTGGACAATAGGCCTTCTTCATGGATCTCTTAGATCATGAGAGGGTTGGGTTGGCGAGCGCAATACGGGATGTCGATACAGGGAAAGACGCTGCTGCCCATCTTCCGGAGGTATTCCTTAGCAGATTCTTACTGCATCGGGCAAGGCGAAAAGGGCAACATTCTAATGCCGGCACCCCACGGCAACGGTTTTTTTTAAATATATAGATAATAATGTAAATTCGTTATATTATGTTATTTTCAATTGAGTTTACTAGTTCGTAAGTGTTCCGTTGTTGATCAAATGATTATTTATATTTGATTTGATTGTTTACAGCATATAAATATAATATAAAATTAGTTACATACTTGTAGCACTGTCTCGGAATCAGCACTGGGGCCAACTCACCCCAACCGCGATACACTGAGCGACATTTCATTAAATATGTCATTTGTTACACACGACACATCAGATAAATTAATGGAGGACTATGCTAGACTCAGCTGCAGCTTTTAATTTTGTGTAATAGCAAATATTAAAACCTTAATATTAAGAAATAATTAATAATATAGTCTTTTTTAAACTTTCGCGATCACGACACATTATTAACACATATTTAACCGGGTATTTATCGTGCTATTTACCTTTATTATTGCCCGACGTTTCGATAGGATTGCACCCATCGTGGTCCCGGGAAGACTGACCACATAACAATATACTCTAACGAGAGACTGACATGTTAGAGGTAACCGCAGCAAAGCGAAGGCGTCTTTTCAGACTACCCTCACTTGGTCTTCATAAATATAGTAACTTGAGATTAAGGCTGTTTCACGATAGCGTGATAAATACCCGGTTAAATATGTGTTAATAATTAATAATATGTTCTAATGTTCTAACAAAATATGTTTTTATATAATAATTCATAAAATCATTTATTCGCAAACATGGGTCATAAGGATGTTGAGAAAATACACAGGTTCCACACATGTTTACCAATTTAAGGCATCAATTATTATTATTATTCAAGGCTCAAATAAGTCGTTTAACTTAACCTAATCATAATTATAATAAACAAGCTTTTACGCGCCGCTTCGCATGCATTGTACCGAAAAAAGTAGTCTATGTGTTAATCCTGGTCAAAATCAATATGTATGCAAAGCTATGATTTATGTATGATATATGTATATTATGATATATGTATATCAGCTCAATCCGTAGGATAGTTTTTGCTTGAAGAGGTATCAAACATCCATACATCTATACAAACTTTCGGCTTTATAATATTGGGATTGATAAACCTAAGTTCAAAAATAAATTAGTTTATAGTAACATAGTCAATATTTTCATAAATTTTAGACCATTTTTATTGATTTAAAAATGTATTAAGTTCATTTTTAAACATCGTCAATGGTCCTTTACATTTTTTGGTAATTTGTTAAATTTGGTAAATAGATTTTTGGTGCCATTTTTTTATTTATATTGGAAACAATGAGTGTAATGTAATATTCATATAGTATTATGATACTTAAACCAGTGTGTTTTCACAATAAAATATCACAAGCAAACTTATGAACATTATATAAACAACAAAGACAAATTGGAGCAACAAAAGTTTGCCTCGTTTTGCAAAGCTTACAAATAAAAATAATCCACATACTGAAACATAGCAGTCTATCTAGATGGTAGAGTAACTTCGACAAAAACCCAGAAGAAGAATTCAGAAATAAATTAGGCCAGGTGCGTGTCGAGCCACGCGCTATGTAGGGTTCCGTAGTTAACCGCAGACCTATTGTTAGAAGTTGGAGTACGATAAGACCGCCCATTGTGTATTTCTGTTGTTTTTGTAGTTTAAGTTAATTTTAGTTATTTTTTGTATGATTTACACAATAAAGAGTTTATCTATCTATCTATCTATGTCTTTTTATGTTACTAAAATATGTATATTACCAGGTGATAATTGAGTTTTTAGTATTACGTATTCCGGTATGACAGTAAAACTAGATATTTTAATTGCATTTTATTGTCATGGATTTCCGCAAAGTAACGTCTGATTCCATTAATTAACTTAATAGTCTCTTCGTAAAGCCGAAGACAGGCAGACAGACAAAGCGAAACTAGAAGGGTTCCTTGTTGTACTACGGAACCTTAAAAAGGCGACATCACTACCTAAGCAAGGTTAAGGTTGTTGATAATTTTTCTTCTATTTAAATAAATAAATAAATAAAATAAATAATGCTGGACAAATCACACAGCATCATCTAGCTCCAATCAAGAGCCCAGAGCTTGTCTTATGAGTACTAGATTATTTTTATTATACTACATAGATAGATATTTTTTTTATTATATATAGAAAAACACCCAGAACAAATATCTGCAGATCGTACAGACATTTGTCTCGACGCGGGAATCGAACCCGCAACCCCTTGCGTCGCAGGCGGACCTTCGCCCGCTGCGCCACAGAGCTCGTCAACAGAAGATACACCAAAACATAATAAAAATATTAAAATTTCTTGGGGCTAGTGTTCCCCCAATTACAGATAGCTTAATCTATAGGTACATAACTGATATGTACTATTTAATATTTGTCTAATTAGTAGTTACAACCGGAATCACTGCAATCAGCAGTCAAGTTTATTAGTTTTATTAAATGTTTATGGTTATGTTTCACGGTGATTAGGTGAAATAAACACCAGCTATGGTTCTTCTTTTATTTAAAATCGTGCGTATCAAAATTGCTGTAAGGAATACCTAGGTAGGTAGATTGTTTGAACAGATTTAACTAGTAAAGGTTACTTCCTTATTAAGTTCATCAAGTTTGCGTAATATTCTTAGATCTCGTCACGCATCCATCTATTAGAATAAAACCTATACCTACTCTGCTCAAGGTACTTATGTGCAATTAATAGGCAAACGTTCGGCCTTCACAAGGCTGTCGAACCGTTAACAATATCACAGTAACCATCATTACATACATTACTTCATACCGCGTACACACAGTCCTGATTCATATATACACTATACTACGACTTGGTTTATGTTTCGAAGTTATGTTTAAGTCTGTATGAGTTGTCTTGTGATTCATTTTCTTGTTGTGACACTGTATGAGGGATGGGACAATAACTTGTTACTATAAGTTAGCACAATAACATTTGTATAGTGTTGTTATACTTATTATTAGAAAGTATGTTTTAATCTGCACAGTAATGTTGTCATAAATAAATAAACAGTTTATCTACAGTAAGCCTCCTCAATGTTCAACGTATACTGAAAATATTACCATGATTCGATGCGTGAATAAATTAAGCTTCGTTACGAAGCTTAGGCTTTATTAATTATAATTGAGTGGGAATTAAACTAATCTTGTTAAAAAAGCAATTTGCGGGCCGATACTCGTCTGCGCTATGAGCCGTCTATTCCATTCCATTCCCCTTCATTATGAGTCCCTCTCCTGGCCGAAGCTAATCTGAAACCTCCACCTGAACCCCATTTCCCTCAAGTGCTCGCTTACTGCCTTGATCACGACCCCGTGATCATTTTTGAACTTTATGCGAACTCTACGAGATTTTTCTCCAAAGTCACTTAACATTTTTTCCCTTTTTAATTCTGGAATCCGCCTGTTTTGTTAGCAGCGAAAGGGGAGAGATACCAAAACAAATGAGCAAAATCGTCGGTAATTGGACCCCGTTACATGTGAAAAATTGATCTCGTCTCAGCGAACCCGTTCGATGAGCATGGAGGTTGTTATTAGTTCTTTGACCTACTTCATTCGAAATATTTATGGTAGTTTCTTGACCTAGTATGACCCTTTGTGTTATTCTTATTACCATTAGTATCTACTCGTATAAGCAAGTATATTCCGATTATTTAGTTCAAATTTACAGGGTTTTATCGCGTACCTTCCTTTTTATTTCCTCTTTTACCTTTTTATGGTTCCGTATCTAAAAAGGTAAAAAGCGGAACCCTTATAGGATCACTTTGTTGTCCGTCTGTCTGCCGGTCTGTCAAGACCCTTTATCTTGAGAACGTACACAGAAGAACACAGGCCTCTTTCATGGATCTCCATGAGAGGTATAGTTGCCATACTCACCACGCTTGGCAGGCGGGTTGGTGAGCGCAGTATGGGATGTGGACACACGGATAGACGCTGCTGCCCATTTTCCGGAGGTGTCCCTTAGAAGGCTCTTACTGCATCCACGGGTAGGAGAGGAGGGGTAATTCTACTGCCGGCACCCCACGGCAGTACTGAGTGCTACGTTATATTGCCTGACTGCCAGGGGGAGGGTTATATTTTTACAGCTTATGTATGTTGTATGTATTTGCATGAAAATTTGGCTATATTACCGCGTTTGTTCAAATAAGTGAATAAAATGATTATAATGACAATAAAATGCATTAGCGGAATTAAAGCTAGATATTTTCATTGCATTTTATTGTCATAATAATATGGATTTCCGCAAAGTAACGCCTGATTCTATTAATTATAAAATGATTATAATTAAATAAATTATGTTTATTTTACAATTCCAAGTAGCCGTAGATGTCCCACTGCTGGGCAAAGGCCTCCTCCCCATCTCTCCATGCTTCTCGATCTGCTGTCAATTCGACCCATGCGCTGTTATATTGGCGTAACTCGTCACGCCATCGCTTCTTCGGTCTGCCTCGGCGTCTTACCTGTCGGGATTCCACTGGGTGGTGATCTTAGCCCACAGATCTTCGGGCATGCGGCAGATATGACCAGCCCAGCTACATTTCAGATTCGCAACTTTCTGAGGTACGTCGACAATTATTTTAATTGTTCAAAACTTATCTGTATGTTATATTAGATGTAATGAGAAGGTCCAACACAAGATAAGTCAACATATAACTGTCCATGGGAAAAACACTGCTTTCTCAGGTCAATGAGACCCAAGAGAGATTTTTTGACCATTAATGGTGAGGGCAAAAGAGAAACGTTTTTAAATTTAGAGTGTGTGTGTATGTTCCTTTTTATTTTAGAACGGCACTAACCGAATTTAATTAGCTTTAGCTAGTTAGTGCAACAACAGAATCGCCACGAGTGTAGCCTTAAAAGATTAACGTGTTGTATAAGAAAAAAGCCGTCTAATAGAAATATCACTACGACGACACGGTCGCGGTTCCATACCTATGTCGTATTATCTCCTTAACCATTTGTCCAAATTATATGCAGTAAAAGGGAAAAGTATGTTGTTTTAAGCACTTGAGACGTTAAATTTCATTATTTTGATAAGAATTTATAATTGTCGATAATATAACCAATAAACATCACCTTACGATATAAATTATTTATTAATCATAAAAAACTACTTTTTTAAATTAAATATAAAAGTTAAACATATGCTGTCTTTGATTTTTTTGTAGGCAGTATTAAGTTCTTAAAATTTTATCTAGAACTCAATCATATACCTCTCATCATTAAGGCAGCGTTCGTAATAAAAGATTTTCGTTCAACAGTTTTTTCTCTGACTTACTTTGCAAATCCAACTACCATGAAAAAGTATTTTTTTATATTTCAGGTAAATTAATAGCCTATGACACTTACAAATACTATGACTTTCTATTAGTAAAAAAACATTCAAAATTGGTTCAGTAGGTCCAGAGATTACCCCCTACAACGTCACGAACTCACAAACTCACAAATCACAAATTTTACCTCAATAAAATATTAGTTTAGATTTGTATATATTCCGATTATATACCTCCACTTACGTAGTAATTGAATAAAGCTAGCATTTAGTTTAATTTATTTCGGATATGGTCTAGTCTAGAGGTTAACTGTGTACTATAAAGTAATATAGACAACTAGCTTGTGCCCGCCGCTTCGCATGCGTTCTACCCGGATAAAAAGTAGCCTATATGTGTTAATCCTAGTCTACATCTATACGTTAGCAGAATTTCAGCTCGATACGTACGCTATTTTTTGCGTGAAGAGGTAACAAACCTCCATACATACAAACTTTCGGCTTTATAATATTTGTGAGATAAAGTAAATTATTTGAAAACAATTTTCACGTAGTAGTGGGTACTTGGTTGTACACAGATGCACACATGCCATGATAATTGTTGTTTTAAAAGCGAAAACGCAGCAGAGTTTTGATAATCGTGTCTATCTATCTAAACACTTGATTGCACGACTGTACACGAGATTGTAGGTACAGATAGAGATGGATGCACCTTTGACTTCCTCTATAAACTAGCTTTTTATATATGAATTCGTGAGGCATTGAGTAGGTATCCAAAGGCAGGAAGTAACGAGCATTCGTAAAGCTAAATCCATAGACAGCGCAACATACATAGACTTTGGCATCATAAAAACCCTAAGGAAGTACTGAAAGAGTGAGATTTCTTTTTCGCATCTTTCCTTTACTTAGAAAAAAGGTTTTCTGAAGCGAAAGAATTCGATTATGTGCTTTATTCAATTGTCAAATGTGTTTTGTTTTTCTTTTGTATATTATTGACTATTCTAATAATAATAATATATATTATTACTATTATATTTCTACTAGAAGTCACCCACGGTTTCACCCGCATCTTTGGTTACTGATCCGCTCCCGTAGGTCGTAGCGTGATGTTGTATAGCCTATAGCCTTCCTCGATAAATGGGCTATCGAACACTAAAATTATTTTTCATATCGGACCAGTAGTTCCTGAGATTAGCGCGTTCAAGCAAACAAACAAACTCTTCAGCTTTATATATTAAGTATAGATGTAGCTTTTTGCTCTTCACTTTGACTTTGATTCAGGAAGTTTGTTTGCGACTTGCTTTCGCAAAGCTTTCTTGCACATACTTTTCATTTCATTTTGCGGATGTAGAACAAATGAAAAAAATGGCAATAGGATTTTTTTGCTTGTGATGTTGTTGCCACGAAGCGCGAATCGAACTCGCGCATCAAGGGGTTCCGTACCTACCATTGCAAAGTATTTTGTGTTTATACATTCTTTTGCGTTGCCGTGGGGTACCGGCAGTAGAATGTTGCATCTTATTGATGCAACATTCCACTGCCGGCACTCTTGCCCGTGGATGCAGTAAGTACCTGTCAAAGGATACCTCCGGAAGATGGGCAGCAGCGTCTTTCCGTAACATACAGTGCTGCGCTTGCCAACCCTGCCAAGCGTAGTGAGTATAGCAACAAATCATGATCATTACTTCCTTGTCATAAGGGCATTCTTTGTCCAGCAGTGGACATTCTACAGCTGAGAGGATTATATTGCGTGGGTCCTGATAGTGATACACTACGAAGTTGATACATTTTTATATTCTCCAAATGCTCAAGTTGTTCACGTAGGACGGCAGTCAAAGTTACAAAAGAGGACATGTCGCGCCGACCCCAAATAATGCAGGATAAGGACAGGGAAGGGAATTAATTATAATTTATGATCAGCGGTCAAAGCGGCGGAATTATTAGACGAAAAAGACAGTCAAACTTGTTTGGCACGTCATAGACAATTATTTATTCAAGGTGTGTACAACTCCGAAAGGGTACCTATACATATTATAGACTACAAAATAAAGTAGTTTTTTTGACAGCTGTCAGGGAAACAGTAGATCTCATCATTGCCTTTCATTTGAATTTGAATGTTTTGTCACAGACTTCTATAATTGCTATTTCACAGCATTGATTTAACTTTTACTGTAGATTTCAAGAGTTCACTGTTGAAATGTTAATCTTGTCACTTCCCACTGACTCCTGTCAGACATATATTATTAGTCATATATTATTGTAAAAGGCTTGGAAATGTTAAAGCTTCAAATAAGCGTAAACATGACTACATACTACATCACTATAATTCAATGAGGAGTGTCGTTGGCGTTATCATGAGAACATACAACATGTTGTGAGCTTAATTAAACAATCTCTTCATTATTACACTAGAAAAATGTAATGATGAACCAATGCCACCAAAAGGTGGTTATGGATCTGGAACCTTAAACTTTTTCACAAGGGTCCGAAATACTTTTTGGACAAACGTGGTGCATCAATATGCACCAGGGCCTTCAAATTTCGAGTCTCTACGATAGGGGATCGACGTGCGTTGTCTGCAAGGCAGGACAAATATTGTAATAATTCAACTAGAACTCGATTTGCCGACCAACTAGAACATATATTTTTATATACATATGTATGTATGTTGATTATATTAGATACCTTCGTTAAATTTATTTCGGTGCAAAGGGACCGAAAAACAATAAAGTAATCAAACAAAATAAACGTTTTTTATCTTTATCTTTTTTATCTTAATCCTTCGTTTTTCCCTAGGTGATACGGAACTCTAAAAATATCAAAGCACTTTCTTCCACCATTAGTAACATACATGCTTCAATCGATACTTTCAATCACGCCGTACAAAACATGTCAGTGAAAGTAATCTTCAACGGTTGATTAATTTTCGAATTGAATAATGTAATCGTGCTATTTTTTTGATTTAAATTTAATTACATGAAATGCTCTGGTGATATTGTCAGTTCTGTACGACATTAAATTAGTTGCCTATTTATTTTTTATACTACCTACTTATGCTTATTTAAGAAGTTAGTCCGGGAGACACATAGTCTTGACACTCTTCTTTCCTTGAATTTACATATTATGGATGAACAAATAATGAATATAACTAGGTCTGTTAATTATTCTCACCTCAAAGCTTTCTTAATAAGTACCTACATATATAGATACAAACAGAGTTGATAAATGACCTCGTTATTATAACGGTTACAACTGCTGCATGATTTTCATTTCTAGGTCACTATATATCTTTTTGAAGCATGTTACATGCTTTTTAGACAGATCATGACTTGATTATATTTTTGCTAGAAAATGTTGTAAGTGCTGATGAACTTGATGTCAATTGACAAGCAAACACAATTATGATATTAAATTAACTATAAATTATTGTAATTACTATTCACTTCATCAAACTTAAAAGTCAACTCTTAAGAAATATACTCAAGGGCGGAGATAGAATAGGAATTGAATAGAATCGAGTGCGTCGTCTTTAGTTGACCTCTTCTTTGCGAATCGCCTTCACCTCACAACCTATAGAGGACCTACACAAACATTTTCCATTTAATTCTATACATCTTTCCGTCTTTTACTGAATGTAATATTCACGTATGCATGTGGTAGTCAAAGAAGGTTCATAAATTATTCTAAAACATAAAAGATTCTGCGCAGTGTAATGCGTGGTCTGTGACTCAAGCCCGGGTCCCTGACGTTCTCACAAAGGTATTCGCAGGAAAGAGTTATTAAGATAATGTCACCGTGAGATTCGAACCAGAATGACCTGCAAGTCGATGGACATGTTAGATCTGACACGCCATCTTTCCTGCAAATTTGTAGAAAACTCGATGTTAATCGAGAATTCAATTTCAAAGTCGTTTTTTTATTAAAACTATAATTGAACCTGAATCGGAGTCGACACAGAAACTTAACCTACATGTACGCATGCGAGAGCATTCATAACTGTTAGTGTATGAAGATAAATACAGGGTGTCCGGCGGAATGGGTACATTAGCGTATGTTTCGCCGAAAGAAGGCCGTGCTGCGACCTTCCAAATGTGGGCGCCGATCGTTGACCGGTGGATCGCTTCGTCACACTCAACTGCCCAAATGATGCCAGCCTTAAGCTACCACGCTAGTAGGTACCTGGCCTGTATTCCAATTACGTGGCAGTCTACATCCGCATCACAATTTTCTACATAATCTTAGGGATTTTAATTTTGTTTTAGTATTCATTTTTGTTTGATATCCTCCAATCAAGGCGATTAAAAACTTCATGATTGATCGGTTCACGAAAATTATTTTATCCGATGAATCATAAAAAAATAGAACTGATGACTATTTCATTAAGGATTGGTTTTTTATTAATTTTTTTTCAAACAAATTAGTTTCTAGCGTAGAATAACATGGCTTCATAATTGAGGTTGATTTATAAGGTCACCTACACTAATTTAAGTTTCTTTCTTTACTTATCTGGTGATGGATGGCGTTCTGTAAAACGTTAAGTAATCTGAAAGAAAACATTTCAGGAACCCTAAACTATCGAGAGTTCCATACACAAACTGCACTCACGAATCATTAAGCACATTAGTCTGGTTAACCACAGGATGTACTTGTGTAATATATTAGCTTTTTAAGTAAAATAATTTTATTTATATATTCCATTTGTTTTTAGCAAAAATTGATCAGACCAACTGATTAGATTTGCAAATTTACTGTTACGCCGTTATCGTGTCCTCGTTAAAATAATATTTTATAGGAAGTCATTTAAGTAAGTGCTTTCATAAATTTGAATTTTCATCATTGGTGTTGATTCACTTAAAAGCTGTTTCGTTATCTTATTAGTTATTACCTACCACGTGACCTTACTTTGTTTTATGTAAATAATTAATCATTGATAGTACATAGGTTAACTTCCTACATTAAGGTATGAGTATCTTTTAAAGTTTTCTAAACAAAAGCTTCTAAAGAAATGTTTGAGAATTAAATGCATTTTCCATTACTGCCTCCAAACAAAGAGATAATTTACAAACGAGTGAACAAAAAGAAAAAAATACAAGAGGTTGTTAGAGCGTTCTAATAAAGGATTTTTAAATTCGTGCATGAAACTAAGGTGTTTTAAAACGTGGGATTTTATCAGATGATATTATGTATTCAATCTATATGTTACGTATGTATATTAAATATGTTTATCAAGCATTGGTACGAAGGTATCAGAAAAGGGGCGAAGGTATCCGAAATAATTTAAAAGTAAAAAAAACTTTTAACAAACAAGCTTTTATTTAAACGTACTACTACTCACCACGCTTACCCACTAAAAATAATAAAATAAACATTTTCTATAAAAAAATAATGTCAACTTAAAACGTCTTTACACAATATATGTAATAAAAAAGCTTGTCGCGAGAGTGGCATGGTAAGCGTGGTGAGTACAGCAACTACCACAACTACTAGAATGGAGCACAGGCCTCCATTCTCTTCCAAACGTATTACGGGTGTGATGATGATGATGAATAAGCCTCCTTAATTTTTTAATAAAATAAATGGATACACACTTAAAACTTATCTATTGCCTTCTATGTTAAAAACCGACATGTCAAGTTGTCAATGTGACATTTCATAAATCAGCCATCTAACTATACTTCAGCCCCTAAAGTCCACGCTTACGTCCGTGCTGACCATCTATGCCACGTGAGGAGCGGACGCAACAAAATTGCTTAGCGGGTGACTAAAAAGGTTATGGCAAACACGTGAGAAACCAATTATAATGTGACTTGACTTTTGTGTTTGGCTTTACAGAATTGTGTAAAGCCAAACACAAAGGCAATAAAAGAAGAAGAAGAAGAAAAAAGAAATACATTTACTAGACACCAAAAACTGACTTATTTCTAATTTAAATCTAGGAGTACCTACCCAGTTAAATATTCTGCGACATAGTGACAAATAGATGGTAAGCAGCTCACTCAGCGGGTCAAAGCAGAATGAATACTATTTCAAGTAATGAACAACCAGTTCACAAAGAACTATTATACTCCAGCCAAATTCGAAGTAGAATGTTGGTTTTTTCATCGAGTCAATAGTCATTTTAAGTAATTTATATTGAAGGGAGTGGTCACAAATCCCCATAAATTTAAAAATATATTATCAAAACCAACAGACTGTCAAACTGTCAATACTTAAGCTTAAAATAATTGCTTATTTTTAGGTTATTTTTAGGTAAGTACCTATTGACAGTTTGTTGACAAACATTCTACATCGAAAGTAGCTGGAGTATAGTTAGTTCGTTAATCTTTAAAACGTGATACAAAGATTGCGATATAAATGATTGTAATTACAATAATAATTATCAAATTACTGACACAGCTTAATTATGCTCTTTATATGTCACTGACCAATAACACTATGTTGTGACTACATGAAGTGCCAAGTGACCGAATGACAAAGCGTTTATTCGTGTGTCTCGTACGTCTCGTCTGCCACGACAGTAATATCGCTTTTCTTTACATTTGTTCTTTTAGTGGAACAAAGGAACAAAGCATTTTAAGGGCAAAAATACCTCATGAGTAAAAACAGCACTAACTTCAGAGCTAAAGAGTAAAACAAATTAAAGTTAGAATAAAATCGTAACTAGTGGAACCAAACCAGCCCGGTATGTTAATGTTATAAAAAGTGATTTTGATTGCAGTGTAATACGAGCCCTATAATTCTTACAGCTAATTATTACGATCACTAGGAGTCCATTATTTAAAGACGTGCAATCATGCTGTAATATCAAGCAAGTTAGTGCTTTTTTGTATAATTCTTTCTTCATTGTGTTCCGGTTCAAGGCACATTTACAAGGGTGAACTCAGTCACAGGAGAAATCAACATGCACTCTATCTTCTGACATTACATAAATTATTATTATTTAATACTTATTTAAGGTAAGTATATATAGTATCTAAAGTACAATACGCCCAGCCGTTTTCGGCTGCAGTGACTTGACTTTAACAATCTACGATTAATTCAGAAAAGATGTTTAGATCACATATGGCTTAAGTTCCCAATCTTAGTGCTCATTAAGCAGCGTACGTTAGGGTACTATTAACAAAGTTGAATTCTGTGGTTGAATTTAAATTTGAAGGCGGTATTGTTTTAAGTGGTTCTTGTTTATAATATAGTTTTTGCCTTCTTTACTCTTCGTAATCATTACTTTCTCCTATACATGCCGTCTCCATACAGGCCATGCGAGGGATTCCCAACAAGATCGTTCTATAGTGCATCTCTTTATGTCTCTTTTTTGAACATCTTTAGAACGTAGAAACTAGCCACCGTGTTATCGCTTAGCTCTAGTTCAGAAAAGTTGCACTTCGCCTTTCTGTCGTCAGGCATCCTCGCTACGTGCCCGCACCAACGCAGCTGACCTCACATCAGATATGCGTCTATCCCTTAGACATAAACTCGTTGCAGAACATCGTTGTTACGAATTCGATCCAACGATTTGATGTTCTAAAGCCGCAAAGGCTTTTTCAGATGGAATCTGTCTAGCGTGAATTTGTGTAGATCTACGATGCGGACACCATGTTTCTAATGAATAAAAGATGTTTGACAAAACAATTGCCATGTTAGCTTGTATTTTAGTATTTTATTTCATATTATGGGAGTGGAACACCCGGTTTTGGAATTTGCCAAAACAAGTCATAGTAGAACTAAGCCTGCTATTGACCGTCAAAGATACGGGCACCATGTTTCTAATGAATACAAGATATTTGGCAAAACTATTGCCATGTAAGCTTGTATTTTACATGGCAATTGTTACCTAACAAAAGAGGTCAAACCTACAACATGCAACGTCAAGCCTGGTTATAAGGTCTTAAAGTCCATCTGGGTTATCCGTAACAAAACACAGGTCGTCGTCTGCGTACATAAGTTCGGTAATCAGATCGTGTAACACTTTTGTAAGTGCTCTCAACCGAGAAATAGAGTTGTAAAATTCGTTATATATCTATATATCCATATCGGTGTTAACTTTTAAAGCTTCCTTGACAACAATCGATAAGTACAAAGCGTGAGTGCTAGTACCCAGCCTTGCTTGACGCTTCAGGTTACTGGAAAACATTCTGACTGTTCCCCGTTGACATTCACACTGAAAGTCATGTTAGGTGCAGGAGTTTTCTTACAAACATACACACATACAAACATACAAAGCAGATAATGAATTTGTCGAAACAGCCTAGCTCAGACAAAGCTATCCACAGAGCGTCGCGAGGCACCCTGTCAAAAGCTTTCCCCAAGTCTACGAAGCAGAGAAACACTAGGTACTAAGGTTTAATATCATTCTCATACACATCATTCTCAAGTCATCATCATCATCATTATCTCAGCTGTAAGACGTCTACAGCTGGACATAGGCCTCCCTCATAATTCTGCGAGTACTGAGCACGATGGGTTTTTGCCATACTGACCACGCTTGGCAGGCGCGATGGCGAGCGCAAGTACGGGATGTTGATACAGTGCTGCCCATCTTTCAGAGGTATCCATTGGCATTCTTAATACATCCACCGGTAAGAAAGGTTGGGCGAAATTTTACTGCCAGCACGTCACGGCAGAGTCACTTACATGAGAACGATACTACTTAGTTTATTTTACAGTTTTTCGTTCAAGTGGTAGTACTCGCATGAAGGTCATACTCGTATTTAATCTAATATAACGCATATTATTTTCTTAATGGCGAAATTGTTTATACTATACATCTAACTGACTCAAAATAAGGATGAGGTTTTTAATTCGTCTGTATTTTTTGCATTCCTGCTAAAAACTTATTCGTAAGAACCGATTTGCACAATTATTTTTTGGATTCGAAATAACACACTTCCAGATCGCTTCCATTGTTTCAAACCCTAGTTTAAAAATCAAGCGTTCCAAGTTTGACTTGATCAACATTATTCAGTAAATATGATTTGGAGAAGTGGAATTGATGAAATATTAACTCAGAGGGTACTTTCATGTACACCTGTGCGCGTTTAAACATTATCTTTTCACTGTAGCTTTCTGGTATTCTAAGCAAAGCAAGATGCAGCACCGTATTTATATCTAAAGGCAAAGTTCATTTTGCCGTGTAAGCAGACAAAAAGTGCAACAAGGAGCACAGATTTCCTGTCCCACGTTCCCGGAATAAAGAATGCAATGCAATATCGTGTAGATCATGGCGATGTAATGGGTGGTGGTAACTTTTACGCTGCGTTTAATAGCACTAGTAAGCCATTAGTTCAGGCCGTTTTATTCTCTCATTTCATTATTGTCTTACAATAAAAATAAATTTCGATAGTGTTTATAGTCGAAGATTACTTTCCCGACTTCAAAAAAAGGAGTAGTTTCTCAATTCAAATCGAATTTTTATATATGTATTTTTATTTAATCTTTGATACCACAACACTCTGTCGTTTATTTACCGTTTTGGAAACATATTTTTGGGTTCGACTAGTCAGACTTCCAAATTTGTGTGAACCAAGGAGACTCCTTAAATATTATAGAAATACATTTTGATATTTTCTGCAATAATTCAAGCATTTGCATTCAGAACCTTTGAATTGGTGAGCTAGAACTGATGGACAAGACCACAGATCAGGTGTCGAAATTTTTCAATGTCAAAAAAAAATTCGTATGGCGATATCGAAAGATGATATGAGACAATTTATGAAAAGCTATGAAAAGACCTATCCATTTATCGTCGCACCTATCTACTCATCATCATTATCATCACCATCATCAAGGTCATTGAAGTTTTTTTTGTTGTTTAATTATAGAATTGTGTAATTTTTTTTATTAGAATTTTTTTTTAGATTTTTTCATACATGTATTTCATAAAAAGTCCCACAATATGAACACTACTCACATCAGTGACGACTTGATATTTATTAAAATTCATGACGCTGTTTCGGTGTTTTGAACCAACAAAGAAAACCACATTATTATATGATAGGTACTTGAAACAAAACAACCAAATTTTTTGAACACTACCAGCATCATACAATTCTTTTGATATTTTACCAAAATACATAAATCCGTCTCGGTACTTCGAGGCCACAAAGAAAACAACACATAATACTGCAAAACACAAAACGACCAAAATGTCCGTCACAAAAGTCTGCGCCAGTTTGTCTATTCACATGATACCAATTAATTTGTAAATGTTTGTCCTATTTGTTACTGTCCAGTTAACGCGTTCTCTAGTTGCATTGTGATGCTGAATTGTGATAATTTGATGATAGGTGCGACCGGAGTGATGGCGAAGTGACAACACGCGCCCGCTGCAGGTCGTATTGTAGAGCAAGAGCCGACATTATTTTGTAACTTTAATCGCACTTGAGCTCGGAATTGTTTAGTCTTAACGTGTGCGTCGTGTTTGTCCCTCCATCGAAGAAAAGGGGGCCTTTGCCCTAACGTGGGACAGTACAGCCTCTTAATAACATGTTTATAAAATTAAAAATCAAATTTAAGTCAACTCTGGATTAATTACACCAAGAAGTCGTACGACGGTATAACTATTATAACATTTTTAGTCATGTAGATTCTTTCAACGCAATACCTACGCAGAAAGTGAATCGAGTCCTTAATTTCCAGAGTTGACACAATTACTAAGAGCCAAGGGGATCGCAAAATGTAAATAAATAAATAAATAATGCTGGACAAATCACACAGCATCATCTAGCCCCAAGCTAAGCAGAGCTTGTGTTATGGGTGCTAGATGACTGATATACTTAATACATTATACTACATAGATAGATATTTTTATTATATATAGAAAAACACCCAGAACACCCTGAACAAATATCTGCATCGTACAGACATTTGTCCCGAGGCGGGAATCGAACCCGCAACCCCTTGCGTCGCAGCCAATAAAACAAAATACTTAATAAATAATGCTGGACACTACACACAACAACACAACACAAAAAAACACAAAACCACACTTCTTTGCTAACACCGCGGTGGGTGGAGATTGCCACCTAATTTATAAATATTATTTCTAATTTTACATATTAGGTACTTTTTTAACCTACTACCTGCTTTTGTGTGTTAAGGGCATGATTTAAGACTTTGCATGGGCCTGCACTATATGGCATGTATTACATACTTTGTGTGAAATGTCTCGTTAGTTCTTGCACTATAGTTCTCTATGTTTGACTAAAGAGTGTAACGCCCTTTGTGTTCCTTGTTTTGTTACAAAATATTGAACACCGTTTTATTTAGCACCATCACACAAATTAGATATGACAAAGTGGTCATAGCAAAAGCCGTTTCACTCATAGTTAAAAAGAAGGTCCGAAATTCTTAAAATAATATCCCATTCAAAGCTCATTTAGATCTAACAAACAATAAAAATTTGGTCTAATGAACTGAACTGCATTTAAAAACATCGTTAAATTAGGTAATAATGTAGATGTTTCTTTTATTTTCTTAGAAAGTGTGCGTCAAAGTTACTGTTAAAGAAATTTAAATTTATTTTATGGGTACCCAAAACAAACCAAACTTACTTTTTTAAATTTTGTATTTCATTTTTAAACAAAAATCCTTCCATCCCCCTCAATGTGCTCTCCACCGGCATTATAAAATTTGTATAATCCTAATATTACATTGCTCAAAACATTAAAAAAAATCTTCTTCTGTGATTTCCGACGCCGGTCTGTTTGTCTGTCCGTCTGTCGGTCATTCAAGACCCTTTATCTCGAGAACGCGTAAAGGTATCGAGTTGAAATTAAAACCATGTACTCAAATGTACAGTCTCTTTAAGCCGTGAAAAAAACCAATATTCCAAGTTAACCTGAAAAACCTTGCCGTGGGGTGTCGGCAGTAGAATGTTGCCCCTCCTCTCATGCCCGTGGATGCAGTAAGAGCCTGCTAAGGGATACCTCCGGATGATGGGCAGCAGCATAATTCCGTGTAACAACATCCCGTACTGCGCTCACCAACCCGCCTGCCAAGCGTGGTGAGTATGGCAACTCCCCCTCTTGGAGATCCATGAGGGGAGGCCTGCGTTCAGTAGTGGACGTTTTACGACTGAAATGTTGATGATGATGATGGTATATCAGATTTCCGTCGTTCACTACCCCATTTGGATAACTAATTTCGAATTCACGTAGATACGTAACCCAGTTCCGCTGATGGGATCCATGAGGAATTGAGGGAACTGAGAGTGAGACTTTTAGAAGTGCCCTTGAAGTTTTCCATTTTTTTGTCATGTTTTGCATTTTATTGTCATGGATTTCCGCAAAGTAATGCCTGATTCCAGTTATTATTTTCCATTTTTGCCGATTTCATACAAATATTAGACACTTTAGCTTCTGAATGCCCTGAGGTAAAATCTTGATTTTTGAAGGATCTGCACGCAGACCATGATGTTTAGTATAAATTTCAATTACCTCATGCCGTTTCGGACAAAAGGAGTTTTGACAAACAGACAGAGTGACAAGGGTTCCGGTTCCTCTTGAGGTTCGGAACCCTAAAAGTAATATTTAATAAAGTCCTCTCCTAATAGGCGCTTTCCTAATACCTAAGTATAATTTTAAAGTCTCTGTCGATATATTATTAGGTTTGCAAACCTAACTAATTTCATTCTTATCTAATCAGTCTTATGTTTAATGACCCTATGTTGATTAGAGTATTTTGCATTTATTTTGTTTTTCTTTGTTTTTTCCAAATAAAGTAAATAAATTTTGATTTACAGGAAGGAGAATATATTGTTCAATAATCGTCTATTCCTTCCTTCCACCCTTCTCTGTCTAAAAAAAGAAGGAAGGAAGGGAGGCCTTTGCCCTGCAGTGGGACAGTACAGGCTCTTAATAATAATAATAATAATAATCGTCTATTATTAGATAATATTGGAAGCTCTCACAATAGCAAACGTCTAACAAACTGAACGTTGTTAAGCTCTTGTTGAGCACAATAAATTAGTATTGAATGTGTAAACAAGCTAATGGCATACCAAAGATCATGTTACGAGAATGGATACCAGTTTGGTGGGTCCCTGAACAAATGGTGATGTGCGCTTGCACTGCACAAATCTACGCGATGGTGCGCCAAAGTGCCAATGAACTTGGGACGGCTATTGACAGGTATTGCGTTAAAACAAACAGAGGTTCTGGCGGCTAAGACGGACCTCCGTTCACTTGACCATATACGAATGTAGTTAGGTACTTACGACCACAAACCTCCTGAGAATTTCTATGTAAATAATCACCTATGGTAAATACGGAATTCTTGTAAGCTCGTAAGCACCTTAATTTTCTAACTGTATGGACTTACTGCGCTAAATCTGAGGTAGAGCAATTAACTAAAAAATACAAGAAGGCTAACTTGTGTGAAATCATAACAATCATTTTGAATTAAAGCAACACATGACAAATGTCAGATGTTTGTAATTAGGGCGCTCTTCCAACGATTGTAAATTGAAATGGTGTAAGAAATTCTCAGCGTGGAGTGTTAGGTTTCCGACATTCGGATATAATTCGATTTTGAAAAGGTATATGTAAAATTTATTTTATTTCAATATCAATTATAGTCACCATTCAGATTTGTTACTTAACGTCATTTTCTTTGATAAAAACATGACGTTAAGTAACAGACAAAATGTTTTTTTATTTTACAAGAATAGATGTGGATAACTTATAGGTACTTGTAGGTTGTGATATTGAACAAAAACTCGCAGCTGGTCCTGCATTAAATTTGTAACATTTATAGAAACTTCAAATAACACTGTCATAACGACACATTATGTGCACTTGTTTAACTGTGTTCTCAGCTTGAATAGATTCTGTCGCAGTGAGCAGTAGAGAAAGCCATCAGGACATTTCTTAATAGAGTCCATAAAGTTGTAATATTCATGCGATGCGGGACAGCACCGTAGTTAAGTACGAAGAGTTACAGTTATAATGACGCGGTGGAAATGCATTCTGTTTCCACTTGGGTGGATGGACCGAGGTGCTTTAGCGGCGTTGTTTCTGACGGCACTGCGGCTGAAGGTAAAATCCATCAGTCGCTAGCCTGGTGGTTATTGATTGTGACACGGTAATGGGCCAGTCGGTACGTGGCAATAAATCACCCGTAGGTACCCACTCTGTACGCCCTCTGGATGGTGCACAAGTGCGCTACACTAATAAACCTAATAGGCTTTTCTTTATCGTGTACAACTCGTTAGGTTTCTCATGTGAACTTTCGAAGAGCCCGTAAAATATGATAGTTTATTCAAAGAAAGATATCATGCATGACCAACTATGCTTCAGCAAAAACAGAGCGTTTTAATAACCTCAAGAACATGTGTATTATATAATCTGTTTCGGTCAATCAAGAAACTGACGATATGGTTTCTCATGTACCGTTCATTGGCACAAATATTTGTATCGTAAGGATCTTCCTTACGAGATAACTGCAAAGTGTTTATAGGAAGAGTTAAGTGAATTTATGGCGATAGGTCATTTTACGCGGGGTCAAGTGAGTTTTGCGGCGCACTACCTGGCTCTGGTAGCACCGCACATTGTCCGCGCCTGCAACAAGCGGCACCCTGGCAAGCGATGCAGGTCGCTCGTACTACTCTTTCTAGCGTCCACGCCAACTGACATACTTTACGGTTTATTAGTATCCCTATAACATTGAATAGCCAAAGCCGTAGGTACTGTCGTTTGAAATATATTTTATTGCTTACCCGACGTCTTCTTGAGCCAATGACCCATAGTCGCTTACGGTACTTCCTAGATTTGCTGTGTACATTCCTAGAGTTATTACTTGCATTTGGTACTACCATTTCCTTATGAGTTTCAGAGAGCTACTTTAAAAAAATCTTTTATAATATGTCTTTACAGAAAAGTCAATTACTACGAAAGTGTGAGTAGTGAGTGAGTAGTCTAGCCTAATACAATATTCAAGGATGTAAACTGTTTTGAGAGCAATGTCGTTCACAGAACGTTACCGTTTCATCTCAGTTAGCATGGGCGCTGTTGGTACAGTTACATATACTTGGCGAATTTGCAGTCAACAAACGTAAGACCTAGACGCTTAAAAATATAAATAAGTAAGAGATTGGGTGCAGCCTTATTTGAATTCACAGGTTCAACTTTAGTATTCAACAGATTTGAATATTAAGACCATAATGTAAGTAAGTCCCTTTAAATTGCATCAGTACGACACAGGGTTTAAATATTTGGTAGCATTTTAGGACAGAAAGAAAATTTGGATGATTTGGATATTTCACAGATTTTCATGGTTTATACAAATGTTCAATTATATACACAACCTTAAGATCCAAACCAAGATTATTATTAGTGAAACGGCAAATTAAAAGTAAATAAAATCGGTCAAGAGTGAGTCGGGCTCGCACACCGAGGGTCCGTACCATCATACAATATAATATATAATAAAGGCGGTTTATCTTTATATATCATATAGGCGGGTTCGCCGTGGGGTGCCGGCAGTAGAATGTAACCCCTCCTTTCATGCCCGTGGATGCAGTAAGAGCCTGCTAAGGGATACCTCCGGAAGATGGGCAGCAGCGTCTTTCCGTGTATCAACATCCGTACTGCGATCGCCAACCCGCCTGCCAAGCGTGGTTAGTATGGCAACTACCCCTCATGGAGATCATGTGTTCAGTAGTGGACGTATTACGGCCGAAATGATGAAAGGCGGTTTATATTTGTTGGAGAACCTTGACAGCGCCATCTCTTGATAGCGGAACTTATGTACATTTTAACACTTTCGGTGATTTCTATGTAAATAAGTCAAAAACTATCCGGCGTAAACAAAAACTAAAACTGTTTACTAATGTGCTAATGAAGCCCTTTCATATGATACCTCACATGGCCTTGTGACTTTACTTAAACGTTTGCAATTATATGTAATAAGAATAGTTTTCAACATTTTTATAAGTATATTCCATATTATTGAAAAAAAAACGTTATCTTAAACTATTTCAAATTCAAAGACAGGCATCAGTAATTCTCAAGATATCCATTTGTGACAGACAGACATAGGCACATCATAAGGGTGCTTTTTTACCATTTTGGTCCGGAACCCTAACTAGGGAGTTTCTGTCGGTATTTTAGTGATTATAATCGAAAAAAAGAGTTGCATTAGGACTTATAAAACGACTAGCTCTTTCCTTCAAAAGTCATTGACACCCGACACACTCGCTCCAAACTGAACATAAGGGCTGATTGTTGGCGGTGTCCACTGCCCAAATTAATTCGCTGAATTCCAAGCGAACGCGAAGACAGACTAAAAAGTAAAAGAACTGTCGGAAGTATCGCCACCCACATGTGTGGGCCACATGGTGTCAAAACCTTGCCTTTACTCAAAAGTTTAGAGTTTAGGCAGTTTATTTAAAGTTTTTCTCAGATCAATTTATTTAGCTTATAACTAATCTTAGTAAAGTTCCATATTTCATGAGGTTAGTAAATAATTTATCCTGAAGCTCTGTTTGGATACTATTAATCAGAAATCAGCAAGACGTTCGTTGACATTGAGGAACATGATACAGCGAAACCGCCACCGATCGACCGTTTCTTCTTTTTACGCTCATTACTCGAAAGCTGAGGCGATTAAAATGACAAATATTTTTTTAGCCTACAATAAATTAGCTAACGCTGGCGCTTTACAGACACACAAAGGCTGGATTAAAAAGTGAACATAAGAAGTCTACCCTTGCCCACCGGGTGAGAAAGTAGCTATGAAGTTGTGAAAATGGCTCGTAACTCATACATATTCACAAACCATGTGTAGGTGGCAAATCCGCGGCTGGGTGCGCGCTGAATGAGAGCCCCAATGCAGTGGTCAGCTTCCGTCTAGACAGAGATTATGTTAAATGTAATATAAAACCATCCGTTTTTCACTTACTTTATCGCAATAACAAAGCATTGCTCGCTATGAATATTAGCTCTCGTTTTATTTTATTGCGTGATTTCCTAAAAAAATATTTTAGCTATTTTATTAAAACGCCCTTGTTTGTTATGCGACGATGTTTGCATTTATACGCCGAATAAAAGCAGAGTATCCTTTAAGTTAAACGTCGTTTAGCTTGTCGCCATAACTGTAAACGAGTCGGATGGCTGTGAGCTTGAATAAATCGAGTCGCATACATAACAACGGCAAATGTGAATTGTTTGTGAGAACGAATTTCTAATGCAACAGATGGCCATGCATCCACGGAAAATTAGACGACTAATATAGCGCATTATCATTATTGATGACGGCAGATCGGCAACCGCCCTCCGCAGTATTTATGTAGTACAAAGGAGCAATTCCCAGTGCCGAAGTTTACCGCTCATTCCCTCGCGAAAATTGCGGAAACTTAATATAAATCGAATAATCCATTTTTGTAGGGGATGTTTCGGGAGGATAAATCTCAATCGGGGTGAGGGGCGGCGGTGCAGTGCGGGGGCAGACTCTCGCGGGTCCAGGCCCGGCCATCTGCCGCGCCATTAAATCGATATTATTTAGCGACCGACTTATATTGGTCATGTGGTTCTATGACGTTATGTCAAGATGCACCCACGCGGCGGGCCCGACAGGTATCTTCAATATTTACTCTGCCGTCACAAAAGTCAGGAAATAGTCTCTCACGACGTAAAACTGTAAGCTTATTCAGCACCTCAGAGTTTCTGAGCTGTTCAATAAGCTTACGGTTTTAGCTGCCACAAATAAAACGTTGGATATGTAGAATATAAATAAGTGAATAAATAATGACGAGGCAAGTTAGGTATTCCGTTTCCCAACATTGAATCTAGGTATATTTAATCAGTTAAATTTCCTAAAGCTAATAGTAAGGTCATGTTAAATTCAAAATTATTAATACAAAATAACTGTTTTCTCTCCTTTTACTCTAAAATATTCTGTCGTGGGGTGCCGGCAGTAGAATGTAACCCCTCCTCTCCTGCCCGTGGATGCAGTAAGAGCTTGCTAAGGGATACCTCCGGAAGATGGGCAGCAGCATCTTTCCGTGTATCAACATACCCTACTGCGCTTACCAACCCGCCCGCCTAGCGTGGTGAGTATGGCAACTACCCCTCATGGAGATCCATGAGGGAGGCCTGTGTCCAGTAGTGGACGTTTTACGGCTGAAATGATGATGACAATGATTCCATCGTGATATGCAAATAATGGTTAACACCATTCTAGTGACGCATCTAGTTTATTGGAAGGGTAGGTTCGGGGAATACCTATTGGTATCTACAGAAGTAAAGTAGAAATAATACCTAAGTAATTCCAAGAAAGGTGTGTACGTACGAGGAAGTTGTTTAATGATTTTTTTAACTAAGTTATAATACCTGTCACTGTCATAGGAACCTCCTTGTGTTTTTGTCGGTAAAAAGTCTTGTAAACTAATGAAAAATCTCAAATGCCCTATTTTTGGTATATAAGCCGAACTGTACCAAAGTGGCTTTGAATATAGATCTAAGAACCGCAGTAGGCGGATTTAAACACAATTACAAATTGTCAAATCGTATATCGAAATTCTATTAACATTTTTGCTTAGTTTGTATTTCCACCTATTGATTGTTGCACAAGCTGACCTATGAGTATGAATATTGAATGGGTGTAAGTAAAAATGTTATCTTTCGATATTCAGCAGTTGCTGCTTCTAAATAATTCCAATCACTTTACTCCGGGTTACCTGAGCGCGCCGTAAAACTTCTTTGATTGACTTTGGGAAATGCGTGGATTCGCTATTGACACGTGACATGTAAGCCAAGTGCCTCCGCTTAATTCTTGATAAGACATCGATTTTCTTCATCGGCTGGTCCAATTGCCGTCTCGCATTTCATCATCATCATTTCAGCCGTTAAACGTACACTACTGAACACAGGCCTCCCTCATGGATCTCCATGAGGTGTAGTTGCTATACTGTCCCGCATTTGGATTTCTAGAAATAACAAACATGAAAATAGGAAGCATGAAATAGGAAACAGATGTTAACCATTTACCAAATATAACTAGAGCATCTTTGTATACCTATTGCATATCTTGTGGTAAAGCGAGTATGGTACCAAAAAACTTCATTTTAATAAAAAAATCTGACTTCGCATAATTTTCTCATGCGGATTCATCATTTTACGGGATCACCCCGACATTTAAACAAGAAAATCTTTTGAATCGGAAAAAGGAGGTATATTACAGATCAGTATAAGAAATCGAGAATATCCTATTTTTATTCAAAGTCACTAAATAGTATCTAACTACTCGTTAAACACAAGTAGAGTTCATAAAGCAAAACCAGTGCAAACATCTTGCTGCTGTATCATCATGAAAAGTCGTAGTATTCTTCTTCTTATTCGACGTTCTTATTATTTTTATTTTCGATCCAATTATCCAATACAATCCTTTATCCTGCTCATCATATTCATAACAATTTATTTAACACAGGGCGGGCCGATATACAGCATCGATTAATTGATTGCGTAACCCTTCATTTTATGAAATGAAATACACTCAAAAATTATAATCTAAAAGATTTCAAACATGCCATCAAATTGCAAATTGGGGTTCATAATGTCAGTGGCCGCTGGAGATTTAATTGAGGACTCGCAAAAATAAAAATAAAAAGGATATCTTTGTCTCAAGTGATTCATACTGTGCTGAGGAAAAATTCAAGATCATAATTGATCCCCGTTAAATCTACAGTGACGTCAAAGCGGTCACTCATGTAGGCCATAGCAAGAGCAAGAAGTGATCAGAAAATTATCCACGTATTTCCCCAATGTTCGTTGAGATGACTATAAGGTGAGTCACGGCATGGTGTAAAAATGGAAGATGGAACCTTTCTTTTGTAAAATTATTTTGCGATTATAGGTTAAATCACAGTATTTTTAAGGCCTAACAAAAATTGGCTAATATGGTTTAGGGCACAAGTGAATGACTGTAAATATGACTGTGGTAGGAGGGACAGGCGGGAGCGGGTGCGGCAGCGGAGGCGGAAGCGCGGGAGGCGGCTCTGTGCGCCCGCGCCGCGTCCAGCGTCGCCCGCCGACATCGGCATTCCTCACGATCGTTGCCTCCCTCGTTCGCAGCCTTCTGATGCAATATTCAACTTTACTGCGTCCTTGCAATGCCGTAATTCATTATAACAAGTTTAATCGCTATGAAGTCATTTTTATCATTTTCTTCTGTACAGGTTCTATGATGTCTTACATCCAAGGCCACTTCGGCGACCTTAATTACCGTCAGGCTGGAGCCTCTCTGTAGATTATGATACGTTTTTAACGGATCAAAGATACTTAAAAGGAACTCAAAATAGAATTTATTATTATTGCCTTTGAGGCTGACTGGGATAAGTGTTATGATGAGAGCTACATGAAAGGATCAAAGAAAAGATAAATCATCAAGTCGTTTTCTTGAAGTTGCTATAAGCTAACATGGTTTTTTACCGAAATAAAATTGTGGCCATTTGTGAAGTATACATGGTAGGAAGTATGGTCTGCTTGAATGTATTTGGCACAGAAACAAATATATAAGATGTAGTGGTCTAGTAGCATGTAGCGTTAAACAAATAAGGTGGCGAGCGTCTGTCATGTTGAGTGGCAAATTGGCGTCGTCTCTGCATTTGTTCCACGCCGCCGGTCGCGCACCGCGCCACGTTCAGCTGCGAACTCGCCTCACCGATGTCTGTGCCATTGTCGCACTCGGTAATTGGTTCACTAAATAAAACAACCATTAAGGTGGTTTACCCTTTTTGCTTGTATGTTTTCTCGAACCTCTTGTGCAAAGCGCTGTAATTATTTATATTGTGATTTCTCACAGCGCTGGCGTATCTGTAAATGAACCTTGGAATTGTTATGCCGTTTGTATCTAACTATCTTCCTGTAGAAGGTTCGATAGCAGATAACCCCTTGGCACCGAAGGTACTCCGTTCGATAGCTTCGGTTAGAATTGCCGTTACTTGTAAAATCACACGCACAATCCTCGGAGCATTGTGCCTGACGGAGCGCTAACCACTTTTCAAATATTATGTCATGCCCTTATCTTTGTAGGGTTAAGTGCATAGTTTGGTTTGGGTCCGTGAATGAGGTAGAGTGAAATTGTGCTATCTGATTTGGTATAATAGTGCTTGTTTACATTTTGCGCCTACATAGATTCCTTTTGTAGTTAATTTAGCAAAAAATGGCAGGATGTGGAGTCGGAGGCGTATCGAGTGCTGGCGACTTCGTAGGGCTGCCAAGGAAGCTCATCAAACTGAGCCATTATCTTAAGTATTTCTTCAGATTAACAAACAAACTAGATATATATGCGGGCACAGTACTAGATACAGAATATTTTTTCAGGACTGAATATAATTAATTATCTCGTCCGTATAGGCCAGGACTTACTTCACTCACCTATTGTTTTTCTTTCATGGTTATATTAAGACAGAAGGTACTTAATTTTTTTTTATTTATCGGCTATAGGAACAGTTACAATTGTATAATGATCAGTAAAATAAACAAACAAGTTATACATCTCTAAATCTATATTATGTGGGTATATGCTTTGTGTAACCACTCTAATCCGCATTCAAGAAGAATAGTCAAAGTTCGGAATGCGAAAACGGCCTCCAGGATTACCTATTTAGATAAAAAGACTACAGGAATGGCAGCCCTGGAGGAATGGCGGAGGCGGTGGTGCGGAGGGCGTCGGGGGGGGGGGGGGGGGGGTGAAGGCTGCTGCGAGTGTCCGCGGCTGTCGGGCCGGACTAACCCGTCGCTCCAGGTCAGCGCTCCAGCCGGCTATTTATAGAGGTGCCCCTTAAACAGAGTAATTATTCATTGATTAGCACTGCGAGGAATAGAGGATTGCGCTTCTGATAGCCATCGCGCAAACGAGAATCGTCGCTGGCGCCGCGCCTCGCCGCCCGGCCGCCACGAATGGCGACACTCCTATGTTTTATGTGCTTCGGCGATCATTCAGCGTACCCCCACTGTAAAGGCAAATAGTTTAGTATTGTAGATGCTAAATAGATTCTCATATTTATAGGCTTCATTTATTGTGACGATTATGCGCTAAGTTTTTAAACAGACTCTGTAACAAAGGTCTTTTTGTTTCTGTCTTGGTCGATTTCTACTACAGCGACTGTTTTGGAATGGACGTAGTGGACAGACACTATTAACAAAGTACTTATTGGAGAGGTTACAAAAAGTATTACTATATAGACACGTTTGTAAATATATTGATCGCAAAATTAAACATGATCAACCACGTAGAAGAACGTAAAGCCAATTAAAGGGTTGTGGAATCGACAAGCTTTAGGTGGAACCACCCTCTTTATCGAACGTGCTTGGAATCACGTAAGCGTTAAATTGATTTCGCCGGTTTTCTCGAAGATTTATATATATGTATACTCGGTTATTATAATTATAACCCTATGTGCCTAGAGGTCCAATAACATAAAAACTTTGTATACTTTGAGACTCGAAGAAGTAAAATCATTATCAGAGGAGCTTTGAGGAAAATATAAAAGGAAAATAATTAGGAAATAGGTAATACATAATAAAATATCAATAAATAATGCTGGACATTTTTCCGAACACTATCTAGCCCCAAAGCTGAGATTGTGTGAACATACTGGTGATGGTGATGGGTGAACATACTTAAATACATTTTTTTGTTACAATGCCTATATAGAAAACACATATACCCGAAACAAATGTCTGATGACATCGGTCTCCTGGCGGGTGGTGAACCCGATACCTTTCAGCCTCTTAGCCACTATTAAACCAAGTCAGTTACGGTTGTTCGCCTGCGACGCAAGAGCTTACGGGTTCGATTCCCGCCTCGGGACAAATGTCTGTATGATCTGCAGATATTTGCACAGGGTGTTCTGAAGGTTTTTCTATATATAATAAAATATATCTACATATGTACTATAATGTATCAAGTATATATATGTATAGTACCTCTATATATAGCACATCTAGTACCCATAACACAAGCTCTGCTTAGCTTAGGGCTCGATGATGCTATGTGAATTGTCCAGCATTATTTATTTATTATTTACTAAACGTATGTACATTAAGACCATTGTAGATATTGGCGTCGGGAATTTCAACTTTTTTCAGCATTTACAAAATGTTGGGAATTGATGTTTAATTGGTTTACACGATTGGTTAACTATTACAACAACAAAAGAAAATCCCAAAAACTGCTCTATAAAAACATAGATTTTCACTATATAGCTGAACAAACCGATTTGTGCCTCTAAATGATATTTAGATTTTAGGTACATATAAGTACCAATTTTTTTTATTATAATCGAGAATTACTGTTTTGGTGCTTACCACCTTTCATTTCAAGCTAGCTTTTCGCGTAAGTTTGTATGCAGGCGGCCCAACTCATACGGCGTTTTACCATGGACCAATTTATTTGATCCACGGTTTTACTTAATAACAATTACATTCAAATATTTGTTTATCAATGCGTCGCCTTAACGTACCTTTAATCGTGTAGGTATGATTAAATACATTAATCTTTTTGTTAGACAACGACTATAAGATTCATACAATTAAGCTACGCAATCATCCTGATACGTTTAACATCGTTGAGAACCATCTATAATAATTTAATTTAATTATGAGATCATGCTATTCATATTTAGCCAAGAAATAAACTGTTTTGAATATTTAATTAAAGGCGCAGTATTTCTCTAAGAAATACCATTGCAATAAAATAAAATTAAGTGCCACGGAGTTAAGTGAACACAAGGTAAAGAAACATCCATTTATTATCATTAACATTTTAGTAAGTAATGATAAAAAATATTTCAGCTTGGTGATCGAATGAAAGAAATAACGTTCAAGGCTAGTATTTTGAAATTAGTATCTATTATTTGTGCCTCTCTCGTTAAATGTTTATGAAAGAACCCCTTTCTTAAACATTCAACTTGACAATGAATGAATTGAAGTGAGTTTAATATTACAAAACGGAATGAATTAAGTTGGCAAAATTGATTTGGCACGAAACAATACCGTTGAAATTCAAAGCTTTACGATACGAGAACTCTCCCTGGCAGCGATCTAGATTAGTTGTTTTCTTATACAGACTCAGATACAGAAGAATGAAATGTCATTGTTGTAGGTAATATTATACTATTCGTAACTACGTTTTTAGGGTTTCGTATTACGTAAGCGTTAAATTGGTTTTCTCGAAGATTCTTAACATACTCGGTTATTATAATTATAACCCTATGTACCTAGAGGTCTAATAACGTAAAAGCTTTGCATACTTTGAGCCATTCTATCGTTTATCTAGCTTTTTTAGTTGCGGAGGAATTGTCGCTGAAATAAGTGATACGGTTTACCAAACATACCGGAATGCTTTAAACCGAATAATTGGATTTTCCAATAATTAATGTGTCTTGGTTCTCATTTACATAGAATAACACACACCAACTTCTAACAACAGGTCCACGGGTAACAATGCAACCCGACACATACTTGGCCTTAATTATTTTTATTAAAATTACCTTGAAAATTTTTATGAGTTTGAGCATTTATCCTCATACTAAGAGCTCAAGAATCCCCGCTTAGTCGTTTTATAATCGGGAAATTCGTGGAAGGCTCGATACAACTAAGTTAAGGGTTCTGAGTTCCTGACCCTTCGACACCTTCGTTGCGGTTTTTACCATCTCGCGAAATTTGCGGTAAAGATATTTTTCGGAAACCAGCGTATTCCATTTGATTCCTATTTTTTTTACTTTTATGTTAGTGGTTACGAATGTTGTTAAGAAAGTTTTGCCTTCGAAACATAAACGTTCGTGAAAGCATTATAGTTCTAGTTTTTTCTTTAAAGATAGATTATGATTACACTTAAGACATGATATGTAATTATTCCTCATGTAATTATTTGTTCTTAGATTATTTTTCGGCATGGGCATGTATAACCACGATAGATTACGATAGGCAGTCTACTATTTTTGAAGTGGCTGTAGCCGGAAGTTAGATGCAATTCGGCGTGCGGTCTGGGGGTGAACAAAATCAATAGTCGCTACGAATAGCTACCACTACAGCCGTGAAATCTGCACACATCGCGATTCTTTATTCGGCGCACACCCCCTCCCACGTACATCCGAATTATCTTTGGAACAGGTGGCGTCTACGATGAACCTTTATGTCGAGGGTCGCTCGGATATTCTATTATGAGGTCACTTATATTGCAATATAGGAAAACCAAAAAGAAAAGCTTTTTATGAAACACTTTCACGGGCATTATAAGCTTAGCTTGTTTAGTAGACAATTATTTCATATTTCATTGTAACTTAATGACTTTTAACGTTAATTATATTTTTTTTATTGATAACTTGTTGGTACCTACATAACTTAATTCACTTCAAGATGATTTTGAGAAATTTCTTTCGAAATAAATATATAACAGCTGGATTTTTTTTGTAAAGCTTTATTTGATTCGAATTTAAGTAACCGCTGGTTTGGTTTTGGTCAGTTTACTTACCAAGATTTTTTAGCCGTTGTTTGGTTTTGGTTAGTAAACTGACCAGTGATTTAGCGTTCCACTAAAACAATTGTTATTTTTAAACTATAGTGTTTATCGACTTTTTGTTTGCTTTGGAGCCTTCTGAATGAAGTTGACAATGACAATAACAAATAAAATTTACGTATTAAGAAAAAATAATTTAATTCGATTAAATTAAAATTAAAAAAAAGATTATGCATAAAAAATGCACTTTATAATTACGATTAGAATAATATTTTTTTCTAAGACACCTACTTATTTTGTTATTTTTAGTAAGATTATACTACATACTATGTATATACAGAAAACGACGAAACAAAAAATGTAGATATATGATAATACATTTTGAATTACAAACAAAAATATTTTTTAAATAAAAATAAATTAATAATTAATAAAAAAAAAATTTTACTCTGTATATCCCGAACACAGACTAAATTATGAATTATTGTACTGACAAGCTTCATTCAATCAAACCCTTTCCATAGAGCATAAATACCACAATACGCTCCATTGTAAAAACCGAGCCAGTATCCACTTAGCGCCGACGCGGAGCGCCCGCCGTATTTCGCGTCAAAACGCAAACCAAATGACGGTCGAAATCGGCGCGGCGCGCAACCAAACGAGCGAGCGGCCAAATTTTAACAGTTTTTCGGGTTTCGAACCATGAGATCTCTAAAAGCTTACTTAATTTTGGCTATGTCGTGTGGGGTATCATATGAAAGAACTTCATTTGCGCATAAGAAACAGTTTTTACTTTTCCTTTATGCCGTATAGTTTTCGACTTATTTACAAATATGTTGAGAAAAAATATCGTTCCCCTGCCTTATTTCGAAGTTTGCGGAGATGAATGCCTAAACATATTATAGCTAATAAAAGTGTATTGAAGAATACAGGAAAATTATAAGTAGCGAACTCTCTAAATTGCATAGTTTTTTAAACAAGGGGGGCGGAAAAGGTGTCTCTAAAGTTAAGTGAAGTGACTAGGTCATGTGGTATCAATGTCTATGGGTATCATATGAAGTGGCTTTATTTGCACATTGATGAACAGTTTTCAGTTTTCCGTTTAACCGTATAGTTTTCGACTTATGTTACAAAACTGTTGATAAAAATGCCGTTTCCCTCCTTACCTCCGAAGTTTAGGGAGATAAACCCCTGAAACTTTTGTAGCTAATAAAAGTGTACCTATGTAAAGATTACAGGAAAATTATAACGAATTCTTCTCATTTGCATAGTTTTTCTGATATCATCTAAAGTGTAAAAAATCTACATCAGTTCCGCTATCAGACAAGCGATGGCGCTGTCAAGGTTCTCCAACAAATATAAACTATAATATATTGTATGATGGCACGGAGCCCTCGGTGCGCGAGTCCGACTCGCTCTTGGCCGATTTTTTTTCAATATGTTCTGTCTATATGTCACCTACTTAAACACTTAAGAAAAAGTATCAAAATTACCCAACCCCTAATTAGGGGATAAATTAAATGTAATTCTGTACTGATATTTTTATTTATAGGCTTAGGGAAATGGTCCCATTTCTGTTATGACAGCAAACACAATAAACAAACTCACTTTCGAATTTACTTATGTATATATAATTTTACTGAATACGACGTCAGTCGTGTTGCCCATACAAAAAAGATTAGTTTATTATTTTTTTTATTTAGAAACACTATCTTCGCAAACTAAATGAGTTAATTAAAAACTAACCACTTATAGATATTTAGTGCTGTTAAAAACTAGTTTGATAAATATTGTTGACTGGCTGAACTCATAAATAAGCTGATGTAGAGCTTAGATTAAAGTTTGTACCGAAAGTCATGCACGAGAGAACTGTTTGTCTACCATGAGTTGTCACTGTTAGATCGCCTGCCGTTACTACAGTACTAATAGTACGTTACTATGACATCTGTCAGATTTGTAACTCATGATACCAAATTCTAAGCAAATGAAACCCAAACTTACTATCTATGACTGTTAGTAAAAATGATTGTACTATTTTATGTTTTTCTCTTCTTTTATAACAGATTTCAGTGTTCATTTTCACAGTCGCGTCTGTGCTTAATTTTGAAACTGGTGTTATTATCTTTGTTTAATTATTTATTTATTTGGGCTACCAACAAGAGATACACAATAATGAGGTTTAATTATAACAATAGGTTTTTGTTTATACCATCTGTACCGTGAACCAGCTACGTGAAGTTGGCAGTAGTATTCCTGCTTCAAAAAGGAATAAAGTTGCCATTAATAAAAAAAAAAGAAACTTAAACTACAGTCGCTGTAGTGTAGTTTACTGCGTATTTTAGTACCAAACTATCCGCTTGAGGCGCTGTACACATTTTCATACATTTTCTCAACTACAGTCGCTAGCGAGTATAGATTGTGAAAACTAATGGTAGACCTACTGAAGCAATATAAACGATCATCTATCAATCATATTTCTGCTACAGTTAAATACTAAAATGTGTGTCACATTGCGGATGCCGAGAAAATACCCTAATAAAAATTAGCATAGTAATGCGCAGGCCGTTATACTAGGATTGAGTCCGTTTTAATTAATATAAAAAGTAGCACTTGCCGGTGTCACTGGCCTTCAGCTTAGAAGGATAAATATTACATTGTAGAACCAAGATCATGAAGAATGATGTCCTAATAAGAAATGGCAGTTTTCATCCTACCGTAATTTGTTACGATTATCGTGACTTACGATTTCCTCCGAATGCATCAGAGTGTAGGAAAGGAAATACTCGCAGATATGGGAGGGTGATCCCGTGTGAATTATCTTTTTACTGGCTGCGTCTGCGCAGTTTAACTTGCAAATAAACGCAAACCTTTAAAGTCGATTTTTTGTTATTATTTGTTTTTTTCTAAATGTTCTTAAGCTCTTCGAAATATTGTTTTTCTAAGTATTAAAGCATATTGTAGTTTTAGACGTATGTTGTCATTTTTGACAATTACTTAGTTATTACTAGCAGAAGTTAAGTTGAATAAGAATAATTCTTAAACTGTTTCAGTTGGGTGTGACATGGTGGGAATACATTTTAGAGATGTATTCCCAAATGTGATGGTAATTTTTTGTAATTCCCACCTTGTAACAGTGTCACAAAATTCTAGTGGTTGATATGTACAGGATTTGAATCGTTCAAATAATGTTATTCGGGACAGGCTAGGCGGTTCAATTGTATTGTACCGAAAATTATTGTACTTACAAAGTAGTGCTGTACATAGGATAGGTACTAACTAACTTGCAACGATTCAAATGTGAAATTGCTGATAAGGGGTGTACTACGCGTAAATGAGGAAATTGAATTGCTTTTGATTCGTCAAGCTATGACGTCATTCAGCCTCGTGTGCCTGGTTCATACCTACTTGCTTAATAATGAAGCCTATTCAGTACGAGTATGAAAAGTAATATTCAATAGTAACAATTATAACTGAAAATTATCTCCTCTAGTTAGGTCTTTGTAACGCTTTTTTTGTTTTCTTTTTTTTTGTCTTGGCCTTGTGATTTTGGAAATACGAATCGAGCCTAATGTAGACATCTGCATTAGGTTCGATTATAGTGCCTAGCAGATGTTATTGTTTAGCTACGACTATGGAGTTATTCTTCACCAGCAGAAGGCACTAACTTGAATAGTGTTGGACCAGCCTAGCGTAGCCTAGCCTAGTTTGATCTATCAAAATGTTAACAGCATGGAAAATGTTGTTTTTATTTCTATAGTGTCTTTGTTTATGTTCGTACCCGAGGTCAAGACACATAAGTGGAGATGGGTGGGGCATTTGGCGTGACGTGGTAACGGCAAGTGGAGTAAGACCGGTAAAGGCCTTCGTTTACGATTCCTAGGATATCTATACGGTAAAGTATGGAATCCCAGGATCATAAATGGCAGCCCATCTGCTACATGTGTAGATGGCATAGTTAAGGTCGCCAACAAGACCGGGATGCGTTCAGCCCAACACCGAAAGGAGTGGCATGAAATGGAGAATTTTTAAATTCAGCAATGGGTTTACACTTTTTACACAGAGACCATGCTTTTTAATTTTTAGAGCTTCGTAAAAGAAGTAACCCTTATAGTTTCACTTTGACGATCTGTCTGTTTATCTGTCCGTCACCGGCTATGCGAAGAGACTATCAAGGCTTTCTATAAAATGGGTGCCGAGTTGTTGTGAGAATGTTACCCCTCCTCTCATGACCATGGATGCAGTAAGAGCCTGTTAAGGGATACCTCCGGAAAATGGGATCGCCTTTCCGTGTATCAGCATAGCGTACTGCGCTCGCCAACCCACCTGCCAGGTGTGGTGAGTATGGCAATTACCCCTCATGGACATCCATCAGGGAGGAATGTGTTCCGTAGTGGACAAACAATTTAATTTAATTACCGATTGTTGTAACTGGTTTATGGAATGTATTTTTATTTGATTGTTATGACTTATGATATTGATATTTGTATGTTTTTTAAGTTTATGATGATTTAAATTTTCTATATATTTGGGGTCAAAGTATGAAATTGCCCATATGTACTGAAAAATTTAAATTAGTTTTTTTTTAATTTAACATATTTATTTCGTCTATTCCCACTAGTTCAGTTGTCCAGTTCAGTTGACTGAACTAGTGCGATTTCTTTTCTCGTTTGTTCAATTGAAAATAAGGCACTTTTGCACCTTGTTACATTTATTATTATTAATTTTTATGCCTTTGCGATAGAACTCTTGTGATCTAGATTCGACAGATTGTGTTAAAGCATTTTGTACTGCCTCCTGAGAATAAAACACGTAGAAAATTGTCCAAATCACGAAAAAAATGGTAGTCCGTTGGAGCAAGGTCTGGCGAATAGGGAGGGTGACGAATGGTTTCTAATTGCATTTCCTGTAGAGTTAAAACAGTTTCTCGTGCTGTATGAGGTGTCGCGTTATCATGAAGCAATAATGGTGAAGATCGATTCATGAGTCGGGGCTGTTTCACTGCTAGTTTTGCTATCATTGTTCGGAGTTCGGCACAGTAGACATCTGCCGTTATTGCTTGATCGGAGGAAGTTATAGTGAATAACACCATGCTGAGACTACCAAACAGTTACCATTACCTTTTTATTGGTAAGCTTTGCTTTAGGACACTGTTGCGGCGTTTGACCTGGGGTCAGCCATTGCATTTTTCACTTACGGTTATCGTAAAGAATCCACTTTTCATCACATGTCACAATTCGATCCAAAATTCCTTCATTTCTGTATCGATTCAACAAGGCAATACAAGTTTCAACACGCGTTATTTTCTGCAGATCAGTTAAGTCATGAGGCACCCATTTTTCATATTTTTTTATTTTATTGACTTGACGCAAATGAGTCAATATTGTTGGTAAGTTAACGTTAAACCATGCCGCTAATTCCTCGGTAGTTTGGCTCGGATCAGCTTCCACCATCTCTTTCAATTCATTGTTATTCTACACCTGTGTGTGGGCGGTCTTCCACGTGGTTCGTTCTTCAAATCAAAGTTTCCATCACGAAAGCGTTAAAACCAAAATTGCACGGTGCGTTATTAGCAGTCCTCTCTCCAAACGCAACATTGATATTGCGAGCTGTTTCTGCCGCGTTAGTTCCGCGTCGGAACTCGTATTCAAAAATCACTTAAATTTTCGAAGTATCCATCTGTCTTGTCGAATCTGAATAAAAAAAACAACTGAAAGTCGATAATCGAATGTTGCATATTTTTTAAAAGAACTTTCATCAATGAAAGTTTTTTCACAGTCATTTTTGACATGGTACCTATACCATGTGAAAAAAGTTTGACTCAAAAATCTTAAACCATGAAGGTTTTATGTCAATTCGAAGTGCCTATTAAAATAAAACGGCAATTTTATACCTTAACCCCTTTCAGTTATTGAAGTCAGTGATTTTTGTCTGTTATTATGTTTTGAATATTATTATTAAACAGACCTGTATTTAAAAATAAAATTGATAATTCTGATCCTATAAAGCTGTTATATTGTATGGACATATAAAATAACGCTTTTTTTAGGTGTAGAAATCATCTAATGACTTCTCCCGCTCTGGGCGAAGCGGGAGGGCGTATCAGACTTTTACTGACTAAAACCACACCTGTGTCCTTCAGTTGCCCCTTGCGTTCTAGGACTACGGATTTCCTTTTCAGAAATTCTCCGCGGTCCTAGCTTGTAGGCATCGGCCCCCCCTGTTGGGCCCCTACGGTTTGTTGACATCTCCTTGAGGAGCGCTGTTGATGACACGCTGAGGTAATGCTACAAAAAAAGCTGAAAAAAAAATGTTCGGGTTTAAAGTTTAAAATTTTTAGTTTAAAAATATTATAAATATACACGTAAGGTGGGGATGACCTTTTATTCTTGGTTTCCCATCGTGTAAAGTCAACAGATATTTTTAAACTAATTAGGGGTTGCGAAAACAATTTTTCGATTTAGGGTTCCGTTTGAGAAATATAAAAGTTTTAAACTTTTTTCGAGCGTCCTCCCTCTAAAATCTTAACTGCTAGCTTAACAAATCTGAAAAAAATATGAATACAGTTTTAAACCATAATCTTTCTAGAGAAACTATGACGGTTGAACTAGCTCTTTTAGTTTTCAAGAAATTGTCGCTCAAATGAGTGTTGCGGTTTACCGAACATACCGGAATACTTTAAGCCGAAGACTCAATTAATTCCTGTTAATATGTTTTGGTAAACGTAAAAAAACATACACCAACTTCTAACGGGTCAGGTCTACGGTTAAGTACGGAACCCTACTAGCCAGGCCAAATTTTTGTTTTGTAGTTTATGCTCTCCTTCTGCTGAATACGTTTTGGGGAAGACTTTTCTTATAAAACAACTAGAATATTATCCTTAAAAACTATTCGATGGCGATCATTTCATTTCTTACATTGCTTAGATTAGAACTTCACTCGTTCCGATTTGATAAATCGGGATGAAGTTTCCTCCAATGGGATATTCAATTCATTCAATCATATATGTACATTTATGTATATGATTGAATGAATGTATTTATTAAACCTACAACTTACTACTACCTTTACAACATATTACATATTTACCGCAATTATCAAGACCTTACCTCCCGTGCTAGTTATATTACTTACGTGCTAGTTACTTCTCATCTAAATATAAATGATTTATACAGCGCCAGAAACTGGTAATTATGCACGTCAGGACGTTGCAATGCCTGGGATATTGTAGGATGGTTGAGGCTTGCCTTTAGCACCTACATCCTACCAGTTTAGTCGGCTATTAGTCAGAGGAAAGAACAGGTCAATACGTCTGGAGCTGACTAATTCGCGGGTTTCCTTACGATGTTTCCTTCACTGTTATAGCACGTGTTAAATGTGAACATATATTTTTCAAGAAAGAATGATCCATTCGTTCAACGTCGGTAACGAACCCACGACCTTCGGATCGAAAGTCATACATACAGGGGGTACACACCGCTCGGCCAACACGACTTTTAAGCTGACAGACTTTATATCTGATGGGATAAAGTTCAGCTTGAAATTAAACAAACAATCACCTGATCTGATAGACCTTACGATAATTTCCTATCTAAACCAGCATACTCCGAAATACATTTATGCGGGATATTAAACAGTATATTTCAAAACTTCTAAAAATTATATAATATCCCGTGTACCGAACTGAATTGCCTGGTCCGGAAATCGAAAATACGAGCCATCGTTTCGCCCGCGGCTGCTTAACCGCTACACCGACGCCAGTCCGATACGATATCATCATCTCTACATTGTATGAGTATAAATTGAAGTCGCTATTTCTGTATATCTGTTTATTTGATTGTATATTTTGTTGCGGTTTGCGGATGCACCAGTATAAAACTTATGAAAAGAATAACTTATACTTAGTTATAAAATTACAATAGCCCTTGCTGCGATTGTTCATTTGTACATAGTACTATATCACCATAATATCTGTTTTCTATCTCTATCACTACATAGCATAAATTGAAGTTGCTTCCCGCGTCTGTCTGTCTGTTTGGCTACTTACTCCTCCCAAACCACGCAAAGGATTTTGATGAAGTTTCCACCAAAGAATAGAGTGTGTCAAGTGGAAGGCTTAAAAGTTAAATTCATTTAGGCTTGGTGTAAGTTTGCTGAACTATGAAAAGATTGTTGAAGATGTCGAAAAATGACATGCTGACTGGGAGCTGTTCTGGCGTGCGCCGCATAAATCATTGAAGTTATGTCCAAGTGACGTATGATAGTAAATAAAATGGTAAAAATAAAATAAATAATAAAATAAACACCACAACAGTAGATATATAAATTATACAAGTTCACCGCACTATATTCCGCTTTTGTGTAATTAATGTGCCATCAGAGTGCATACAATTATAATTTAAATCAGGGTTTTACGAGGCTCCTGGCAAATTAGCAAGCTACAGTAAAGTTTGAGGTATTTCTGCACTGTTAGTCTGGCTGGAGTAGTAATGACGGTGCCAGGCGAGGAATTGTAAGGCTTTACATACATACCTACTATATGTAGTATGTGCTCATCATTATGACGAAATAGGCTTCGAAATAATGATGTGAGGACATTTTTATATAAAATTTTATTAAAGTGTTTTTTAAAAGTTTGATCTAAATACATAAATTATTCAGATTGTATTTCAATAGACGTATCAATACATCATATTTATGATTAAAACGGTTGATGGTATTTTGTGGTATTATATACATATAATATTATATTATTATGTGCAATGTCCAAAATTATTTAAGCAAAATCGTAAAAGCCTAGGGCATCAAATCTATGAAGTACATACCTACTTATTAAGTTATTAGAGCAGAGAGTAGAAGTTCTACAAAACTATTCATTTGATTTATCGTTGATGTACATGTGTTTATCACTAATTCGGGCAAATTAATTAATTATTTACAGCGTCCTTCCGGATAATGTGCTTGGCAAAAGGAGCTATTGAATTTTAACGGTGTTTGGGTAATTTACGTGTAGGTACCGTTGCTGAGCTGCCGAAACTGTAAAATTAAATTTTAAAGGGTCCTCGATGTTTTGGAATAATAGCCACACTTTCTGTTAATGTAATGTTAAAGTGGAATTCTCCACCTGCTTTAACATTAGAATCAAAATTAATTGAGAAGAGAAGGGATATTAATGTGAGAAGTTAATTCCAGGACAAAAATCTTGTTTAAAAATTAATTACGTAGGTCTACCACAAGGTCTATTTTTAACCCCCGACAAAAAAGAGGGGTGTTATAAGTTTTACCACTATGTGTGTGCGTGTCTGCCTGTGAGTTTTGCACTCACCATTTCCTTTGATTTGATATCAAACTCGGGTGTATTTGGAAACATGTTAAAGAAAGGCCGGAAAACCTGCTTTTAAATAAAAAAAAACTTGCAAATCGGTCCCCTTGTTTAAGAGCTACGGTGCCTTAGACAGACGCACAGTCACATATAGCGGCCAAACTTATAACACCCCTCTTTTTTGTCGGGGGTTAAAAAAGGTATTCTTCCAAAGATAAATTGTCAATTTAGCGTAAGCAATTTAGCAAGAAGGCTTTGTGTCTTTTTAAAGCAAAAGCGCGCTTTATAATTTGTTATGTATGATCCAAGCAAAGCGAAAATCCAAGGCGTAGCTTGGTACCCGTACAGAGAAACCATTTTACAAGCTGGTTTTAAACCCGTTATTTTCTTTAAATTATCTGCATTTTCTCGATCGCCGATTAAATTAAAATAGAATGCAAGAGTAGTAGTAGTATCTCTAAAGTCATACTCCAGTTAAGTTATAGTAAAATTAATCAAAGTACCAATCTATCTTTGTTTAAAACAAGAATTATCTGTAGAGTAGAAACTAATCAGTATATGCTGTAGCAAATCATGATGTACTGGATGTGGGATTGACAATGTAGAATGCCCAGACTGCGGCAAGGCGCACCAATTCTAATATACCCTTGTTAACATAATAATTTACATTTTTTGTATCAGTTAAAACTCATTTTTTTTAATGATTGCTGTGGATAACCTTAACAATCGTTCAATACAACCGGAGTAGGTACGCAGTTTGGCATGTTGTTTATTTTTTCTGGTGAGCCGCACTTCGCACGATTAACGGGTAATCTTGAGCTATAATAAAGAAATTATGGCATCCATAACAGCGAAAATGAATTCGACGCCGATCATTACTCTGAGCCATGTCATAAAGGTGCTTCAAACTAGTTATCTTATAATTATACGCAACATGCGCATCGATTACGGGAACGGTCACGACCGACCGTAGCCCGTGTAGGTGAGAATTTTGCTAATTGGTTGGATCCCATAGATAAGCAATAAAATCAATGGGTAGGACACCGGCTGCATCTCGAATGTGTACCTCGGTGGATTCGCGATGCGCCGTGGTCCGACGCCGGCCCCCGCCACTGGAGCTCATATTTATACGCTAAAGCGGACGCCGCAAAGAGTTCAAACGTGCGTCGGTCGCTCGTAACAGTAGACGGTGGTCGAGAATCGCAACGCGTGGGTAGACGAGGGCGAGTGCAGTGTGCAAGTGCGTGCGGGTCGTGTGTCGCTGAAAGCTCGCGCTGCGAAGCCTCCGGAGCAGCGTCGACGTCGAGCGGGGCATCGCGCGAGCACCCGCCTCGCGTCAGTGCCGGCCCGGCCGCGCCGAAAGCACCACGCTCCGGCTTTAAACGAACAAGAATAATCTGGACACTGGACAATCACATTGTATCGACAACTTTGCATTCTTCTCTATCGCCACTTCAAGTGATCGAGAATTATATTCATTGTGCAGAACTGGTAAGTTTTCCTTTTTCAATTTTCTTAGATCAAGGTCCATACGCTGAAGTGAAACATTCTGAAATTTTCACAGTATTTTGGGTTTTATTTCTAGATTTTTTGGGAATACCTGAACTTCTGTAATTATTGACTTTAATAACAATAAAATGCGTAACTTTAACGATAATGGAGTTTAGTTTGCGCCGCACATGAGCGTAGCGTCCGAAAAAGCCGGTCGACGAGCTTTTCCGCTGTTGCATTTCAGAGGAAATCGGATTTTGCTCAGCCTAGTTCAATGATACAATTATATTTTTACACTGGAAGTTTTATTGTTTGAAATGGAATACAATCACGATTAAAACTTTATTATGATTGACATCGTGTTAAGTCGTCAAGAAGATTGACTAATTAGTCATAGCTTCTTGCTACATGTTTTCTGTAGGCACATTAATAAGTGGTTTGCATAACTTCTTTCGGTTTTTACTATAATATATTTTCAGGCTGATTCGACTATTATTATTTAGATTCTAATTTAAATAAAGGTTTTTTATGTCGTAAATTTCCTGTAAATAAAAATTCATTTTGCGATCTAGTAAATACATAAAATAGAATCTTGTCTCGTAAGTATAAGTCTCTATGTTTGATAAGTATTATATTTCAAAGTATAGGGATGTTGTGGCATTATAAAAATAACACTATTTTCTAAAAATGCTTTGAGAAAATGCTGGTGGCAAATAACTAGGTACCTAATAGCGAACACTTAGCGTGAATGAATCTGATGGGGACGCGTGCCTCTGCAACGAGCGTGGCCAATTCAATGTTTCACACCACTACCGATAATCATTAACATTTCTACTTAAAATATGATTAAAGAGTCTCTCGATGTTGTTATTCGACTAACAACTGAAACTATAAAAACAATTACTAAAGTATTTGCAAAAACAAAAATTACATCTAAGACTGCCAAAACTGACAACAATTTTATTTTATTTATTTTATTTTACATTTAATTAGGAATTGTGCACATCTAAAATGTACAATTCGTCGTTCTACCACGGACGTTTATTATCACATCACTTACCCGATACTACAAAGTAAAAATATTAAATAAGTATATGGAAATAGGTATTATATAAGAAAATCCATTAAAATCCATCAATCTATTATTTTCATATTTATCCGCTTTTGATATGTTTTTATAAGGGATAATGCGAAACTGTGGGCAAAACCTAATTAAAAAAATAATAAGCAGGTTTGTTACTTAGATAATGATAATATATATTTTTTCCTACCTACCTCACATTTAACCAGCCGTTTGAGATAACAATGCAAAGCGTTAAGACCAATGAAATTGATCAATTTGAACGGCTTTTCATCCGTAAATATATTGGCTGGGTCTCAGTTAGGTACTTTTACGTGAGAGAGCCCGTCGCACGTACAATTCTGTGTCAAGCGAACCAACTCTTGGGTGTCAGACACTAACTGTACTATCCGACGTTTATTTATACAATCTAAATCAATATAAAGCATGTCTCTTGTGCTATTCCCAAAATATTTGATTTTAACTTCTCAAATTCCAGCTAAATGGCTAACTGGATATTCATAAGTTATCGTTCCAATGATATACAGGGTGTTCGGCAGAACGGCAAAGTTTTAAAACTCATGCAAATCAGTTATTAAAAAAAAAAATCTATGGGACCTAGGTCAAATCATTTGGGCTGGGTAGATAGCAGACGACCCCACCTATCTGCCATTTTCGTATGTTCAACGTTCTGCCGAACACCCTGTAGATTTTATCCAATAACGTAAAATATTATGAACGCAAATTACGAGTAGAATAGATAAAACGCATTACGCGTCTTGCTACGCGGTTTTCCCTCCGTTGATATCGTAGGCATAGACTACTATATTTTATACGTCACCATACAGCATACAGTATTATACGTTGTAAAGCATGTTGGTGTTCCTGTAAATCAACATAGGTAATATAACTTTTTGTCCCCTCAAAGCCAGTCATTACGAATATTATGCAAGTATCGTGAGTTGTCACAGTAATTTGTCTTAAATGTGTCTGAGTGTGGCGACGAGGTTATTACGAACTGCAAAGTTAATCAAGATGATAGGCACTTTGGCCCCTGTTTGTGCCGCGGAATATGCGGCTCTCCCCTCGACGCAGGCGGTCGGCCTTTATTCACCTGGCTATAACTTTTCTTGAGTTTTGCCTGTGCCATCTTGTTTTTGTTGTTTCCCTTCCGCTAAGTTAACGAAGGCAGTTTGTGAGATACTGAACCTGACGCCTCCAGTTTACCTTTTGTTGTTTCTTTAAACAAAATTGAGTGTCGCTTACACCGTTTACTTATTTTGGACACCGGTAACAATGTAGGGAGTTCCTTAAAACTTTTGATTTACGGGAGTTAGCGTCATAGGCAATATTTTATTTAAAGCGCCGCATAAATTACATAATAATCTAAATAATTCTTAAAAAAGCATAATAAGCACGTTCTCAAAATAAACACAAACGTTAGTTAATACTGTACTTTTATAAACGGCAAATAAAACAGTAAGTTTGTTAAATGTTTTAATTACCTTTTTAGTGAGCATTTTTTGTCGTTGTTGGGTTTTAATTCGTTACTTTATTTGTGATTCCGTTAGGATCTGGCGTTTAGGCTACTAAAAGTTAGTTATCATTAATCGCAATCTGTCTTTCATAATTATGAGTTTAGCTCCGCATCCAGTCAGGTTTATAACTTTTTGTTTATTATTTTTAATAGAAAAGCCCATCAAATAGTAGTACGAATTAAAGATAATGAATCGGTGGAGAGTTATAATAATAAAACAATAATACGGAAAATTAAACTGAAAACGATACTCGAACAGTAGATAGGAACATTGCCTATCCAAGACAACTAATGATAGAAAAGTTGAACAAAAACCGAGAAGATTATCCCTCTCAATAGAAAACTAATTGCGTAGAAAATAAAAATAAAATCGCTAAAGTGTGAAGACATTAAAGCGCGAATTGAGCGGCGCGCGGTTGATTGCGCAAAGCTCTGAGTTCAAGTGCAGGTTGAAGGTTCCAATACAGCGATTACATAAACCTTACCACACACAGGCCAGACCACGAAAATTACGTCCGTTTATGAACAATGCGAGTGGTTATATTCTGTCTTCCAAATACGGAAATTAATAGCAGATTTCAAAGTTGTGTTTGTCGCTACGGAATGATTCAAGGAGAATGTCTGGCATCACGAGAAAATTAGATATTAAGACTACTAGAAACATGATGATCACGTACTACTGGAATCATAATGATCAAGTGGCGACTCCGAAACAATACAATATCATCATCTTCTTCTCAGCCTCCATCCTCCTACCTCCTCTATCTCCAAGTACTGATCATGAGGGAGTTGTTACCATACTCACCACGCTTAGCAGGCGGGTTGGCGAGCGCAGTGGGTATGAGATGTTGTTACACGCAAAGATGCTTAGCATATTCTTACTGCAGATGAGAGAGGAGGGGTAACATTCTATAGCCGGCACCCCAAGGTAAACATTACAACAACTACAGTCCTTAAACTCCTCTTATGTTACTTTCTTTGCCAAACCCTGAACATGCATCACAGGGTTACTAAACCTCTTTAGACTGAATTAAGCACCTGAGTCGGTGAGGGACTAGACTTTTAAATAGTGTGAAGACATTAGAAGTGCGGATCCGGCGCGCTTGATTGCGCAAAGCCAGTTCAAGTCCAGGGTGAAGGCTTCGCGGTTACCGCAGCTTACTCGTACATTAACTCACAATGATTACCTTCCTTTGTTATCTATTTTGGATTTCATTATAAAGGAAGATAAAATTGTGGAATGAGAATATTTTGTTATGCCGTATGGTGACAGATTTTTTTATATTGTTATGATACTCGTAACACAAATAGGTAAGCATTACTGAATGTAGAGTGTAACTCTAGGCAAACTTAGATATTCGTCGAAACGGAACCTGGTTTACCTACGGAGTGCCAAAATGACAGCAACATCCTGGTAATGAACAAGGGGATGTGCGACATCCTTCCTTTACACGTGACTGTCATTAAATTAAACAAATGAAAGCGAATTCATAATCACGAGTTCAAAAATGATATATGAAAACAAATAAAACTAAATCGCTGTGATCATCAACGATGGCTTTGGCAAGGTCGGCGCGCTTCCAAACCTTTTGTATAAAGAAACGCTCGAGGAAACACGCTTAGTTGGCAGAAGCTAAGTGGCTAGATGACGCTCTTCCTCCACACCTCACGACCATGATGTTCTTAAGCCGGGTACGCGATTTAACACAAAAAATATAACAATGCAAATGTTTACCGCTCAGTCATGAGTTTATCAAAAAAAATATTGTGTCGTCATAGCCTGTGTATATTCAGCTGAAAGTCGACAGTCACGAATGTGAGGCCAGTGGTAAAATCTTACGGTGACTTTTCCCATCGACGTCAATCCGACGATTATTTTAAACAACTGCTAGGAGTGTAAAACGTAAACTGTCAGAAGTGTGCATTGGCTAAGGTGATTCCGGCGACTGGGCATTAATGCGTTCGCACGCGAATATTCGCGCGCGCAGGTCCCGGACGGGGGGCAGGGTCCCGCGTGACAGAATGCGTCGCCGTGCCACGCGTCTGCGCCTGCGCCCGCGCCTTCCTGAGAAAATGGCAACTTATGGGGAACTGAAACTGGGCCTCGCAGGTGCCATTGACCCGCGCAACCTGCCACTCGACGAACATGTGTTGCCATTCACATTTCATATTTATCTGCATACCTACCTGCGATATATAGGTTTATAGACTCGTAAGAATTGAAAGCCACAATGGGGTAGAACGGCCAATGGTTTTAATGACGGCTGCGGTGAATCGAGCTAACAGTATAACAATCAGCAATAAAATGTTTCTGTTGGAATGCGTCGTGATTTATTCTGTCTTTCACACTGTCTGCCATAAATGTTTGTCTGGCAAAAGCCTACGAGCAGTTTGAAGAACCCATTTAGTTGGATTATAATCTCGGTGCTGCAAATGCAATGCGGTCTAGCCTGGCCGCCGCGGCGCTGCCGGGGCGACGCTGTAGGAGCCGTAACCGTTACTGGACCACAAAAATGTCGCAAAAAGCTCAAACCGTTTCTGTATCAGGTACCTATAATTTTGTTAGTAAAGTTATCTGCCATTGTGTGTTGTTTCTTTCCAACATTCGAAAGCAATAATTGTGTTCTATACCACAACAAGTTGTAACTTTAACAGACAGATTACTGACCTTCTTGTTTCACTAATGTAAAAAAACACGTGCAGAACTTTCGATTAAATTGCTCAGTTAACCAGTGTAAAAAGTATTGTTCTACAAGTCTGCCAATAGCTATTAGTTCCCTATAGTGTGGCAGTGTAAGAAGCCTCGACACGAGTCGCCTCCTGAATATCAATACCATAATATAGCCAAGCTGCGTTGCCGGCCACAATGACCGATAAACAGATACATACGAATATGACCCTACGTAAAAACTCTTTAAAATTCACATTCAAAGATGTAGGCGCTTGGTGCTTGGTGCCACCAATCTGAATGTAGGTTATGATGTTACTTGGATCGAGTTTTTTGCCCGTCAGTTTTTATTACTCACAATAGCAAGCTGATATCTCCTTTCGAGTCTATTAGATTCATTTATTTAGGTGGAGAAAGTTGTGTCGTCACCTTGCCTAATACAGTTCTAAATCACCTGCGGTCATTACCGAGCTAGATAGGCGGACTCACCTCTACGCGTTCAAGGAAATTACCACGCAATGTCCAGCCTACATTTCCTTAAATGTTGATGTTTCAATTTTCATTATGAATTAGTTTAAGACAACTAAACTAAAACTAAAATAATGCGAATAAGTAGATAGTATACTTGCATAAAGTAAAATAATGCTGCACGCGCTATTATGGTCGTGTAATGAAAAAAAAAGTTGAAAGAATAAATGTCTTAAAATCCTCGCCCGGTATGATTTAGTGCAGCGTAAAACAGCCTGAAGCCTCCATAAATCTATACGCTTTGTGAGGTATGCTACAGCGGAGACTAACAATGAGGATCATATCAATGCGCACTGACCGTCGCCGTCGCGTCGTCGCTTTTTATTTTCCTATGCCTTCAGATATTTTCACTCGTGCACTGTTTAAAAGCTCGCAGTAAGCAAGCAACATTTGAATCCAGATCACAATATTTTGATAAATAGAATCCGGTTGCGATTGACTTGCGTGAGGAGATGCGCTTGCTGCCGCCCCTAAAGAGCTGTGCCCACGCTCATAGCACCCACACTCTAAACAACAAGACAAATAGACATGTCCACTTTACCATTTACCGAGTAAAAATTCTCATGTTATGTTTGAATAGGTCTTTTACCAATTAGTATTTGTACCGATATGTATGAAGTTTAACTTGGTTAAGGTTCGTCTGTAGCACTCAGCTCACTTTGAGTAGCGCCCGACACCCTCCCGGATCGAAAGTAAAGTGTGAGAGAATAAGGACTCTACCTAACTACTAACAACCCATTGTTTGCGCTCAAATACTGGCCCTTTAAGCTTTTATGGGGAGTGTAAGGCGTTCACGCATCCAGAAAATATCATTTGAAGATTTTTGCGACTGTTTGTAAAGTTTCAAGAAAATACTTTCCTACAATGACAAAATATGTACCTACAAAGGAAAAAATGTGTTGTTCGTGCCCCGATCGCTGTTTAAAATACAAATCGATGTTCCATGCATTAAAGAGAACCTTTACCTCCTTTTGTGACCGAGAAACCAGATTTTGGGTCTTTTATTGCGTGTGTGTCATTGGGTATCGTATCGCGGTTCGCTCGGTTCCGGTGAATGCACCGAAACAGTGTTCACGTAGCATACCCACAACGGTTACCGGCGCAATTATTCTGGGTTTGTCTAAGTGTATGCGCGAATAAGAATCGGTAACAGTCCGTAATGTCCAGGTTGTTTTATTGTGCGGAACGTGCGATGTCATTGTCCTACGCGTGGCCGAGGCAGAGTAATGTTGGGCATGCCAACATTAGCACTCCACCTGCGCTGCGTCCGCGCCATGCTGCGCTCCGCTGCCACTGAAAACGTCTCGCACTTTTGATCTCTAATCTTTATGCAATATATCACGCTAGTTGAACAACGAAAGCTTTCTGTCGGTGCAATGCTTTTTGTACTGCATAAAACTCGCTCTGCTCCTGACAAAAGATGTTCTAACTTTAGAGTATTTTTACATTTAGCTTTACTTTCTTGGGTTCATTCATCCAGGTCAAGTCTTGGAAATATTTCTTGTGACCTGTGCAGCTGAAAAAATGATTTACATCTTCCTCCAATATCGAATATCATAATTTACTATCCTGATCAGTTGATCGACTCATCACAAATATACGAAACTACAGATTTTGATAGTTTAATTGGCTTTCCTTTCTGCCTGGACCTGATGCAAGTTTATAAAAGCTTATTAGAAATTTATATTTAAGTTCATTTTGTAACGTAGATATAACATAGTACTACTCACTACTCTGGATCACTCAAGTATTTGTAACGTAGAAGTTTATTCCAACAAGTAATTTACAAATTACTTAACGTATAACGTATTTTACAAAATAAATTAGTACACCTCACGTTCATTTTCAAAGTGGAATATTTTTAAGTTATACTTATTAAGCATAATACTTGTAAGAATTATCCATGGATACTGTTAAGATTTGCCGTGGAGTACCGGCAATATAATGTCACCCGTCGTCTCTTGCCCGTGTATGAACTAAGAATCTGCTAAAGGATATATCTCCGGGAGATGGGCAGCAGCGTCGTTCTGTGTATCAAAATCCCGTACTGCCAACCCACCTGCCAAGCGTGGTGAGTGAGTATGGCAAAAACCCCTCATGGTTAGTACTTGAATCTCTTAGTCCATGAGGGAGGTCATGTCCAGCAGTAGATGTCTTACGGCTGTGATGATGACTGTTTATATTGTTCCAAAAATATCAAACGTTCTTGAAAGAGATGGTGGTATTACCCAATCTCTTCAAAAAGCTACTAAAGTCCATACATAATTAAAGATTTTCACAAACACACACAAAATTCACCCCCAACTGTAACTCGGTACAGAGACGGTCTTTCTTTGTTTTCCTTTAATCTTGAGAGGGGGCTCTGGGGAAGCTACATGTCAACTAATTCCCCACATTAATTATTCACACTTGAAATGCCCAAAACATGAGGAAGAGAACAGAAAACTTAATGTGAATATTTTTTTATGAATTTTAGTATTCAAAGCGATGGAACACGAACACGTTGTCAAATCACGGTCTCACACCAACCCAATCCACCCAACCGATAATAAGTCAACTCAGCCCTGATATTGTAAAGTAGCAGGAGCAAAGTGCATTAGTTAGGTAGGTATTTATAAGTCGTGGTATCAGTATGGCTTATATGAACAAGCGACGAACTAACACAACTGTGCCTGCCTTAATTTGAATTTGCTACGGAGCGCCCCGGTTTCGTGTCACTCGCTATTTAAATAACAAAAGGGTATATAATTTCAGAGGTTCCAATATTAAACGGTCGTTAGACCTGTATTTTGAAACCACTTCCTCATTCGCAGCTTCCCTGAATCAGCTTTTAAAGCATTCGTGAGCCAACATCTTCACCTTGAAATAACATAGGCATTTTTTCAACGTCTGTTTTTTCCACATCAATAATGATAATTTTTATAAGTAAGTATTCATTCAATATCTTGATGATGAAGCTAATCACGACCGTTCTTATAACACTTTAAAAGTATTATGGCTTCGGAGCTAAACTATATATCTGACGTAATATTTAACTTCCTTACTGTGATTTAATTTTTATAGATAGATACATTTTGTTATTTACTCGTACTTAGATGAGCATGTAAAGTTTTCAAAAATGTGTCGATTAAATATGCATTAAGCGTCAACTCTCTAGAAAAAAGTGGTAATGAAGATTTTTTCTGACGGCGATACATAGATTCAGGCCTTTGTGTTCCTAATCTTATCCGTAAATTTGTAAGAAAAGTATTATGTTACTCTTTTTACCTACAGTCACAAAAAAATGCTCTCGTTAGGTGTCAAGGGGTCAATAGATATTTATTTGAAAAGTCGGTGCTTTTTATCTGCGATAAAATCATATTTCATTGGCATAAGAAACCGCCTAGGCTTTTATACGTTAGCGATGGTATCTCAGTCAAATAACAACGACCAGATACATTCAATAAGATAATAAAACAAACTAGTGTAAAAAGTATCATGATACTAGGTATAGATTTCTATTATGAACTAAAAATGTAAGTCCTTAGATTGCTAGGTGTCTATTGTTCAGGTGACACTGTAGTGTAGTATGCTGTCTGAGTCCTTATTGAACTGGTTGTTCTACTATTATTTATATTTTAGGGCTATTATCTTCAATTGGTTTAGCTTTGTAGGTCATAGTATAATAGCACTAATCATTTCCCACACGGCCGACATGGTTTATTTGAGGCTGTCTGTTTGGGACCCAGGACCATAAAATTGATAGCAGCGTTTTTAGCTTTGTGTTTTATTTTCTAACGCAATATCCTAAGTGTTAAATGCTGTGCTGCGCATACATGAACTGCTGGTACCACGGAAGATCAGCGCTATAACAAATTTTTAGATATTATACTCCTAGCACAAGCTGCATTTATATCTGTAATTTCTTTATATACTACCTCATTTGTTTAGTTTTCACTGTTTTAGTACGCCACCGTCATAAATAAATTGTAATCTATCTTGTCCATCCAAAGGTTGCCTGGAAGAGATCGCTGTTAGCGATAAGGCCGCCCATTGCATCTATGTTTATTTTTAATAACTCTTCGTTTTCCTGTAACTCTCTAGATTTTGGTGTACAATAAAGTGATTCATTCATTCATTCTTTATTGTAAGTATTCTTTATTGTAATTCCTTATAAGTTTGTTGTATTTTTTGTTTATTTATAATGTGTTGACACGAAATAAAGTTCATCTTATGTATCTTATAAGGTGGAGACTATGACCAAACCTCCCTGTACTAGAAGGGGCTTAGTCTACCGGCTATTGTGCTAGTTTAACAATGTACTATTTCCACGTAACTAACAACAAAGTTAATTATTTTCATACATAAATTTCTGCACCATTCTCCCCGTAAAACAATAAAACTTATTATTTAGATGTTTATGCGATTGCAATAGTGCGGTAATGGTATCATAAACAACCATAAACGCCGCATGCATTCCGTAACAAATACGAGCTAAGACAATTTCCTGTAGTCTCCTCATGATTATTGGATATTAAGCTGTAAACTTGTGCAGATATCCTCCTGTCCTTTCCCGCCTTTTATTATTAGTGTTAGTTCCCGGGGTTTAACGAGAATTTTAGTATTAAATGTCGGAAATTTGTTGGATTAGATAGCAGTTTCGTCAGACTTCTTGAGTGATCCTGGACATAGGACCATTTTATGGGATAATGTAATGGCCGTTAGTTTTTCTTGGTTCTTTTAAATTCTATTTGTTTTACAAAATACTATAATCAGTCTAAACCGGCCGTTGGGTCCCACGTCTGGGCAAAGAACTCTCTTCTCCTCCTTCCTATTGCCCTTCAGCCCATTATTATACGAAATACTACATTACATTTAGTTTACGTACTGTTCCATTTTAAATGATTTGTAACAGTTCAGATAGTTACTTTAGCTAATCTAAACTTAACATCCACCGATAGTCCCTTACCGGGAACCGATTAATCAATTAGTTCCCTCCATAGTTCTACGATTGATGGTAAATCCTTAACCAATCCAGACTTCCTCTGAATATTATAAGGGTACCTATGAGTTCGACCGATGTACCTACGCTTAAATGGAACAGAACAGATTGCGATGAAATATAGCCTGAATAACTCATAATAAGATACATCAGGTCCAGTGCTACCGAAACGGCGCTGGCGGAAGCTAATTTAAAACAAACGGCCGAAAGTTTGGACTTACTAACTGGCCGTGAGAAAACAACAAAATTAAAATTATCTATGTTGCGGTTTTGAATCGCAGTAGTTTGATTTGCTTCCAATCGAATGATTAGGATTGATTTGAAAAACTGTTCTAATGATGATGCTGAACTGCGGGTCGGACTTGCGAGTCAGTGCCGGTGCGCGGGCGCGGCCCAGCCGCCATTGTAACTCCGACTTACTAAATCAATATTTGCGCAGATGTCGGCACAAGAGCATGCTATGCTTGTAGCGACCTAAAATTCATACAGCTTATATGGCAATGATAGCGGTAAATTTTCTCGGCAGCTACTTGTAATCCTTCAAATGTGGGTCGGTGTTGCACGCACAGACTGACCCCGGCCGTGCTCTGAAGGGTAATTCATTCAAATCGATGCTCCTTGCCCGCTCTCAACTGCTTTGATGCTAACGATCACCGGAGACCCCGCGATGGATCCGCCAACATGTAAATCACTACCCGAACTGTGCCAGATAGTGACAGACATATAATCTAGTTCATCATCTAAATGTATCAAAATAAGCGCCTCTTTGCGCAACAAATTAAAGCATCTGCCTGGTTACGAAAATGCGTCTCTAGAGGTATTATAAAGCAGTTTGCGTAAATTCTAGTTATATCTGCATTATTGATGGAACACGCAATTTGTCACGATATTTGCAAGACGATACGCAATCAGTCCTACAAATCACACTATACATAATATAGGTATTTCAAGGTTTTCTTAATGTGAAATTAAATTATATAACGGAAAAAAATATTGACGAAGTATGGTTTATCAGTATCACATAACTGTCACTAAATTGCTTACCACTCTCTGCATCTTGATAAAGAAAAATATCATATAGAATGCAATGTGTGCAGTGCATATCGACTGCTTTGGAATGCTTTGGGAGCTTCTGTAGCACAACTAAAGGGAATTCGGTAATTTTATTTTCTTAACCCCATAATACCATATTGAAGTTTGAACTAATTCATTTAAAATTTCAAAAAGACCTTGTTTGTTCAAGAATTATTTAAAGATTAGAGATATTTTAGATCAATAATCGAAGTCGTATCTATTCTAAAATTAAGTTTAAAATAACATATATTTTAATTAAAATTTTAAACCATCTAGCGTCAATTCAATACGAAGTAGTTGAATGATTATTTTTGTAAGTATTGCTGATTAAGTAGGTACTATTTTTTACATTAATAAGCGTTATAGTTTAATAACTTAATACTTAAAATGTCCGCAAGTAATAAACACAAAATAGATATACCAGCAAATGGAGTATGATGGCTGAACGGCCTAGAATAATATATTTCATCTAATTAGATGTCATAATGATCTATATTAGATGAAATGATTATCTTTTAATTTCGGAACCCAGCTCTTCTTTAAGCATCACATTGTAAGAGTGCTGTACTTAAGTGGTGCTTAACATAGGTATTTATACATACTATTTATGGTTTGTGCAAAATAAAAATAAGTCCATGTAGCCAGCATACGAGTATTTCCAAGTTCAGGTCTTACTTGAAAGTTATATTAGCAAAGCACTATATCTCTGGGGAATAATCCTTTGGTACGAGCGTAATGAGCTATAACTCTTGGGTTTACGAGCTAAGATAGCTGTACCTACCTACGTGAACTTACAACAGGTACGTATGCTATATAGGGTGATCTCAAATACGCACAGGATGTTTTATAGCCCTATGAATAATAGACAGTTGATTAAAAACTCACTTTTATGACGCTCGTTTTATAGCACTAAATAATACTACAGTTTAGATCTACCTTGATAATGATGGTTTAAGGATACATCGTTAACTCACTTGGTTATAATTGCTACGTCTCAATTGCTAGCCCAAGAACACCGTAATTATAATTTCTAAGCAAGCAGGATACTGAGGGATCGCATTCCCCTAGCGAACGAGCTTAGCTAAAAAATACGAGAGTTTTTTTCCCCCGTCTCCGACGACGGTGGCTTCCAAGTGAAAACGAATAGCACAATTTCCCAAGCGATGACCACGATTCCCTTGTAATATGATAATGGGATGTATAAATATTTTATGTCTAGGGCTCTTCACTATCGTTTTTGCGTTATAACCAGTTTTCTACGATCCAGTCCCACAGCGAAAACAGGAGCCTTTACCATCATTATTATTTCTGTGCTCACTAGAGTCATTTCATGCGACGAGATTGCGTGTCCGGAGGTTATCAAAAGATTATCGTAAGATTCTAGTGACATTTTATTGATTCTTCCACACAAGGAGTTGCTACTATGTAGCTGACCTAAAATTAGTTTAGTTTCAGACTAATTTTAGGTAGAGATTAATCGATTTTCTAAATACAATTTTTTGTCGAATTTATTCAATAATGTTTCGCCTGCAAGTTACAACTTTACCTGGGAGCTATAAGACCCATTTTACACAAACTGAAAACCATAGGAATACATAAAACTAATCTAAATGGGTAACGGAAAATTCCCATATTGAGCATTACCTACTACCTATACGTGCTTGCCTGCACCCGCTCGTTTAAAGCTAAGCTGTTAGGTTCGTTTGTAAGCACTTGCCATTCATTCTCTGCATAGAGATATAGCTAGTAATGACTGGTCGGCCAGCTATCGGCCAGACGCTCGTAAACACTGTTCGACACGAGGCATTCCAACGGACCTGAGAATGCAACTCAATGGATCACTCTAAACGCCGCACGAATCTAGTCGAAGTAAGGGGACTCATAGGCACGTCCTCGCGTAAATAAAAGTCCTGCAATAGGATAATTAGTTTTCGCATTAAAAGGGCACGGGGCTCAGAGGTCACTGATTTAGTGGCTGATGGGACACATGGGTTAGCTGTGCAGGGGTGTGAGCCGCACGGGTCAGCGCTCGCCCTAATGGACTGAGCAGCGTGAACCCTGCGAATGTGAACGCACGTTATCAAGTAAACATCACTCACAAGAAGTGCTTCTACGGCCACTTCTGTTGTAGCAATATTTTACAAATAGTTTAACCATCGCTAATAATGGCAAAGAAAAGACGTAGGAGTCAATTACTGTGGAAACAATGAACAGCAAAACGTGGGAGATGTCGGTAAACGGCAACCCTGGAGTGGATTGCAGGGGCTGGCGTGGCCCAGCAATGCTAGGAGCGCGGCGCGGCGCGGGGGCAACGCTCATCGTGTGAGCGACGCGCCCGCGGACCGACAATCGCGAATTCAACGTATGCCTAGCAACAGCAACTCACACTAACGGTGGCTTTCTTCGAACACACCGACGTTGAATGCAATGCACTCACGAGCCAAAGCTTTGACGGACTTTAAACGTTACAGCCCTGGCTTTTCTCATGAAGCGATGCAAAATTACGCGAGTACTTGTATTTAAGAACGTTTGCAAATTTTAAACAGCACGTTTGTAATTTACATCACACCTACTTTCAATATGTGGAATGTAGACGGTATGCGCATGAACTTTTGATGATAGCTATGTTAGAAAAACCCCAAATAAAGCTATGTAGATCGAATCGAAATCACGAAATTGCATGGAAATAAGATAATTCGTAGGAGTGCTTGGCTAGAATGCTAACACGGACTAACGGTGGTCAGGTTGTCTAGCTCGAATCTGCCTGAATTATTCGGAATTCAGACTTCGTTGCAGATTGCGGCCGCTGCAAGCGATCCTATCACTGCCGATAAGGATCTGGCTCCATCAGTCGCATTAAAACCGACATCCGTTTTAAATAACCCCATTTTAACAATTATAATTTGAATTCCGAAAAAACAGAACAGTTATTTTACATGTTTCATCTAAAGTCTATAAAAATTGTGTTCTACATTTTTTAAATAGTTCGTTCTGATAATAGTATTATGTTAGTTTTGCATTTATTCAATTCAATAAAAAAAAATAGTAAACACATAGAATTTAAGTCAATTGTATGAGGGTCGTTAAAATGTGTGATACATTACACATATGACTGTTAATGTAATATAACAATTTGTTATTAAATGCATAAAGAACATTACATATTTGAATATTATCTCACTATAAATGTTATGACACAAAATTTGCGCGGGTCATTGAACCGCGAGATCCAGCCTCATAAAGGAAACTAATATTTGCTGTCTTCCTACGTATTCCCTTGAGAGCACAAACCCTGCCACGTCGAGTTACTTCCGCGCGACTAAGATTGCTCTACTTGTGTTTCGAGGGAACTCACCTACTCGTACCTGAATGAACACTCGAAGAAGCTGTGTCAGCTTTAGAGATTCGGTTTTAGATATCGATAAACTAACTGCTAAAGTACCTAAGTAGCCAATCGTTTAACGATTGATAAAGTACATTGACGTTTTGTCCTATGCGTACTAAAGCAACAAAGCCATTTTTTGTATTGTACTATTGATTTATAAATGTTAACTAATATTAATAGGGTACTATGTCAATGTAAATTAACGATCTAGGTAGGTCAACAACTTCCCGACGCGATGCATTATAATCATTTTGTTATTTTACTAGCATCTTGAAAATAACCCACAGCTTTCTATAATTCAGGATGATGGCTTCATTAATTTGAAACGTTAAGTCGATAGTTTTCGAAGTATTCCATTTAAGTGATTTAAATGGCATGCTGGTCGTACATGAGGCGGCTGCTTAATTTGTACGTGACCGGCCAAGTCAGCCGTTAATCGACCGCTACACTTCACCGATAATTATCGCCCAATAACGATGTAGTGTCGTGTAGCCGAATCTAATAACGCGCCGGGCGACTACACGACTCTATGCAAATCTCGGGTAATTTACGACGCCTGATAATCGCGACACGCGTACGTGAGCGCATTGTGCGACAATAACTCTAAGAATCTCGCAAAGCTCAGTGAGAATAACTTATCGGTGCACTAAGATTTTGACACAAACCCGCCGATCGCGAGATATTGGCCTGTTGCAACCCTGTCGCGAGATACGTAATAACCCTGCCGGGCCGTAGTTGCAAACTCTACTCAGCTTTACATTCATGATAGCTGATGTTTTACATAATTAGGTAATTTTATTCAGAACTGTTAAAAAATCAGGTTAAGCTCGCTACCTTCATGACATTATAATAGAGTTAAAAGTGCAAACGACGCATAAGGCTTTAACTTATAACTGTTGGATTTAACCCAACTGATCGGTGCTGATGATTTTGACACATAAACTCCGATGATAATCTTCGCTTAGAATATAAACGTCGGTGCACACGTAGAGATCGCGAAGTAGGCGGGAGCCGTGCCCTCCTGCCGACTGACCCGCGGGTCATCGTGTCTCGCTTCTATTGCGCTGCTTTTTGGCATAACTACTTAAACCGTCTATAGGAAACTTTTATTGTAGGAATAATTTTTGTTTTGTCTGATAAAAGGCGCTGTTTTATGTGCTTTTAACCTATGTTGAAATTATTTAATGTCTAAAGGTGCTTGTCTCTAAATGTTAGGTTTCGATCAGTGTACATATATCACAAGCAAAGCCTTTTATATCTACTTTAAAAAAATTAACGTTGTGTGTAAGTAGACTCCACTGTTATTACACATATGAAACATGATAAAAAATAGAGCATTATGTTTGCTCCAATCTTGGAACAGTTGTCCAATGTTCAAGAAATTGGTGTCAATGCTCGCTGCGGTTGCAATGTTCCGAAATTATGTGTTGAGCAACCTCGCAGTCGGGCAGACAGGCCGCTACTTCAGGCGGACACCGACCCACCGCGGCCGTCGCCCACTGCCCAATAACGCCCTTCCGATCTGATCGCATCACGTTATCTACCGCCGGCTAATAACAGACTGACTTACCAGTACGAGTCTTGCAACTCTCGCCTTTTGTTTCAAGAGAGCACCCACCTCAAGTACTTCATTTATCAAGATATACCGCCCCGTAGCGCCGTAGCAATTTGTGCAAATTGAATACCTATCTATGATATACCTACTGCAATATCTCGCAGTCAATGCGCTGTAACGACATCGTTACGATCTTTTTAAGTGCATTAGTGGTATGTATATTTAATTCTAAGTAACTGTACTTTTGATGGTATACACCGCTGAAGCGAACGGTACGCCAAATTATACTTGGGAATTGGGTTCTCATTGTTTACAATGAAAGAACTGTTTCCCTTGGTTACTATTAAGATTAAACTGCTTTCTAACGTAAACCTTAATGTTTGACCTTAAAAATGAAATGGATATTATGTACGATTTAGTGTACCGCAGATTGTAGGCTGTATTTTCTTTTATTGTATGGCTCTCGATGTCTGGCACACACGTGGTATCTTAGTAAAGCAAATAAATAGATAGTGGTGCCCGCACCCTCACCCTCCGAGAGGTGACTTGCAGAGAGCGTCTAGACGGGTCCCCCGCAGATACCCATATAACTACATCACTGATAGATTTTAATGTATTTGCACATCAGAGACGTCTTCCTTTAGAATAAATCTAATATCTATGCAAATATCTATACTAATATTATAAAGAAGTAAAGTTTGTGAGCTTGTGAGGTTGTAGGGGTCTCTGGATCTACTGAACCGATTTTCAAAATTCTTTTACTATTAGAAAGCCACATTATTTGTGAGTGTCATAGGCTATAAATTACCGCCCAACGAAGTGGGCACCGGTTCAGCAAGTGGTTAGATATAGCGTCTAAGTATGAGGCTTTGTGACTTCAGTCGAGGAAGGAACACTAGAGGCAGGTGTCGTGACAAGGGAGAAAAATAAAGGAAGTCTCGCTTAGTGTGGAGGTAAGGGTGGCTGTTGAGAACTGCGTGTATGATGTCGATTGTTAGGTGTACGTTGTTGTAATGAGTCAGTTTGCGTACTCGTACCGCGGTGGATAACGAGTACGTTGCAAGAGTAGCTATAAGTGAGTTGAGCTCTTTTCCCACGGAAACTGCGTATTATCAGGATTATTTCTTGTAAGATCGTTCATACTTTTTCTTCCAAGAAATGTATATTAAGAATGTCGTATAGATTGAGGATTGAAGAAACCCGTTTTGTTGGTATAGAATTTAAATTAGCCATTTCATTGCCATAGTTAAAGATATTATGTAAATTATCCTTTGATACATTTAGGTTCAAACCAGATTCAATTTTCAACGGCCTTCATTCTAAATATATTGATTTTGTAATGAATGGTAGCTAATAAACAGAACCTCAAAAATTGGTTCTTAGTATTATTATTAATCGTTATTATACTGATTACTCGTATTTCCTCATACACGAATATTTTGTATTCAGAAATAATTATGTCATTGTCAGTACTGGGTTCCGGATTAATCGTATAAACAAATATATAACTAAACGAATTTGAGTAGGTAACAAGCCTTCAAATTCAATAGAGCTTACCATGTTGGTGAACGAGTGGAAGTCCCTTGGCAAACACCAACATGGCTTGAATAGCTGCCCGGTTGAATGGACAGTTAAACCCCTATTCACTCAAAACTAAACGGCCACATTTTTGCTAGAACCTCACGTTTCCGCGTTCCACAGTCACTATGCATTGAGAACTGAACTGCCATACAGGTTCACTACTGATAACAGCACTGAAGCAAATTGTAGGTTATGTGACATTGTTGATACTACTTCTATTACATGTTATTCCGTTTTATATGCGAGAGCTTTTACGACGCAACCTTATGCATATGCCTCACGTTACTTGCCTGAAAAAATAACCTAATAACAATAAACCTCCTTTTATACATATATCACAACGGGTCATCTCCTACTTTATATAAGGATCAATATAGGTACTTCACACAAATTACGGTTGAGATTTGGTAAAGTGATTAGTTGAAGTTGGAACATACGCTAAGAAGCTCATTCCTCGGCTTACCTCCACTCGGGCACGCGTCGATCCTCACATCCGCGACACAATTCCTCAAGTCCACGTGCCATCCCCGTTATATTGCCCCTATCATACGCCCTCGGGGACTGTACTAACAGGGAAACAACTCCGGCTCTCAAGGAAGAAATGAACTAATTCATGTCAAAGATGAAGCTTTTTTGTTTCTTTAGCGAGCCGCGCCGGTTACTGAACTTTATGCTTAGTTTGGACTGATTACCTATACATAATTATAATACATAAAAACAACGTGTGTAAAATGTTATCACCTTATATAACAATTGTTTTATTGGTGAGACGGAGATAGAATAATCGGTTAGGACGCATCATTAGTTACATGTCTTTTGCACCGGTTGTTACAAGGCAACAATAAATCGTTATTGATGGTTGGTAAACGCATCCATTCTAAAATGATGAGGCGTGAAAATCTCACGTTTTGATGTACCGTAGGCCAAGAATCACTTAGGCATGACTTGGAAGTCGTGTCTATGAATAATTATTATTTCATTGAATCTTTTTAGTTCTATTACCCTTACAACCCTTCATGATCTTCATTATTACCTCATCAAAAGGTTTTTTTGACATGTGCGCGAAACAACCCTTAGAAATTCACTTATTTCCTGTGTGCTACAAAGATTTTCTACCGGATATTAAAATCTTTTATCTTATGTAATTTGATATCGAAAAAGATTTACTTGAATTAACCACTACACCCTTGAGCTTAAGTATAAAACACTAACATCATTGATGCCAATGATGGCATCTGTCACATTTTCCCAAAATATCGAACGACGAAGACATCAAATGAAATCAATTTCTCAAATTGAGATTGGTATGCTCGCGATGAGACAGAACACAAAAGCGGGGGTCATTGAAGTGACAGAGAGGGTGATTGTGATTCGCGATGGTCCATAATTGATTGTGTTTGTTGCAGAAGGCCGGGGTCAGATGGATCGGCGGCGCGCGGCAGGGGCTCTGCTCGTGCTGGCCGCCTGTGTCGCCTACGCGACTGCGGGTAAGTTTACTCTAACAAGTTTTTTTTATTTTAACTTTTTTATTGCACTTATAAAAAATGCCGTGAGGTGCCGACAGTACAATGTTGCCCCTCCTCTCTTGCCCGTGGATGCAGTAAGAATCTGCTAAGGGATACCACTGGATTATGGGCAGCAGTGTCTTTCCGTGTATCAATAACCCTTACTGAGCTCGCCAAATTGCCACGGCGTGGCCTGCCAAACGTGGCGTGTATGGTAAGAACCCTTCATAATAAGTCTGATAAGTGGCCTTTGTCTAGCAGTGGACGTCATACGTCTGAGATGATGATGATGCATAAAAAAACGCTGGACACAGCGCCATCCAGACCTAAACTAAGCGTGTACTGTGGAAAATAGATATTGATGGAATACTTGAACACAATTTTTTAAAATACTACTTATCCTACACAGAAAACACATGTCCAGAGACAAATGTATGCAGCAAAAATTTGTAGCAGGGTCCGAACCCTGGGTATTAGACTAACAGAGCCACCGATCGACAAACGGTGGCGTGGCGTATTACTGGTATTACGTTAGTGTGACAAACCGTGCAGCAAACACAATACAAGCGCAGTAAACAATCTGTCATTTACGCTGTTAAGACGCGTTTGACAAAAACAAGCGTGGTCGGCTTGTTTAGTAATGTCATGATGATCCTAGGCCTTTAGTTTTCAAATAAGATTTTATTTTGAGAAACGGAAACTTTTAAGTACCTACAATAAGTATTTACTTAAAAGTTTACTTTATATACCTAAATAAAAAAGTTTACTTATATAGCTAAAAAATGCGTACTTATTGTAAGTACTTTTTATATAATTTCATCCCTCATATTTTCACTTAGGAGATGAATTTTGAAAAACACTCAAACACGTATTTAATTATTTTGTAGGCCAATATTTGAGCAAAATATCAAGTGAAATATGTGAAAAATTATATTATACCCATACAATCTTGAAGATTGTATGGGGAATATAATTTTTCACTTAATGGGTTGAATTTCTAAAGAGCTTGTCTTTGTTATGAAAGGTTATTATTACCCTCCAAAGTTCAATTTTGTATCTAAATTAATTTCGGCTGTGCGTTGATGAGTCTGTTAGTCAGTAAGTCACATCATCTCTAAGATATATGATATTAGTATAGATAGATTTACCTACTTAGTACACACATAGGCTGTAAAGTAAATAATACACCCACGCGTAGTTCACAATCCTGTTTCCGAAACATCCAGAGAGCTTTGCAATAAAAAAACACAATTTCGGATTATCTAAGTTAGCACGCATATAAGAAAAAGAACGGCGCTAAACTAAATTCTCATAGGCTTAAATGCTCATAAATTTAATACTTACTAATTTGAGGTATAATATATTAATATACAGAGCAAGCACTCAATAGCGTTCTCGTAACATTAGGTTGCTTAGCAGTAAAAATCACGAATCACCAAGATTTCCGATTACCACAGTTATCAAATGCAACATAATATGGACCACTGAACAATTTTTATTTCGGTAAGCTATAAATATTCTATCATGATGTCATAAAACACTTCCGCACAATGAATAACGGAGAAAAGTGTAAAATAATATGAAAGGTACAATAATATGTTAATGGGATTATATCAGTATCAGTCAGAGTTATTCTTATTTATTGAGATGAAATGGACGCTAGGAACGGGTATCTACCGTTGCCTTGTTTCGTGACCCGCAATCCGTATGCTCGTGAGAAGATTTCTGCGCATGATACCTACCTCCTCTCTACACATATGCATACCAACTTGGTAATCGGCAAATGTGGCTACAGCTAATGCATCAACCACCTTTACAAGCTAGTGGCCCAGTTTGAGAGACTGAAACTTGCGATTGTGGATGTTATATTGAATACATTACGAATTTAATAATAGTATAATATGCTTCAGTGATACTATGACACTGGCTACTCGTGAATAATAAATAGACTCGTTTTTAATAATATATAGAATACGTTAATACCTGGGCGTCTCTCTAAATCTGCGTTTGAGCATGACACATATGAATACTTAGCCTAGATTATTATTCATGTTTTTATATGTGACACCAATAAAAACCTTTAGATTTGAGGTTATTGATCCACACAATAAAATATACATAAATCACATTTAATTCTAACTACATATTTTAATCCGTAAATTCTTTTTGTGGAACAGGAAGTAGGTGATTCCAAAAAACCCATCGTAATTCCAAGTCATCCTAGGCATTACCTAATTCTGACTATACAGTATTCGGTGACAGACAAAAACGCCACAATGCAATTTGAGGTAATGTGCAGTCTATGGCGGAAACTGCCAAATATAATTCCGGATGAATGATTGAAGGAGATTGGTTTGTGTCATTAGTCAAGTGTCAGCGTACAATAAGTCGGGGACAGAAGTGGAGGAAAGGAAGTGAAGTGGCAGGCAGCGCGGCCGCTCCTCCCGGCGCGGCGGCGCTCGCTCCCTGAGCTAACTGTACCGCCGCGCCTGTGTGCGTGCCCCTTTCGCGATGCATGTTATTAGATGATGCTATTTTTGCACCAACAGATTTAGTATCCTTAGCACGGTTACTTCAAAGAATTCCAATTCAATTTATATTATACATAGGAAGTATATTCAAATGAGACCTACAATGTTTAGGTCCACCCGTGTGAACTTCATCACGCATGGCGACCACGGCGACATTCATTCATTGAAACGACGATCCATATTAATGTAGTGCAAATTTCAAATTCATGCTGTCTACTCGTTTCGATCGCCCCAGCCCGTGTTTCTAAGCGCACGATTTTGCATTAAGTGTTTTTTTGGTCGTGCAAAGCAATCTACACGTCACATATGTATATATGTACGTAGAAACGATTCATTAGGCATCGAGGGGATTATAGATGCTACGTCCGTAGAACCGCGGGTACGACTGGTAATTGTTATTCACTTAGGCTTTCGGAATTTGGATACTCAAAAGTCTGCGCGTGAGAGTAGGTTCTACAGAGCCTTTAAACAATCCATTCTTTAAATTAAAGAGCTGTTGTTTCCGCGACTGGATTAGATCAGTGTGATACTTATGATTCAAAATGATCGTGAGAGTGAATTGTATTATAATTAAAATGAGGGTTAGCAAAAACTGGACAAGGCGACATTCCTGGCGACCGTTATGTGGACGATCTCTCGGCGCAGTGGCGACGGCGCCACTCGAGGCCGCGTTCCACTCAGCCCCGCCATATACAGGCGCTGGTTCTAACGGTGCTGATGCTGCGACGCCGCCGATAAGCCCCGGCCAGCCAGCAGATTCCATGCACGAGCAATCCGTCTGCTCCGTTTCTCTATCCTGAATCACATAGAATCTATAGGTACATAATATAATAAAAGCGTAAACCTTTCGCGTCTGTACATTAAATATTTTTGCAAATAAATAAATGGGAAACATGAGGAAAGGTTTTTTAATAACTGTTTTTTAATTTTTGTCTGTTTGTCGGTTTGTTTGCTTGTTCGTGAGCGTATCACGCAAAAACCACTAATTTGATTTAATATATAGTTACTGAAAAATGACAAGCATTATTCTAAATAACATTTAGTGTTTATTTCATCAAAATCGACTCAAAGATTCAAAGGTTATTTAGCTTTTAGGTTTAGTTGGAAATCTCATATCACTCGCGAAGCCTGTACCTCGCGTCACTTCACGGGTTCAGGCGGGCAGTGTGTAGGTGAGGAAAACAACAAGGTCCTTTCAACTGAGGAAGACGAGTAGGTCTGTGAGCCTGGTATTTTTAACCGACTTCAAAAAAGGAGAAGGTTTGATCAACTTGACAGTCGACTGTATATGTATCATCATCTCTACCGTAGGACGTCCACTGCTGGACAAAGGCCTCCCTCGTGGCCGAGTACTGATCATAAGAGGTTATAGCCATACTCTCCACGCATGGCCTGCCATGCGTGGAGAGTATGGCTATAACCTGGTTGACCGGGTTGACGAGCGCAGTACGGGGTGTTGATACACAGAATGACCCTGCTGCCCATCTTTCGGTGGTCTCTTACTGCATCCACGGGCATGAGAGGGAGTGTAACATTCTATTGCCGGCACCCCACGGCAAGTATAGGTATAAATATATTTGACGAGCTCTGTGGCGCAGCGGGCGAAGGTCCGCCTGCGACGCAAGGGGTTGCGGGTTCGATTCCCGCCTCGGGACAAATGTCTGTACGATCTGCAGATATTTGTTCAGGGTGTTCTGGGTGTTTTTTCTATATATAATAAAAATATCTATCTATGTAGTATAATCTATTAAGTATATCAGTCATCTAGTACCCATAACACAAGCTCTGCTTAGCTTGGGGCTAGATGATGCTGTGTGATCTGTCCAGCATTATTTATATTTATTTATTATTTATTTATTTAAATATTTTTTCAAACTTTGTTATCACCGATAGTGAGTTAAATTGACTCACCAACGTACAAGTTGGTTAAGCATGCTGCCGCGGTAATACAACCGTTCGTTTAGGGTATTTTCAGCAACATTTAAGATTGTATTATTAAAGTAGGTTTTTTTATTCAATTAAAGAAATAACATAGATGTTCTTTCATCAGAAAAGTTTAGGCAGTGCAACCAAACAATTTCGAATGCTATTATTTACGCTTACATCTACATACAGTTCGAGGACCTACATCTTTTGCCGAACTGCGAAAGGTTGATGAAGTTTTGTACCCCACTAACTGCGCTGCATGCCAAGCGTGTCATTTGCTTGATGGAGATCAACACTGGGATAACGCAATGGCCGAAGCATGCATCAGCCACATATCGGCGTGTTTACACGATATTTTCACAGGATGATAAGGCGTGGATTTATCAATACGATCCACAAACAAAGCGCCAGTTGACGGCTTCGGTGTTTCAAAACTAATCAACGACCTACCAAAGTGAAACGGCCTAGAAGCGGGGGAATAATTTTGATCGCGAGTTTTTTAAATTTGACTGGCTATTTGGTATCTGTTTTAGCCTACGATTATTTCTTCCTATTCGATTCAGGAATTAGTTCAGGAGCCTTCAATGAATGCGATTGTAATTAAATTATAAAACATTAGTTTTTAATTTGAAAATGCATGAACGTTACAAATCCAGAAAAAATGCGTATCATCGAGCTTGACGTGAGCGATCTGAAGGCCGATGCATCCGTTGGAAGCTGTCAAACCGCAGGAGGTTCAGGGTGATGCAGAGTTGCGTTGACCCGTCGATAGGTGTCGCTAGAGGTCTGAACATGCCGGCCGCCTTGGAAGATCATCGACTTCCAAAATACAGGACTCGTTTACTTGTTTGACGGTTCACCAAGAAGCGGGCAGATCTTTGAAAATGCCCGTCGTATGGTGCCTGTCGCCGTCCGGATTTCCGCTACTCGGGAAATGGTATCGCCACCAGGGAACAGGCGCACTATCCTGCCCATTCTCCACTTGAGGGGCGGAAGATTATCCTCCTTGATGAGTACTAAGCTGTCTAGGGTAATGTCTTCTCCGTTGTCCTTCCATTTCGTGCGTTGTTGGAGTTGAGACACGTATTCTTTGGACCAGCGTTGCCAGAAATGTTGTCTGAGTTGCTCCACCCGCTCGTAGCGTGCCAATCGTATTGGCGCGGTTAATGTCAGGTCACTGCAGGATGGCGCAGTTAACGGTCGGCCGATCAAAAAATGTGCTGGAGTCAGTGGAAGGAGATCGTTTACATCTGAGGACAGAGGAGATATGGGACGGGAGTTCAGGACGGCTTCAATCTGCGTTAGTACCGTTCCGAACTCCTCGTACGTTAGCTTTGCGTTGCCCAGCACACGCCTTAAATGGTACTTGCAGGACTTGACTCCTGCCTCCCACAACCCACCAAAATGAGGACTATAAGGGGGAATAAACGTTAAATTAATTTGATTATTACAAAGAAAGTCTGAAATGTCTTTTGAATTATCGAAAATGACGGATAATTCTTTTTCAGCCCCAACGAAATTCTTTCCGTTGTCCGAAAATATCTGGGAAGGCTTGCCGCGACGTGATATAAAACGTTTTAACGCTAAAAGATAATCTTGTGTGGATAAGCTGCCTACCAATTCTAAATGAACCGCTCGAGTGGTGAAACATATAAATAAGCAAATGTATGATTTAATTACCTGAGCACCTCTGCCTTTTCGGTTTAATATGAACAGGGGCCCGGCATAGTCAACACCACATCGCATGAATGGAAAACTTGCTTCTAATCGCTCAGCGGGTAGGTTTCCCATAATAGGGGTCAATGTTTTTCCCTTCATACGTTTACATGTGACGCAGTTATGGACTATTTGTCTAGCTAAGTTCCGAGCTCCTAGCACCCACCATCGTTCACGCATAGAATACACTAGATGCTGCGGTCCTGCATGAAGTAATCTTTTGTGTTCATACTCACATAATAACCTAGTGAAACGGTGTCTACTGCATAACAGCACGGGATGTTTTTTATCAAAGCTGAATTCCGTCGCATTACAAAGCCTGCCACCAACACGAATCACATTATTTTTATCTATAAATACGTTGAGACCAACCACTTTATTAACGTATTCAGGATGTTTTGTACTTAAGGGTAAACCGCTTTTTAGATTATAATATACATAAGGAAATGATTCTTGTTGCACTAAACGCGTCAACACAACAGACGCGTGGTCGAGCTCTGTCGTAGATAAGAAACCGGTTCTGCATTCGTGAGTACGACCGGCCGCGGTAACTCGTACGTTATCTGTAAAACGCAATAAGTAGGCACAAGCCCGCATTAAACGCATAAATGTTGAAAAGTTGTCATAAACGAATAATGGATTCACTTGAGATGAACATAAATTTATTGTGTGCGATTTGAGTTCCGGTAATTCTGTACACACAGCTTGTTCACTATTAGTCGACCACAACGCACTAGGTTCTCGCAAGAATGTTGGGCCTATCCACCATAGTTTATTATTGTCGAATTTTAGTGAATCTAGGCTCACGCCTCTCGTAATGAGATCTGCCGGGTTTTCCGTGCCCTTCACGTGTCGCCAAATTGTATCATCTGTCATTTCATTAATTTGTACGACTCGGTTTTGTACAAACGTTTTCAATGAATGTGGCGACATGCGAAGCCACCCCTGTACTATTGTTGAGTCGGTCCAAAAATATACTTTATTGAAAGTTAAACGTAGAGAGTCTTTTATTTTATGGAACAGTTTCGCACCCACTAATGCGCCGCATAGTTCAAGTCTAGGAATGCTAATTGTCTTAATGGGGGCTAATTTGCTTTTAGCACACAATAAATGAACAGATGTCGGTATAGATAATTCACTATCATTGTTACATGAACGGATGTACGCGCATGCACCATAAGCGTTTTGGGAAGCGTCTGTAAAAATGTGAAGCTCTAGGTATTGCGAATCGGTTGATGTTACGTAACGAGGTATTTTAATATCGTATAGGAACTGCAGCCCCAAAATAAACCTACGCCAAGTACTTACAATGTCTGATGGAACCTCTTCATCCCAATCCAACTTGTGGAGCCACAAATTTTGCAATAGTGATTTTACTGTAATAACCGCAGGAGCCAATAAACCTAACGGGTCATAAACTTGCGAGATTACTGATAACATTATTCGCTTCGTTAGTACTGTGCCGCTTTGTGTGAACTTCGTAGTGAAGTGTAATTCGTCATTTTCTGCCGACCAACCTAAACCTAAAGTTTTTGACAAATGATGTTCTCCTATGTTGAGGTCTTTAATACTCTCAGGATTAACTTTGTAGTTAAAGGTCCATTTATGCAATGGAAAACAGCCTGTACGCAATACTTGAGATGTTTTATTGCACAAATCCATCAATCGATCGATATCATTATGACCTAGTACTAAATCGTCGACATAAAAGTCAGAGCTAATCGTTGTAGCTACTAGATCGTCATCACATTCCTGCGCCAATTGTTTCAGGCAGCGGATACTAAGGAAAGGTGCTGAGGCAGTGCCATAAGTGACGGTTTTTAACGTATACAATTGTAACGGTTGTTCACGATTTTCTCTCCAAAATATTAGTTGTAAATCGCGCTGATCGGGTTGAATCATGATTTGCCTATAAAAACTTTGAATATCTGCGCAAGCAACGTATTTAAATTGCCTAAATCGCAGCAAAATTGAAAATATACTGTTTTGAAGTGGTGCTCCAATATATTGAATATCATTTAACGATTTATTAGACGTTGTTTTTGCGCTTGCATCGAACACAACACGCAACTTAGTGGTTAAACTATCTTCACGATAAACGCCATGGTGCGGTAAAATATAATATGGTCTACCTGACCTAATAACATTTTCTGTAACTGGGGACATGTGACCGAACGCTTCATAATCCCTCATAAATTCGCAGTATAATTTTTTATAATGCGGTAAACGGTCTAACTTTCTCTCTAAAGCAAGGAAACGATTTTTAGCCATAACGAATGAGTCACCTAACGAGTCAGCTGATTCCTTTAGAGGAATGCGAACCGAAAACCTACCGTGCTCGTCACGCTTTGTAGTTTCTGTAAAAACCGATTCACAATACCGATCATCCTTCGTCATCGCAGAAGTCAGATCAGGGATCTCTTCTAACTCCCAGAATCGTCGCAATTGGGAATCGATTTGAACTAAATTACATTGAACTCTGTCAATGTTCAACGAATGCTTATTATAAATAGGGCCAGATATGATCCACCCAACCTTTGAATCGTAGAGGTATGGACCAGACTTAAGCTTAAATTTTCCTTCATTTAGTAATTCCCAAAAAATATCCGCGCCCAATAGTATGTCTATATCGGATGGAACACTAAACAAGGGGTCTGCGAGCATAATATGGCTCGGTATACCTAAACACTCGCAGTCCACGTCTATCGATGGAACCTTTGACGTAATGCTTGGAAGAACCAAACATTGAATTTCAGTGTTGAAATCGCTGACCTTTGAATGGATATTTAATTTGCAAGTGTGAGAACTTTGTGAAACCCTTTGGCCCACACCTGAAATACGAATTGTGGACTGTATTAAAGGTAAACGTAAACGATTCACTAACGTTTCTGTAATAAAGCAATTCTGACTTCCGCTGTCAAGAAGGGCTTTAACGGTTATGTAATTATTAAATGAATCTGCTACATCGACAAGCGCTGTCGATAACAACACCGGTTGCACCGCTGCATGGCAGGTAAGTACATTACGCTCGAGGCCGATCGGCGCATCAGCTGGTTCGTGTAGGCTATCAGTTGGACGTGAACTATGCGTCGAAGCGACCGACCGTAAAGATTCAATGGAATGACTATTATTTTCGTGAAGCAAGGTGTTGTGTCGGACATTACATAGCTTGCAGGGGCCAAATGTGCAATCATTAAGGGAGTGTTGATCTGAACGTAAACAGTTTTTACATAGTTTTTTATCCTGTACAAATCGAAGTCTATCTTGCACAGACATATTTAAGAACATTGCACATGTATACAGAAAATGATCGCCGGCGCATAGTACACAAACGCGTATTTGTTTGTCATTATTATTAAATTTTCGTGACATGTACGAATACGTTTGGGGTTGCGGGTTCGAGTGTGTATTATTATTTTGCCTTTTATTATAGTGAGATGTATTCGGTTTATTTAGCTCGTTGTGCTTAGCGGTAGGAACGGGTTTATTGTTGTGTGTCATGGTCATATCTAGCATATCAGCACGGTTTCTAAGAAAAGTAAGTAAGTTGTCTAATCTAATGCTCTCGTTATTGTTATTATTCTTAGAAACAAGTAAACCTATATGAGTTTCCCACTCACGCTCAGTGGACGAGTCAAGTTTGGCTACAATTAAATAAATTATTAGTGTGTCCCATGAATCGGTTGGTTCATTCAATGATTTAAGGGCACGAAGATTACGTAAAGTGGAATCTATGAGGGCCCTTATCTGCTCAGGAGACTCGTTTTGCATCGACTGAGTGTTAAACAACGATCTCACATGGTTTTGTACAAGTAAACGGTTATTATGGAACCTATTTTCTAGCAAATCCCACGCGTGACCGTAGTTGGGAGCTGTAAATTCTAATGCACCGATAACATTAGACGCAGTACCACTAAGCGATGATTTTAGGTAGTGGAACTTTTGAATTGTAGTTAGATCATTACGATTATGAATCATGGTGATATATGAATTTCTATATTCGAGCCACTGATCATATGAACCGTCAAAGGCAGGTAATTTAATTTCTGGTAGCTTAATCGACAAAGAGTTACCTACTGAAGTCTGATAGACAGTTTGCTGTTCGTTATTTTCGTTCAATATACACCTCGCAGCAGCCATTAGGGAAAAGTATTGAGCTTCGAATGATTCTCTGTATTCTAGCTGTGATGGAAGGTCACATTCTGAAATTATTTGCTCAATTTCAGCTTGGATATCGTTAAAATTTTTGAAATTATCCTTCTGTGACTGTATACGTAGCTCCATTTCTGCCACGACATTAGGGTTAAGTTGTACATTATCCCCTTGGAATTGAGCAAAATACTTTTGAAATAAAGTTAATCTACATTTTACCGTGGCTCGCTGCTTCTTTAGCTCAGCGAGCCGGTTATTAACTACTGTAGCAGCTTGCAACCGGGGTGATTTTGGCCTATCAATTTTACTACTAACGGGATCAGGATGCAAGGCTACTTGATAAACCTCGTCATCACTCATTTTAGAAGGTTATAAAAGGCAAAAGTACTTACGGTTTCCTTTTTCGGTACCACCTCAAGACGATGCGAGGGCACAAAGTAACGCACTGAAATACGAAAACGGCACAATTAACGCAAATTGTTGGAACGGGAGGATTAGGAGGGGCGAGATGACCTGACCATTTATGCTCGCTGCTGCTTCCAGTTCCTCTTCCGACCGCTTCTAGATTCGGGGACGGGCTCCACAGGTGGCGAAAGACTTCTTTGTTCGGCTCGGAGGACCAATGTTTTAGCCTACGATTATTTCTTCCTATTCGATTCAGGAATTAGTTCAGGAGCCTTCAATGAATGCGATTGTAATTAAATTATAAAACATTAGTTTTTAATTTGAAAATGCATGAACGTTACAAATCCAGAAAAAATGCGTATCATCGAGCTTGACGTGAGCGATCTGAAGGCCGATGCATCCGTTGGAAGCTGTCAAACCGCAGGAGGTTCAGGGTGATGCAGAGTTGCGTTGACCCGTCGATAGGTGTCGCTAGAGGTCTGAACAGTATCAATTTCTTTACGGAACCATAGAAGCATTAACGCCGGTCATACTCCTGGGTCACCCTTCTTACAGCCCTGACCTAGCACCGTGTGACTTCTTTTAATTCCCGAAAATTGCAAAGGGATACAATTTTCGTCGCCGGAAGATTCGCTGTCAGCGTTAAAGCAGGCTTTAAACGAGGTGTCTGCGGCGGACTGGAAAAAGTGTTTCAAAAACTGGTTTGCATAAAACTGTATAATTTATTTGTTAGGGGTGGAGAGTACTTTACATTTTTTCAAAGAAAAGATTTAATAAAACAAAATATTTAAACATAGAGCACTTTATTTTATTTTCGGAAAATTTCGAAAATATTCGAGTTTAGTATATTAGAGTAAATTAGAGTAACCCACGTACATGCTGTTTCGGAAACTAAGAAACTAAAAATACTTACTTGACTCTCGCTCTGAGCATTCTTTTTTCTGATATGTCTGCTTATTTATTACAGTCACTATACGAGTATTATACGGGTTATTTACGATCTTAACCAGGCTTACTACATCTAAGTCCATGCGGACGAAGTCGTGAGCACAGCTAGTACTGAGTGAAATTGCCAGGTAGGTCCTTCTCTATCTTCGACCAATTAGGACGGTACCTAGTTAATGAACTCATGCAATTCTCTATGTGAGAGGAAATAACTTGAAGTGCAATCATCTTTAACGTTTTGAGCACAGATAACAGAATTGCTATTAATTGCTACTTGCATTCGTCGGTTGATAGGTACTTAGCTTTAATGGAAAACATTTTCGGAATGTAACTGCGCTCATGTCGTAAGTTGATTATAATTACTATAATTTTAAATTCATACAGTGAAGACAATCAGAGTGAGTTGCAGTTAATGGGGGGCGAACGGTATCTGTGGAGTATGGTGGTTAATGCTAGTTAATCGATTACATACAAGGCATGTGAAGTTATGACTTTTGCCCTGAGCGCGGAATCGCGCGCAGTAAAGCTGCAGCGTCGATGTTAACGACGCGACCCGTTAGTTTAATTACGGCTTTGTCGCGTCGCCGCTCGGCTTCAGTAATTATACGTGAACGGATATGTAAAATGACTCGAGACGACCGATCACGGGTTTGAGCGATTTGCAGCTAATATCCTGCCAACTGTAACGAGCCTAATAACTTAGATCGTAAACCTATGTAAAAGTCGTGGGACTCTCATTTATTTATTTATTTGTTAGGGTCGCCATCAGTTCTTACACAGCACATCATTAAATCTTAAGCCTAAGGTGTTTTATTTAACGTGTGTAAACCGCTTTTAGGCAAACACCACATGCATGGAGATCGAACAATAAAAACAGATAAAAATAAAAACAAAGATACTCATTAAATAAAAAAAAATATGAAGCTAGGAAAAAAAACAAAACTACAATGAAACCAAAAAAAGGATTAAAAATAAGACCAGGCTTTTGTAGTTTACATGTAACATAAACAAGTACCTTAGTAACCTAAGGATCCCAAAAATACAACACTGCAATAGGTATCTACTCGAGAATACTTAGAACTAGGGAATCACTTTTAAGAAAGATTTTTTGTATATAATTTTTTTTCATTGGAACCTATTTTTGAGGAAGGCAGTGGGTACATACATAAGTAGACAGGTATTCAGGACTCAAAAAGCACATCCTTGATCATATGCAGCGCCTACTTCAAAGTCTTCTAAGTACCCATTCAGACGAATAAAGCAAGGTAATCATAACATATCCAATGAAAGCAAGCAATATCTTCCTTCTGCTTTTATCAAAGTGGTGAATGATGCATACAGCTAAAGTTGAATAATTCGCTGTATTTGCAATAACTTAAATAGCCGGTAAGAAAAGGCAAAGTTTATAGAAAAACCATAGATTAATGGCCCCCCATCTTTGGTTTATCTATAAACTCAGCCATTCCTTACTTTCTACCTTACTTTCATTGGATATATTACCAACTATTTAAGTTATTGAGTATCAACTATAGTGAGTTAAAACATAAAATCTAACAAAATATTCAGAGTTACACTAGAAGTGTGGAAATCTAATTTATTCAATCTTGGTGACAATAGAATAGAATAGAAGAATAGAATATACTTTATTGTACACCATAACAAACAGGAGAAATAAAATACAGAAATAAACACAATTAACAAAAAGTGGTACAATGGGCGGCCTTATCGCTAAAAGCGATCTCTGCCAGGCAACCTTAGATGCCTCCTGTCTTTTCGTGAATACTAAAATGCCATCGATTATAGTGTCTAAAAACTTTTTATTTTTAGAAAAAAAAATTTGAATTAAATTTTCAGAATTTCAGAAACTTGCAGAAATTTTTTGAAATTAATTTTTCTACTACCAACTAAAAATCAATTTAGCAAACAATAATCGGGGGGTTATGCAAGCGTTTAATCGAGTCACATGTATCAATGTGTGTTTTGATAAGATTTTACAGGTCGGTGAGCGATGGAAAATTATTTCGCAAAACACGTTTTATAAAACATGACGATCATGGTCTATTGACCACTGGGTAGTTCCCTCGCTAAGATTAAGCCATCCACCACATTCCTGTCATTTAAAAAAAAAAAATAAGTATATATTATATTCCTTATAATTATGTCCATCCACCACATTCCTGTCATTTTAAAAAATAATAAGTATATATTATATTCCTTATAATTATGTGCGCGAAATTGATTATTGGCAGCCTCCACAGTTTGTGCCTTATTAAGTTTATCTAACTAAACTTCAGGTTCTCGTAAATAATGATGAAAACATGAGTGTAATACGAAACTTCTGTTTCTTCTATTCTATTTTCGTCATCTAGTCAAAGCAATCCAAGTATGATTTATATAGAACTATTTATATTTATAAGCACCCTGTTATTAAAATTGCTTTAATAATTGTTGAATGTACTTAAAGGATTGTGTTAAAAAATGAACGGTATAGATTTTTTTATAGAATGGACTACCAGCCTCAAGTTCTCTTGATTAGTAGTTCGTACTTTTTACGTTAGGTTTCTTACTTAGTAATTTCCTGAATGGGTCACAAATGTCCTTGTTGCATACATTTTCGTGTCGGTGAAACCAAGTGAAACCTTAGACTTACAATGTTTTTTTCTCTGTTTCAGCACCTACAGCTAGCAACCACACATCATTAGATTTATACGATGGTAAGATTTATTAACAATTCATTAGAAGACTAATTAACTCACTTGGAGTTACAACGAGATCCCTTGCCGACCCTCTAGCTGGATTTATGTCTTAGCTTCCAAAAAATATTTTCTACAAAACGATCCCCAAACGACTTAAAAGATTCTTTTTTATATCGCTGCATTCACACGAGCTGGATTTCGGAAGTTTTAGACAGCTCCCAAAAAATCACCTTTCTACCTAATCGACTGATAACGTGGTAAACCCAAAACTTATCATGTTTTATTATATTTTTATTTTTTGCACAATAAAAAGGCAATCATTATAAACTTTTCAGGTGCTCCGGAAGGTTGTTACTACAACTTCCAGCACTACGGAGAAGGAGACCGCATAATGACGAACGAACCCTGCCTTAACTGTACCTGCCACAACCGAATGCTGATGTGCTACTTGCGAGTCTGCCCCTTCACGAAACCCATAGGGCAGGACTGCACGATCGAGAAGCGGGCGGACCAGTGCTGTCCTATTGTGACTTGCCCAGATGGTAAGTGTCTTTACGACGTGAAATGTCTCTCTTATCAGACAGACCAGGAATTAAGACGACGGTGACGCTTCCTCTCTTTTAAGTTGAAAGGGTTGATAATTGATGAACGTGGATTTTCTAAAACCGGATATCAGTTTTCTTTAGTCTTCAAGTTCGCATTCGATAAAACGTTAACAAGCAATGAATATAATTATTATATAATTTTTTTCAACTTGCCAGCGTTACTACGCTGTAATTGTAACTGTAATTTGAGTATGACAAAGTTCTGGGACAGATTAAGAATATTCTTTCATTCGTGGAAGTATGCTCAGTTCTGAAATTAAGCTAACTTTACAAGGATCTGTTTTAGTTAAAGTCTACTTCATTGTCCACCATCCATTACTCCATATCGTCCTATTCTATACCTATAAACTATTTTCAAGGAATACTTTTCCAGTATACGAAATTTATTTTATTTAGTCTTGTAGTAATTTTCATGTTGCAACTTTTTCAGTGCCGGTGGACTTACTAACGTCAACAACAACATCTCCAGCAGAGTACGGAGCGACTGGTCTCGGAAAACTAGACAAATACGGGTGCAGCATTAATGGGAAATACTTCTCAGAAGGTTCCAAAGTGCCACCGGCACCGAACAAACCCTGCGAACATTGCTACTGCATACGAAACATGACGACCTGCGTGATGCAAGAATGTACTTTACACGTAGATGGCTGCACACCCATCTACCACAAAGATGTTTGCTGCCCAGTCCGATATTCTTGTGGTATGTATACTTAAATATCTTATTTAAAATTTTTCAATCGACAAAAGTAACTGATATCTAATACTTTTGATGCTCTCGATTCCATTTCTGAGCCTATTGTAATAACAATTCGCAAGGAAAAAGTTTTACGTCCACAAAATTATAATACGTTTAATATTCTTACTAAGGAAATAATACCAATTAACATTTATATGTTTAGTTTATATATTCCTAACTATAAATATGGCTTATCTATAGATTTCTTATTTGACTTAATTATGGAGTATAGTAAAACATAAAACAAAAAATCCTGAAATTAATAAATCTTTGAGAATGTTAGAATGTCTAACGGGAGCGCAGATCTAATTACTGTTAATTATACATTTCAGATCACCCTGAAGATGAAATGCCGCTCTTGGATGATTTATCGACCACAGTGCGACCGACTCCTGGATTCTTGTTGTCGACTACTACACTTTCACCTGTGACACAAATGACTCAAGATTGCTTGTATGAAAATAAAATTATTCCCGATGGTGCACTTATTAAGACTGAGAAAGCTTGCGACCACTGTTATTGTATGAAAGGAGATATTGTATGCGTCGTACAAGAGTGTGGTACACCAATGGAAAATGAAGGAAAGAACTGTACTGCATTAGTTCCTCGCGAGGGTGTATGTTGCCCAGATACGTATATTTGTGAAGGTGATGAGCCAACCACAGAAACGTACGACGGACAAATCTATACGACTGAATCTGAAGTGATGCTCACTACTAAATCTGAAGAACCACCCAGAAGGAGTGGATCAGAAGGAAGTGGGTACAGAAACGAACCTGATGATTTTGTGAAAACCGAGTCACCACTATCAGAATCGGAAACAGAGGGAAGCGGAGATGAAGAAGCCACCTTACATGTGACCGAAGCGTCACCACATAGTCATGTACCTTCCGACACAACATCTCCTATTTCAGAAGAAGATCAAGGCAATGATAAAACTACCAAGTCATCTGTTTTTGCATACGAGGACGTAACAACTGAGGATGTTAAACATGAAGACATTAATGATTATGTACCGATAACGACCAGTTCTTCTATTCAAAGTGATGAATTATCAACCACTAAACCTCAAGATGAGGAAATTGGATCAGGCGAAGAAGATATCAGTGTTCACGAAACTGTTCCGACTTCATCTGAAATGTTTACAGAAGAAAGTAAATCTACAAGTGAACAAACTACAATTACAACGAAGTCTAGTAATGAAGAATCCAGCAGTGATCTTACGACAAACATACCCATTGCACAAGATGTGCAAAGTATCCTTCCAAGCGTAGCTACAACAGATGAAAGCACAAGCAAATCACCAATAGCAATCCAGGATTTACTTACTACTGAACAAGTGAGGAGTACTACCAGTGACGCTAATCGCGATGAAAGTGAAGGACAGACTACTGAATCTTATAATACGCATGAAGATGATGTACCTTCTAAAACTGATACTCAGAAGTTTGAGTATGATTCGACAACCACAACCAGTGCTCCAGGCATTGAAGACGATATCGTCACTACTGAATCACAAGACCATATGGAGAGCCATGAAGAAACTGCAGCTGACTTTGACCCACACCATCAAATAACGATGACTTCTAGCACTCCATTACTTGAAGAAATCGAAAAAGATACAACAGATCAAGAAAGTATGCTAAATGAAAATGCTTCCGATAAATATAAGACAAGTACTACTTCAGCAGACATTCCTGATAAGCATATCGAAGTTGACAACAATAAACCTGATTTGACAGACGAAACAATTTCAACAAACATCCCTACGACTATTTCTGTATTTGATGAAAGTGATGTAACAACTTCTGAACCTCTAACAGATGAAAATTTTGAAACTCTTCTTACAAGTGCCGATCCAGAGAGTAAGAAAACAACAACTAGCGATTTCAGTACCTCTTCTGAACCTCAAAAGACGCAATCTACTATAATTGAAGAAGATTCAGGTGTAGAAAAACATGGTTCTACAACTGTTGTCCCTGTTTTTGATGACGATAGTCACAAAACTACATTATCAGCTCCTATTACTACGTTAGAACCTAACAGGATTCAAGAAACCGTCGTTGAAGAGGATTCGGATTCGGAACAATATCTTACTACAACTTCAGTTCCTGCTTTTGACGAAGAAAGCAAGAAAATTACACAATTTAGTTCCATTTCTTCTGTGGAGCCACAAACAACTGAGTACAACGAAGTTAAAGAAAGTTCAGAACCTCAATCGTCTGCTACTACAAGCTATACTCCTACTTCCGATGATATTGAAATTAAGAAATCCACACCATCAGAGACTTCTACCTCAGAGCCTCAAATAGTTAATGAAGCAAATATTGAAGAAAGTTCAGAACCTCAAGAATATAAACCTACAACTATGGCTTCTATTTCTGAAGAAGAGAGCCAGAAAACAACACAAACCATTTTAGACTCTCAAAGTAGTGAACAAACGGATATCGGGCAGAAAGTATCCGATTCTGGAGAAAGTTCAGAATCTGTTTTGTACTCTCCGACCACCGATGCACCCATTTTAGAAGAAGAAAGTAAGAAGACTACTATGCCAGATATTGTTTCAGGGGATAACGAATATCAACAAAATACAATCACAACCACAGAGCCTGATAAGGGCTTGAACACTATTCCAAGTGGATCTATTGATAAAGATACACCAGAATCTTCAGATGCCGAAAAATACACTACTTCAAGTGAAATGATAACAACTAAGTCTGATATAGAACTTGAAAATAAGTTTAATGACGTGACAGAATCAATTGATTTATCAAAACTTACAACATCTGCACCTGAAATATCTCAAGAAGATCAGTTGACAATGTCTACAGAATCCACGAAGATTGAAAAAGTTGACGGCATAGCTACAACATTGGCTAATGATATTATTGAACAGACAACTGTACCAGCTGATATTTCTTATGAAGCAATCACTAGTACAATATCTCCTGTACCTGAATACGAAGAAACATCAGTTCCTTTCACAACTAAAACTGTCGAACAAACAGCTGACTCCAAGGAACCAGTACCCACTGTAACATATGAATCATCCACATCAACTATAGAATCAGAGCTATCTACTACTGATAAGCAAGAGACTATTTCGTCAGCAGATACAACATCTCCCGAATCTTCAACGGGCAATTTAGAAGAAAATGAAATTTTCAATGAGCCTAGAATACCCGGGGAGGGAGACTGTCTTCTCAACGGAGTGACTTATAGGAACGAAAGTGCTGTACCAAGTACAAATAAATGTCAATCGGGTTGTAGATGTAGTAGCAGTATCATTAAATGTGATCCTATACTTTGCAGTCCACCTCCAGAGTACATGGATAACTGCCAAACTGTATATGATTCACTGGACTCTTGCTGTCCAACATATGTTTGCGATCATAAAACAGAAACAATGGCTCCTCAATCACATAGTCAAATGTCTGGTACTGAAGCGCCAGTGTCTCCTATTAAGTGTACTGGCGATGAATGTGTAATCATTGAAGATAAAAAACCATCTGATAAAACAACCCTAGTGTGTGAATCTGGTAGCTGTACTAGCCAAGTTGAAACAAGCTCTCAGCTGAACTTTGTTCCTGAACAACCCGTAGGAGACCACCAAGAACAATGCAAAGGAGATAAATGCACAATACCAGTCAAACCATGTGAAGGGTCTGAATGTGAGTTGACATCAGGTACCCCGATATTACCACAAGAACAATGTGCTGATGGTAAATGTGAAACTGAAATAGATACTTCTGAACAGAAACCACACGGTGAAGGTCTTATTGATAAAAAATGTACTGGTGAATCTTGCAAGAGTGATATAAGCTCATCTGATACCCCTACATCACCACAAAATCTAGGACCATGTGCTGACGGTAAATGCGAATCTGAAATTGACAACTCTGAGAAGAAACCACACGATGAAGGCCTTATTGATAAAGAATGTAATGGTGAGTCTTGCAAGAGTGATACCAGCTCATCTGATACCCCGGTATCACCACAAAATCTAGAACCGTGTGCTGATGGTAAATGCAAAGCTGAAATTGGCTCTTTTGAAAATAAACCACACGATGAAGGTCTTGTTGTTAAAGAATGTACTGAAAAATCTTGCAGGAGTGATTCAAATACAGAAGAACAAGTACCAAGTGAAAAATGTTCAGGCTCGGAATGTCAGTCAACAGAATCGATGTCTGGTATAGAACTAGTCACAACAGCTTCAATAACAACATCTCGTAAAGAGATTGAACAAGAAGCGCAAACCGAATCTACGGATGCTGATAATGTCACTGAAAAAGTACAAAAATCTGAATCCGATGTGGTAACGCCAACTGAAGAAACCGGTACGACAAAACTGCCTGATCTGGATAATGATCGTGACATTGTAATTCCAAGTAAGAGTGATATTTCTGAAAAATCTACTATACAACCTGAACCAGAAAATTATAAACCAACATCTTTGCCAGATCAGAAACCAGAAAAACAGGACGACTCTACCACCGAAACAAATATTGAGATCTCTGATATTCAAACTAGACCAACAGAATCACCAGATAAAGAAATTCCTGAAGATAGGGCTACAAGTGTTTCTCAAGAAATTATTACTGAACCACCACAAACATACACCCAATATGAAGAAATCACAACGGTATCTGTTGCTTCGGACATTACAAAATCTCCTGAGGATACTACTAGTGAAGAGACGACTGCATCGGCTACTGACAAATTAAGTGCATATCCATCTAAACCTGTGCATGAAGACCATTATGACATAAGTAAAGTTCCAGAAGAGTCTTTAACCAAAGACACTACAACTATATCAATTCATGAGGCTGGTGATTCAACAATATTACAAACAACAGGCACAAGTGTAGACGTGCAAGATGCTACAACAATTAAGGTTGATCAGTTTGATGCTGAAACAATGAAAACACAAACCGAAACGCCAGAAACTACAAAAATTTTACAGGAGAATGATATTGACACCACTAAAGAATCAGCTATTACAGAACTACCGATACATATGGATGAAGCCAAAGCTACTGAAACTCCTATAACCATTGCAGTAACAACTGGAACAGTTCTTCAAGAAGGTGAAAGCGAAATCACTTCTAGTAAGATTCATGAAGAAACCGGTACTGAATCATACAAACCTGAAATTGGCACTACTGAAACTCCTTACGAGTCGGATAATCAGGCTATTACCTCAGCTGAACCGCCAAAATCTGATGATACAGAATTACATGAAGGTTACCAATATCCGGCACCGGAATCAGTTCGACCACAAGACACAACTCTTATATCTACCAACGATGAAATAAGCACAGTTCCTGATCTTTACACTATTCCTGAACAAACAACCTCCTCTGTTTCACTAGATACAAAGAGCTCTGAACCTGTCTCTACGTATGACAGTGAAATTACAACAATTGCTGAGGATACACAATCAAATGAACAAGCAGTGCAATCCTCCACAGAATCAATAGTAAAAGCAACGGATTCATTTACCGTTGCAATTTCAAATTCTGAAAATGAAATTACTGAAGCTCCATTAGACTTTGTGACAAAATCCGACCAAACTACTGATACGATTTCACCAGAAAAAGAGCTGGACATTTCTAATGCAACTATTGCAAAACCACAACAAGAACATGATATCAAAATACCTGTTGATGAAACTGAAATGACCGATTCAATTCAGGATAAGGATAAAACTACTGAGAAACCTAAATCGACAACTGTTATTAATGTAGAAGATTTAACAACAGTTTCTCCTAAAGAACAATCCGAGGAAACTTTAGACAAAACCACCAAACCGTCTATAACTGAAACAATTACTACGGAAACGACAAACGATGAACCTAAAACAGAAATATCTCATAAACCTATGCGTGAAGGCGAACCAATGGAACAAGAAGATGAACTGAAAACGGAAGCACCTTATGTAAACGAATTGAGCACTACATTACCATTAGAAAAATCTACAGAAAATGCGATCACAAAAACAGAAACAACACAATATTCTGACAGTTCAAATATCACAGAGCCCGATGAAGATAAGCTCGAAAAAATGTCATCTGCTTTCGACGCAGATCACACAGAGACTGCTTTCACCATGGGGCAAAAGATTGATGCAGAATTGACTACACAAGTATCTGAGGTAACAACGGAACCTTCAAAGAGTCTTGCAGACATACCGACAGAGTTATCCGTATCACCTTATGGTGAAACGGAAAAACCAACTCAGAATGAATCTTCAGAGTCTCCAGTTGATAGTCAAGTCAATGTAGAAACAACGTCTAGTATAAATGTTAAACAAGAAGACAAAGAACCAGAAACCGTTACAGAATTACCCACGGTACAAGAATCAAGCACAAAAGATCATACTGAATCTTCTGCTGCTGATAAATTAGCAACCGAAGGACCTCATGCTATGGAAACCCAAGGAATATCGACGACGGAACATGACGAACTTGAAACATCTCAGCCTACTGTAACTGAATCTTCTGCTGATAAATTAGCAACCGAAGGAGCTATGGCTATGGAAACAGGAGAAATCACTACACCAGAACAAGACAAACTTGAACCATCTGAGCCCACAGCAACAGATTATTCTGTTGATAAATTAGCGACCGAAGAACCTATTGCTACAGAATCAATAGAAATAATAACACCAGAACAAGAATCATCTGAGCCGACAGCAACAGAATCTTCTGCTGATAAATTAGCGTCCAACGGGGTTATTGCTACAGAATCAGCAGAAATCATGACACCAGAACAGGACAAACTTGGATCATTTGAGCCCACAGCAACTGAATCTTCTGCTGATAAATTAGTGACCGAAGGACCTATTGCTACTGAAACAATGGACATAATTACACCAGATGAAGACAAATTTGAACCATCTCAGGCAGCAGCAACAGAATCTTCTGCTGATAAATTTGCAACTGAAGGACCCCATGCTACGGAAACAGAAGAAAACATGACATCAGAACAAGATAAACTTGAATCATCTGAGCCCACAGTAACTGCATCTCCTGCTGATAAATTAGTGACTGAAGGACCTATTGCTACAGAATCAATAGAAATGATAACACCAGAACAAGACAAACTTGAACCATCTCAGCCCGCAGCAACTGAATTTTATGCTGATAAATTAGTGACCGAAGGACCTATCGCTACAGAATCAGTAGAAATCATGACATCAGAACAAGATAAACTTGAATCATCTGAGCCCACAACAACTGAATCTCCTGCTGATAAATTAGCAACCGAAGGACCTATTGCTACAGAATCAATAGAAATAATAACACCAGAACAAGATAAACTTGATTCATCAGAGCCTACAGTAACTGAATCTTCTTCTGATAAATTAGAGACCGAAATACTTATTACTACAGAATCAGCAGAAATCATGACACCAGAACAAGACAAACTTGATTCATCAGAGCCCACAGCAACTGAATCTTCTGCTGATAAATTAGAGACCGAAAGACCTATTACTACAGAATCAGCAGAAATCATGACACCAGAACAAGACAAACTTGATTCATCAGAGCCCACAGCAACTGAATCTTCTGCTGATAAATTAGAGACTGAAAGACCTATTACTACAGAATCAGCAGAAATCATGACACCAGAACAAGACAAAGCTCAACCACCTCAGCCTATAGGAACTGAAACTTCTGCTGATAAATTAGTGACCGAAGGACCTAGTGTTTCGGAAACAGAAGACATCACGACACAAGAACAAGACAAACTGGAACCATCCCAGCCCGCAGTAACTGAATCCTCAGACGGAGTGACCAAGGTTCTTAGTCAAGGAGAAGAAGATAATGTTATCGAAACAACTAAATTACCAACTCAAGATTTTGATGAAATTCTCCATGAAATTTCGACGAATCAACCAGATAAAGACATTGAAAAATCACCGGACCATGATCGTTTACCTCAACACGAAGAAAACTTAACACTCGTAGATAAAGAGGGCACTGAAATACCTATGACTGTTTCTGACCAACACGCAGTTGAAGTTGTTACAGAATCCCAATTTACTTCAACAGAAACGGCAACTTCAAAACAAGAATCTGGTTCAGAATTAATTGAAGATAACATCGAAACGAGGAAAACAGAATCACCAGAGATAACACCTCCTGGTGTCGAAGAAATTCAAAAACCAACTTCACCTGTTCCTACAGAAATAAAAACCGAAGCTGATCAAACTATGACTTCTATTAAACCTCACGTTTCAGAGGAAGAGCCATTAGGTACCACTGCTGTAAACGATGTTTCTGAAATTGAAGTACAAACAGAAAAAGTCACATCAACAGATTTACCAGTCCCATCTACAGAAACTGCAGCTCAAGAAGAAGAAAAACCGACAACATCTAGAGTTGAGGAAATTACTACGACAGCTCCAGTATTTGAGAAGTTTACTAAACCAACACATAAGCCTACAGAAGCAGCAACAGAAGCACCTAAACCTACACCAACCGATGATCAGCCCACAGATGAAATGCTTTCTCCCGATGAGGAACCATCTTTACCGTCGGGCGGTACCAGCGGCTACGGAACAGATCCAGATTATATGGAAGAAGATCAGATGTTCGGTTCCGGCACATGTCGATACGGAGGCAAAGTCTACGTATCTGCTCAACAGATACCCAGAGACGACCCATGTGACTTCTGTTTCTGTTTTAGAAGTGATATTATCTGTTTGCAACAGAGCTGTCCTCCACCAATTCATGGATGTCACGAGGAACCTATATCTGGATTCTGCTGTCCTCGCTACGAATGCCCCGTATCGATGGCCACCACAGTTAACGTCACCACGACAACCACCACCACCACAACCACGCTGCCTCCTCACTTCCCGGTCCACTCCTACAAGGGGTCAGCTCAGAAAAGAGGCTGTCTAATCAAGGGCCACACTTACAAAGTAGGAGAAGTAGTTCGAGCCTCCTCAGGACCATGTTTACATTGCACGTAAGTAACTTCGTAGTCATCTAATTTTTGATCTATTGTTTGCACCTTGACGAATCATCATATTCAAAAACTCTAATAGTAAAATATTTATGGTGATGTAATAAATACTATGTTATTTTGCTTAGGCTAACAATTTTTTTTGTTTATCACAGATGCGGAGGAGACGGTCAGATGAAATGCGATCCCAAACAATGCACTCCGGAGCCCATGCTGAGGCAGATGATAGCCGCTGCAGTATCGGCAAAACGCCGAAGATGAAAACATTGCAATAAGTCATAATTTGTTTCGAACGTTATCACAAGGATAGTAACCATGTGATATTATTTTCCATCTTCTATTCAATGCACAAATAATGCTCAACTCAAATTATCCCGATGGAATAGAATAAGATTTCGTGTCATAATTATGTACTTAGTGATCGATTTATTTTAATATTGTTATTTACTACCCATAGTGTCATGGCACGCACAACTCAGAAATCAATCATGACTGTGATTAAAATGTTATAAAAAGTAATGATTTCTGCCAATGAAATTTTCGTGACTTCATTAAGGCTAGTTTATTATATTATTTATCTTTGACTAAAGTGCCAAACGATAGTGCTAAGTTGTAAACGACTGTGCCCATAAGATAAAGAGGTTCAAAATTTATCTGTAACGTCAATCTAAATTTCTGACCAAAGCGAAGCTTCATTTTCTAAAATCTAAGCTTCGAGGTCAATAACGGAGATCGCCGAAATCTTGACCATTTATACAAGTAAACTTATTTGTTTTACCCACGTAAGTTTAGTCAATTCCTTTATCTTTACACGATGTTACAATACAACTTCTAGTATCGTGTAAGTGTAAAGTAAAATAAGGATCCCTGATGTAAATGCCTTACTTAATTTGTAATAATTTATATATTTTAGGTGTATAGTACTTAAGCCATGTTTTGAGACCAGTGACTATTTTAATTTTAGAAGTAAAACGAAGGCCGTTTCATGATTGTGAAAAGCGTCGCTCGATGCATGCGCCCGGCATCACCCGGCCCCGCCCTCGGCCCACGCTTTTCCCCCTTGCACGTCTTACAGAAAGTGACTAATCTTGTTTTCTTTAATTCGTGGAAGAGCTACTCAGCACGTAACAGTGTTTTGTGGCCGATATAATCGTTTTTTAAAGATTTTTTACAATATGGTGATGATACGCTATGTTGTAGGATTTTTTGTAGCTTTTGATATTGAAGTGCTGGTAGAAAAATTACATTAGGTCAGACCAAGGCGGGTACGAAAGTTGAAGGACTCTTGTGACTGCTTTTGGATTTAGAGCGTTTAGGTAGAAGTATGTAAGCGGTCGCATTCATTCGTACCAATCTTTTTCTGTATACACAGGTTGTAGGTATAGCTATAATTATTCTTATTTATTTAAAGTTTTAGCAGTAACTTATGATTTTTAATTATATTTACTGTGAACCGAAAATGATTTTATAAAACTCACATTAGAAATAACGGAACAGAATCGCAAATTAAATTGTATAATTCATTGGTAATTTATGTTTACCGTTCTAGCTAACTAGCTATCTGTACAATTGTGGAAATTACTTTTCAATAAAATATTCCAAATGTATTGTTTTTTTATTCTTGTTTTGAATATCATTTTACCCTCTAACTGTTTCATGTTACAAGTACTAACAATTATTTTAAATAGATTGGAATAGATAGTTTAATGGCTTAAAGAAACAAAAATCTTTAAGTTTTTAAATAAGCAACCGACTACCAATGATACAATCCTTAACTTGTTGCTGAAAACAAACAAACTGCTATGTATATACATAACCTAGTAACATAACTTAAAATATTCTGGTTAAAGTACCAGTAATGTACTTTAAAACAACTGTGATGGTAATCGCAAAAAAACTCTCAGACTGTATTAGTAACCTGTCATTTCTTGATATCACGAACACAGATGACCCCAACTTAGCATTTAAATTCATTTCATGATATCTTCACGTTATTACTATTATTTAAAAAAAAATATATAATCTGTGCTTCCCAAAGATTAAGTTTAAACTTCCTACATATGCAACACCAAAATGGATATCTAAAGGCATTAAACTTTTCAGTAAGAAGAAGCGTATTTAACTATGGAAGTATACCTCTAGACTAAATCGTAATCCTACTAACAAAGAAAACTTTGTAGCGTATACTAAAAATATAACAAATTTATCAAATTAACACAGAAATCACAAAATGAACATTACATCATCATCATCATTTCAGCCGTAGCACGTCCACTGCTGGACATAGACCTCCCCATGGATTTCCAGTTATTGCGGTTGGAAGTGATCTGCATCCACCGTCGACCTACGATCTTCACCAGGTCATCAGCCCATCTTGTTGGTGGACGTCCTACGCTGCGCTTGCCGATCTGTGGCCTCCACTCGAGAACTTTTCGGCCCTATCGGTCATCTGTTCTGCGAGCTACATTACCTGCCCATTGCCAGCCACTTCAACGTGCTAATCCGTTTAGCTATGTCGGTGACCCGAGTTCTTATACGTATCTCTTCATTTCTGATTCGATCCCGTAAAGAAACCCCGAGCATAGCCCTCTCCATAGCATGTTGAGCGACTCTGAGCTTATTCATGAGGTGAATGGCCACGTCTCGGTTCCGTATGTCATCACTGGTAACACACACTGATTGTAGACTTTCGTCTTAAGGCACTGAGGAATTTTGGACGAAAAGACGTTGCGTAGTTTCCCAAACGCTGCCCATCCGAGTTAGATTCATCGATTGACCTCTTTCTCGAAGCTGGACCTACCTAATTGGACTGTTTGTCCTAAGTATACGCGTCGACAACTTCGAGAGCCGAGTTCTCAACCATAACTGGGGCAGGCACCACATGGACATTCGACATGACCTTCGTCTTGTCCATGTTCATTTTAAGGCCTACCCGTGGGGAGACGAATAAAGTAGGATACGAGCTTATAAAACTTGTCAGTAAAAAGAACTGTTGCATAAATTGACATTTACTACGCGCGAGTCATTCATAGTTTTGTCTGAACTAAAGGATATAAGACTAGTTCGTTTAGATAATAAAACTCTCACTAGATCCATTATTTATTGCTGTTCTAAAATCTGGATCTGTTTACTTGATCTACTGAGAGAGATCCCTAATTAAAATAGAAAATCTATTTTAATTATAATAAGACAGTTTCGGTAAAAACGTATACTTAGCAGATCACCTTTACATTACATACGTGCTTTTATTCCGACTTCCTTTCTCGCTTAAATCTTCCCATAGGTAACCTAATGTTTACTGCCTTAAATATTAGACGCCACAGCCAGCTCCATGTTTAACCAAAAAGTTTTATTACCGACTACAATATTGAAATGAGATAAATCCGTCGTATAAAGATATAAAGTAATTTTCTGAGCACACATCTAAATATATAAGTTTCCTCCCTGTCAATTTTGTGGTAGATATTTTATGTAACCAAAGAAGGTAGGTATACTACAGAACAAGTACAACCTTCCATTCTTACAACTGCTATACGGATATCAAATTTTTTTTTCATATTTTTGACGTTATTAAGTTTTAGTGAGGTTTCATAATATAATAATACGAGTATTACAGACTCGTTTTATAAAGGTTTAAAAACAGACCAATAGGAGCGGAGCGTCATTTAACAATGTTGCACAAACAGGAAAAATGTATTCCTTTCGACAGCTTCCATTGCGTACTTAAACCGTAAATTGTAGATATTTATTAAGAGGAACTTAAACCGTATACGGTTTAAGTTACGCAACCATCATGTAAGGCAGAAATGTTCCTCTTAATAAATATCTACAATAGGTAAAAATATGCGATAGCATTAAAATTTGTCTGTCCTTTAAGGTTAGTCACGATAACATATTTTATGGTGATCCAATTTGTTCTAAAATAATGCATTATTTACAAAGGTGCAAAGTTGATGTAAAAAACTTCTAACAAAGACAAAAAAGTAAGGCCTTTATATATTATATATACATATATTTTAGATGATTTATACAGCATCAGCAACTGGTATTAATGCTGTTATCAGGACGCTGGAGTGCCTGGGGCAATGTTAGCTTGCCCAGCACCATATACCATCCTCCCGGTCCATCCAAGAACAGGTCTACGGTTTAACTACGGAACTCTATATAGCGCGTGGTCTGACACGCTCCTGGCCTAATTTATCTTCAATTGAATTCAAGGTATATCTTAGAAGATATTCCTTAAATATCACAGTTTTTCACCGCGCGCATTTAAAATCTGCGAAATGATGTGCGCGAAATAATAGTAAAAATTTTAGCATTTTTTTTTCAATGGTTCTTTAGTGGTTCGTGATTAAAATAAAGCAAGTTTCAGCTCCTTTAGAATTATTTTTCTTCTTGTTTTACAACTTAACCTTAAAAATGGGTGTTGTCAACCGCGTAGTTGTTGTACAATCCTGAAAACGGGCACTGTCCTTTTGTAGTGTATAAATCTGGTTTAAATATTGATTTTAATTTTACGAAATTCCGATAAACTATTTAATATTTGTGTAACTTAACTTGTGGTTATTTATTTTTTGAACACGTTTTTCCTAGTTATAAACAATTAACATATTTTTAACAAATAGGTATCGATCACAAGGGTGATTATTATAGCTGAACAAATGTGAATAAAATAACATCAATATGGGCATGTCAATAAAGTTTAGAAAATCAAATAATCTTGAGAGGATGGGCAATAGAAATTTTTGCAAAAAAAAAAATTAGGTCAGTCAGCTCCTGCACCATTATGAAAGCAATCCTGCTAGAGCTTTGTTGTCAGTTACTCATGGAGTTCCATAAGGTACCATTTTTAGGCTTATGCTTTTTAATTGCCTTGCGCAGACATAACCGCTGATATGAAACAGTTAATTATGATCTTGACGCTAATAACGATAAAACATAAGAACAGGTATGGATAGACGCTTTTAAAATCACAGAGGCTGTTGCAGCAATAAATAAAGTTAATCGGAGTCTTGGCTGGTACCTACTTCAATATGAAGTGATTCTAGTGACTTAAATTTATAATAAAAATACTTACATTCAATTTTCAAGCTCTTAATACATAATTATAAATCTTACATTAAAAGCTCCTTTATACATGACGTTAGGAATTAACTAGGTATTTAAGGCGAATGAGTGAATGATGAACCAACCTTAAAGTTGAACGATATGTCTTACAGAGGGCTCTGTTATTTTACATAGCAAGCAAACAAAGGTACTCTACGGGATCAAGGAATTGTAGGGAACTTAACAAAAGGTGCGAGGGTCGCCACAGAGATGTCGCTGTCTACGCTTAAGCCAAAACGTTATCGAAATTCTAAGAAGTACATAGAATGTACCAACAACATAATCGTTATTATAAGAAATTACCCGTTACTTATTTGTTGCTATTATACATTTTTACAAATAATAGTTTATATTTTTTTTATTTAGTAATTGTAATTTTGGAGCGAACTTAAGAAATAGTTGATAGTGAAATAGGTATTTATCAGATTAATTCAAAGTAATAATGATATTATTAGGTGCCCATATGGTGCTGACATAAAGTTTGATTACTTCTATACTTTAATAAGAGTATTATACGCTCCCATAGTAGGTAAATCGTAGGAAGTATTATGTAGCATTGTTTAATTAACAGAACATGAATGTAACACATTTCGGAAAGCCATAAATAGGTAGGTTCCTAATTTAAAACTACGAGCACAACCTACATATTCAAACAGTGTAAATACCTGTTCTTGAAGTTGCTCCTGCAACTCTCTTCAACTTTTCTACTTTTTGTTCAATAAAATCATAATATGGAAATACCGTTCGGGAACATCCATAGTATTTAAAGCTTTAACGAAATTTTAGGTTCGAGGTTTGAAGGTCTCAAATTATTTTTTTTAAAGAAATAGTTTCTTATTATATAACTGTACAAATTTAAGAAAAAAGTAAAAAAAAATTTATTATACTTTTGTTCCAAATTCATGGTAAAAAGGGGTCGTAAAAGTAAGCATTATTAATTAATAATTACATTATTCAATATTTTCGATACTAAACTATTTCCTTTTTTTTTAATGTAATAAGATAAAGATTAAAAAAAAATATGTTTATTTTGTCACTTATTACGAACAGTTATAAAATTATTAATAGCACTAAGTCAAAGTGACAAAAAAGGTCACCATTCAGCTTGTGCTGTGGCAAAGTAAATTAAACCACAGCGCTGGTCTTCCATGGTCACCTTGTTTGTGATAGATGGCATATCCACTGAGCACACGCAATAAAACATTATATTAATTTAATTTACTTAATGTAAAAAAAAATTTTGCTACTAAGTATACCTAATGCTGTAATAATATATGTAATATACACACAATGTTTACCTAATTTTAAGTTTTTCTCTGTAAGTGAATTGTAATTCTATTATTATTTTTTTTACAAGCGATCACCTAAATAACCGGAAGGAAGTACCTAATAGTACGACGATAAATGTGCCAATTTACTCGTAAGTGATTCATAACCCAAATTCCAAGACCGGAATATCCATACTTTTCTCAACAAGCTATTTGTTACCTATGTAGAAATATGTACCCTCAATTTGAATAACTTCTTCTCGCTCTTGCAAACGACTTCATACGTTTTCCGTTTCGCTCTTTCCCATTACTTTTATATTGTTCGCTAACTTTCTTGTTTGTATAAGCAAATACACGTATTTGAAAGTTTGTGTATTTGTAGATTGTACAGTACCTACAGTAATAATAAGTAGACTAGGTTGATAGGTATTTGCTTCTCTGCAAAGTAGACGATATTTTGATTGGTTCCTTATTCTTGTTAGAACATAATTCCAATGGAGGTCAACATAATTAAAACAAACAAGGATTTTATTGTTTTTGATATTTAAAAAAAACCTTACAGAACATAATTATAGAGATAAACAAGCTCTTTCAATGATCTTTTCAGGATTCTGACTATTCTCTACCATGTTTCCATGATACACAAAAAAGGGCTTGTCTGTTTTTATGTCTATGCCTGTAATTTGTCGTAACGATCAGGATCCGAATCAGGAGCGGCTGAACGGATCTACTTATGGGAAACTGTATAAGCTCTAAATTGTTACACAGGATGGGTGATATAAATCTGCACCTCCTTGAATGATAGTTGTATTTGACGCACGCTGTATATTATTAGTAGACACCCGGATGAAAAATCTAGGAATGTATTTTATATCATTTTATTATTGCAAAACGCTTTCCCCATCTGTCAACAAATAGTGGTAACAAACATCTTTCTTTTTCTTATCTTGCCTTTTTAATATTCGTAAAAATTAAGCTCTACTTAAATAAACATTCGAAAATCAATGTTTATAATAAAGCGGATCGAAAAATATCCTATATTATGTATCCTTAACGTATATCCTTAACGGATTCTAAAATTATCATAGATATTCATGAATCATTTCGGAGCTATTCCGTAGTCCATAAACTACGCTGTACCCATATCACGTCAAAATTAATGGAAAATGGATAACTGGGAACGCTTTAGGTGCTCTATCTATTTTCTCAACTTTTTCATGTAGGTAGATTAATCTGCATGGGAGCAGACAGACTACTTACGTTCGACCACTCGTCAATTCTCGTGCAAAATATTATCTAGGTACCTATATTAACCACTCACGAAAGTTCATGCAAGCACATAATTCTGAACCTACTAACCTCGGTTACAAGTATATCCTGTCGATGCCAGCACTTACTGAAAACCATACACTTAGGTCATACCAAACCAACATTATTAAAAAGGTCCCTCTGCATTAAAGTACCTTTTAAGATTTTTTATCAAAATAAACTGTTTAAGGAATTTGGATCAAACTTTACCAATGAAAACTTGAAAGGAAATCTGAAAATAAATTGTGAATTTTTATAGAGGGATTTGTTCCAAATGAGGTTGTATCTATTTTTTCATTTGGGGCCCGCGGGTTTCCGCAGATTCCCGAGGCCCTTGCAATCGGGAGGCACCGCCCCGCCAGTCCGCGGTCTCCATGGCGACCAGCTCGAATGACGTATCGATCCCGCGGAAGGGCGCCCTCTGGGGGTGGCGCCGCTCCACCCGCTCGCGCCCCCCCAGCACCCCTGCCCTGCTGCCTGCCACCACTCGACCGTTGGCCCATGCAAAATGACGGATGTAAACTTTGGATATACCTCCTAAGAAATATTTTTCATTACATAATGTAGTCATAAACAAGTGTATTTGCACTAAAAACATTCATGTTTTTATAATACAAATCATCTGTAATAACATCTTCAGAATATAGCTAGCCCAATTTGGGACATCCAAAATGTAAAAATATATACCTATGTACAAATACATATTTTTTATGGTAACTTGACTGCTACTATATACATTTTTTTTCGTTATTCGATCAACAACGACAACATCTAAAATAATATATTTATATATATATTATTTGACGAGCTCTGTGGCGCAGCGGGCGAAAGTCCGCCTGCGACGCAAGGGGTTGCGGGTTCGATTCCCGCCTCGGGACAAATGTCTGTACGATCTGCAGATATTTGTTCAGGGTGTTCTGGGTGTTTTTTCTATATATAATAAAAATATCTATCTATGTAGTATAATCTATTAAGTATATCAGTCATCTAGTACCCATAACACAAGCTCTGCTTAGCTTGGGGCTAGATGATGCTGTTTGATTTGTCCAGCATTATTTATTTATTTATTTTTTATTTCTACACAACGAACAATGATATAATAAAATATTAAGAGTTATAATAATATATCTTTATAAGTATGATTAAAATAACAAAATGGCTCATCCAATGTCTTATGTGTGAAATAGGTTTAGTATCGGTATTCGCTTACTACATCGAGCACATACTAATTAGAGAAGATGGGATCTTTCGAATTCCGAAATACATTATTAGTTTGTCACAATTATAATAACGTTATCTTATTCTACTAAATAAAGTGTTGGCAATAGAACATCACAGACAAAAACAGTACACACATAGAAAAAAACAACTTAAATACAGACTCAGCATAACAGAATTGAAAATTAATAAGAAAAATTATGGCAAACACTCATGATATGATAACATATTAGACGAGATAAATATGGACTAGTCACCGACGGACAGAGGGGAGCTCTGTCAATCCTATTCGCCTAAAATCTAACGGGTTTATAAAAACTAATTCAATAATCGATTTCCCAGTCACAGAATCGCTTTTGCAATCTGATGAGCTCTTGGGAAAATGCCTGTTTGTGCTGTTAGCGGATGCATAAAGAAATCCAATACCTCGAATCTACAAAAAGATGGAATAGCATTTCACCTGTGAGTATAATTTTGTTGATATAGTAACCAATTTCGTAGATTTACAAATATTTTTCGTTATATATCGAGAACATTGAATAAAAAATATTCGATTGTAAAAATTCGATACTAGTTTGAGGGATGAGATTTTTCCTTTAATCACTTCGAAATGCTTTCCATCGATATCGATGAAACAATTTTGTTAAGTATTAATTACGTAACAAAATTGTTATACGTTAGTCTTTATAAACTTTCGCGATCACAACACATTACTACTATGTGTGTATATCGGATCATCGGGTATTCATCGCGTAAATTGGTACAGATGTTGGGTAGAAACAACAATACGTTAAAATTTCAAAAGTCACGTGTGCCTAATAGTTTTTTAAGATCTAATGTCAGTTTTTTGCATATCTCTCTTTAACGATAATTTTATCAGAGGAATAAAGCCATACAAAATTTAAGCTCATTTAAAATATACAATAATGTAATTGTGAGTCTTAGAGAGTAGATAAAAAATAATTTAATAAATATGATACGGCTTCTGCCGTATCATATTTATTAAATGATGTCAAGCCACGATAATTTCAATTCAGTAAAAAAATAATGTTCTTAACGGTTTACCCGCTAAGAGAAATACTAAAAATAGATGAAGTCGTATTCCACTTGCCGAAACAAAACACATAAAATCTTCAGAGGACCTCTGAAGATTTTAAGTGTTTTTTTTTAAGAAACAAAATTCAACATAATAGGAACAATATTCTCACCAGAGCACATATTTTGTTCTTTTTATGTGGCATTATTTTTCTCCAACATTTCGAATTGTGATATTTCTGTAATAGTGACATATTGTGTTCCTTATTACACATATTTCTGTTATTAAATTTACCGTTGACGAGTGAAATGAAAAAACACGATAATTTTGAGGTTTGACCATAAATAACTTTTTTGTAGAAGTGGGAGTTGTAGGACTTTTTTTTGATTTTTGAATTTCGATGGCCATCTGTGGTCTTTTTTATCACATCAGTTCCACTTTACCAAATCATACTTTCTGAATGAAAATGCATAACATTCAGCAAAATTATTTTACTTACAATATTTGGAAAGTTCCCTAAAGTTACCTTCCTCATGACATTCCTTCTTGACATGAGTTTTTATAAAGTGAACCTCCGGAAGATGGGCAGCAGCGTCTTTCCGTATATCAACATCCCATTCTGCGCTCACCAACCCGCCTGCCAAGCGTGGTGAGTATGGCAACTACCCCTCACGGAGATCCATGAGAGGCCTTTGTTCAGTAGTGGACGTTTTACGGCTGAAATGATGATGATGATGAAGCAACCAGAAGAACAAATACCTACAAAATTAAACTTATTTATCTCCGTAGGTTCCATGTAAAATAAAGTTAAAACATTTGCAGTTGATAGAGTTTACAGAAAACATAAAATGATTACTCGACCTAATATAATTTTTCAAAAAATCGTCATCGTCATCGGCTATCGTCAAATATAAACCTTTAATTTATAGTATTTACGACCATGATTAATTTTAATTAATTTAATAATTCCTAATTAATTAAAAGAAAGAAATGAACTTTGTATCGTCAATTATTAAAATTAGTCAAAATCATCCAGATAATGCCATACTCTCTAAAAGCAATCGGATCTCTAAAAGCAGTTTATTGTAAGTATTCAACAGTAACACATTAACCTCTCCTCTCTTGCCCGTGGATGCAGTAAGAATCTGCCAAGGGATAGCCCCCGGAAGATGGGCAGCAGCGTCTTTCTGTCTACATCAACATCCCGCCAACCCGCCTGCCAAGCGTGGTGAGTAGGGCGATCCATGAGATAGGCCTGCATGTACAGTAGTGGACGTCCTACGGCTGAGATGATGATGATGATGTTTCAAACGCTTACTTTAAATTATGTAGGGTGAGCATTATAAAGTCATATACTTATATCTCAGCAGATTCAGAACAAAGTTCTAGAAACAACGACTAACTTTGATTAGTTTCAGTTATTAATTTCCTACGAATGTTTAAATGCAATCAAGGCTTTAGTAATTTGATTTTCCTGCTCAGATGGCAGGTAATGTTGGATGAAACCAACTGCTTTTAATAAATCACAGATTATCCTGACACAGACATGCAATATATATTTTTATTCCATTTTTCAGTACAAGCGGTATGATTAATGATTCTTGGAACTTTCAATCGCAAAAATGCTATTGTGTAGAAGGATGGAAAAACATATTTTTAAATGCAGGCGACGTTGTTTTTATATAGATACCTACCTGTTAGAGTATTTATTTACTTATTTACAAGCGGTTAAAAATGTTGCGCCGTGCGCAAACGCAAACTAGTAAGTTAGCGAAAGATCCAGAAAGAACCAGTGATTACGTAAACACATTCGAAAGAGTCCAAAGGTCACTTCAATTTGTAAAGATAAAAGGGTGACTAGATAAACCGGTTTTTAAAACAATAGTGCGGGTTGGAAACAAATTTGTAAACAAGTTGCTTACATGTTATTCTTTTGTTTGTGAATCTAGATAGTTCGACGTCTCGAATGTTCTTTATGTGTATATATAAAGGTGTGTTTGCCGAGCGGGCAGTCTTTATTTGGCTACGAAAGTGAACAGTGCGATATATCCGAGTGACTCCAAAGATATCAGTGATATATCAGTGATTTGTGTACAAGTGCTGTAGTGTTCAGTGAATAGTAAACAAGTGTTGTAGTGTTGATCAGTGTTGTTCAGTGAAGAAGTGTTCTAGTGAGATTCTGCTTAGAGATTTTTATTGGTGTGATGTGTGATTAAAGTGTTAATTTTGGTAAAATTGGACTACATTATATATTCCCGAACCCCCAGCTCGTAACAATAACATTATATAAAATAATTGACGTTTTTAAACGTCCCATTAAGTGTGGAGACTCTCGATTCCGGTATTCAATTAATTGATTAATTGTGTTTTTTAATATACATGAGAAGAAAAAAATTATAAGAGTTACTTGTCTGAAATTTTGCATGGGGGTTACTTTTAGGACCGTGCGATCAGGCGACATTTTGTATATTCCACCTTTGAAGGGTTAAAATAGGGGGCAAAAGATTCCGACGAAGATCATTTTGTTGAACAATGAACGGAGGCGTAAGATTTTACTGTCCATATGATTACGGTTACGGGTATAAGGTATAAGGATTTTAACAGGTATGACAAATATTGAAAACGAATGATAAGTTTTGAGTTTTAGCGAAAGCTTAGCGAATCTTGTACCGTACATAATTATTATAACAAAGCGCTAATGTGCTTTAATGTCGCTAGTCAGTAGTAATTAAAATTAAGTTGACTGTTATTTATTCGTTCGTAATTCGCGCTTGGGTCAATAATGGGTGTTACATGTTTTAAAATTCAAATATGTCTCATGAAAATTTATACAATAGAATTATTGCTAGACTTTCAAATTGGCATTTGAGTTGTTTATGGGCCGAAGGCACTAGGGCACTAGAATTAAAATCATTACAGCCATAAAACGTCCACTGATGACAACAGGCCTCCCTCATGGATCTCCATGAGGGGTAGTTTGCCATACTCACCACGCTTGGCAGGCGGGTTGGTGAGCGCAGTATGGGATGTTGATACACGGATAGACGCTGCTGCCCATCTTCCGGAGGTATCCCTTAGCAGGCTCTTACTGCATCCATGGGCATGAGAGGAGGGGTATCATTCTACTGCCGGCACCCCACGGCGCAATAGAATTAAAATAGAGATATGTAATTATATGTATATCATTACATATCATTTATAATTATAATTATCACATTTGTCTAGTGTTTTATTTTATTGATTGATTGCTGTGACGGACGGAAGAACTAATTAAAGTAACTCCATACGTATTTGTCATGACCTCACCTACCTGAAACTGCCCAAAAAAATTTCCAGTGAAATGGTTTCGAGTGTACAAAAATACTACCTTCACAAATGTACAAAAATATTATAGCAAATAAAATCATTGCCGTGTTTAAACGTCTCTTCTAAAATTTTGTTTCAAACATTAACATAATTAAGTGGTTCTCAAAGTTTTCCCATTATAAACTTAGCAAGAAATTTTATTTTTCCCTCAAGTCATGTGTCTTGGTGTGCGCTCGTGTGGACGACACGGCGAATTGGATTTTCCTTAGTGTGAGTAAACCTACTTTTGCAGAAAGAACAGGGAAACCTTGGAGATTCATGAAATATTAATATCAAACGACTGAGAACTTATTCCAAAGGCAATTCAAGCTCATGTAGCAAACATAATTTTCTACATTTAAAATGTATATTTATCTAAACATACCCGTTGCACGTCCCTTTATAACCGACTTAAAATAAGGAGGAGGATCTCAAGTCGAGTGTATTCATTTTTAATCTTTGCTACCTCAGAACTCTGTCGTTTCGTTTATGAACTGAAATGGAAATTTATTTTTGATCCGAATAGATACACTTTCAATTAGGCCTTTTTTTTCAAAACTTAGTTCTAATGATGAATAATGACATGAAGAATCGAGGGAACTCCTCAAATATTATAGATATACCGATTTTGGCATAAAGGTAAAGGTCAAACTTTTGAATTCAGAAAGTATGATTTGGTGATACGGAACTGATAGAGAAGACCACAGATGGTTATCGAAACTCTTTAATATTACAAAATAACGGGTGAAGACATCGAAGGTTATATCGACGTTATCATTATCAGCATCAGAGTCATTGAAATGGAATAAAATAGAATAAAATAATGTAATAGTCTGTAGTGTACCTACTAGAATCCCCCTCAAGGTATAGTTGTGATGTGAGTCGTTCCTTAACTCGGCCGAAAAATTCTCGGGCAAATCGCCGAGTTAAGTGTTAAGGTGTCGTGAAAATGACATTATTTTCGTTCCTTAACTCGGCCACTTTTTGCTTGTTCGGAGTTAGTACAGTCAGAGACAAAAAATATAGTAAAATTAAATTAAATAGGTTTAGATTTTAGATGTGCCCTAAATATTATGCCTAAATATTAGGCATAATTATATAATTATGCCCTAAATGTAAACTAGGGGTTGTGTTTTTGGTTTCAATTAATAATGTATGCTTGCTTTTAAACCCAGTTCTGATGATGGTATCCATAATCATCATCATAATCATCATTTCAGCCATAAAACGTCCACTACTGAACAAAGGCCTCCCTCGATGGGGGGTAGTTGCCATACTCACCACGCTTGGCAGGCGGGTTGGTAAGCGCAGTTATACGGGATGTTGATACACGGAAAGATGCTGCTGCCCATCTCTCGGAGGTATCCCTTAGCAGGCTCTTACTGCATCCACGGGCATGAGGGGAGGGGTAGCATTCTACTGCCGGCACCCCACGGCATCCGTATGGTACACGGTATCCATAATAAATGAGGGAAATGTATTAAGCATACATATAACATTTTGGGTATTACCAGCAGCATTTAGATTTTATCAATGAAATCAATATTCAGTGAGATGTCGAACCTACAACAAAAATCTGTTGAGTTTAGATTAAAAATTAAAATAGAATTATATAAATGTTCTCTTGCAAATAACATTTTACTAAACTAATAATAACACATAGGAACTTAATGTCAGTGTTTATGTGATATTTATTGTTCAAGTAATGAATTCTGCTGTTTTACAAAAACGGTAATTTAAATAAATAAAAAACGCTTCCCAAAATATTTTTGGAAATAACACGACCTATTCCACAGTTTTAAGTTTCAGTCATAACGTCTTCCCTCGATGCGAACTAAGAAATATAGATCCACGCGAGCAAAACCTGTACTAAATCACTAGCTGGCATTATTACACACACATAATTTCACGATCAGGAGAATTTATTTATTACCGATAGATCATTTCCTTCAAAACTATATGTATAGGAATATTTGGAAATTATAACCATTTTTATACATAATGTGAGCGTTGGAAAATAACTAAGAATTGTAAAACATAACTGTCACATTCTAATATATAAAAATCGAACACATGGATAACCCAACAGAACAAAATTTGCGAAATAAAATTAACTTCTTCTGCAATAAAATGAAATGAATCGTGGTTTTCTCAGCAAAATCTTTTTCGTATCTAATAGAATTGTTGTTATAAGTACTTGTTGCTTATGGTTGCCTATAAAGTTGTGTTTTGTAAATTTTACTAGCGCATGGATAAATTGTTGACTATAGAATAAGATTATATACCCAATATCCTTACATATAAAAAAATGTGAAGAGATATTGATATACCTTTTATACTTCCTAGCTAGATTCTCGATAATGTCCTAAATGTGTGTGTGAATATCGTGATGAGGGTTTCATGTCTCCGAAGCACAGCAAAATATTTTTTTATTTTATTTCAAGCCAATAATGTAACTTCAACGCGTTAAATAGCCAGTAAATAAATATCATGAATTTTTGCAAAATAATCCTGGTACTCGTATTTAGTCCAATCTTTTAATATTCCAAGTTAATCTAAATTTTTGTTTAGAATGGCCATCACGTTTTCATCAGTTTCTAGACAACGCTGATACTTAATTACTTTTTATTATAGCTTTTTTAATTTAAAAAAAAATCCTTTGATCATCCACGGGAATATAGTAAGATTTCGCCAAGAGGTAACTCCGGAAGATGGGCAGAATAGTATTTCCGTGTATAGAGATCAATCGACGAATCAGACTCGGAGACTCGTTTGGGAAACTACGCAACGTCTTTTCGTCCAAAATTCCTCAGTGCCTTAAGAAGAAAGTCTAAAATCAGTGTGTGTTACCAGTGATGACATACGGAACCGTGTCATTTACTATTGGTCTCATGAATAAGCTCGAGAATGCAGTCGCTCAACGAGCCAGAGTAAGTCCTCTTCATAGAGAGGGCTATGCTCAAGGTTTTTTAAAGATAATTTAAAGATAAAGATAAAGATAATTTATTTGCAAAAAACATGTGTAAATAAGTTGACAAATTATGATATAAGATACAACATGCTTGACCAGTATTGGTATGCAAAAAATGTCGAGAGAATGGCATGCTTAACTACCTACTATATATTCATTACAATCATATTACTTACAAAATTAAAACTCAAAATGCAAAGATAATAATTTAAGCTATATAATAATATGAAATATACCATAATCTATTATAGTTTATCATTTAAAAATTCATTAATATTATAATAACATTTATCACATAACATCCTTTTAAATTTAATTTTAAACATATTGGTATTCAATTCCTTGTAGCTCTTTGGTGTTTTATTATATATAATAGGCGCCATACACACTACGCTTTTCCTCAACAATGCTGTTTTTGATTCGTGAATACATATTCTTTTATTATCACGTCGATTTCTAATAACCACATCACCAATACGCATAAACAAATTTGGATTTGATCTTACAAATAGGGCAATTTCAAGAATATATAGGCTGGTAAGTGTAAGAATTCTATGTTTTTCAAAAATTGGCACACAGCTTTCGTGTAGAGTCAACTTCTTGTATTAAATTATTATTAAATGTCAAATTAATGTTAGACTGATTTTGTGCTCTTTGGTTGAAATGCATTATATTTGTTTTATTTAAATTAATTTTTAAATTATTATTGTCAAGCCATGATATAATTAATTCTAATGATTTATTAATGTCCGATTCATACGATTTTATGTCATTGCATTTAATAGTCACTGTGCTGTCATCAGCGAATAATGTCATGGGTTGATTTAAAGCCTTTGGCAAGTCGTTAATATAGATTATAAATAAAAGTGGGCCTAATACGCTTCCCTGAGGGACCCCATATGTGATATATCTAACCCTTGATTTAAAAGTGATTTCGTATTTAGTTTTGTAGTTTAGTCTTGTTATTTCAGTCACTTGTTGACGACTTGTTAAATAAGAATTAATTAGGTTCAAGACATTTCCTCTGATCCCATAGGCTTCCAGTTTACTTTACGGGATCGAATCAGAAATGAGGAGATACGTAGGAACTCGAGTCACCGACATAACCAAGCGGATCAGCACGTTGAAGTGGCTGGCAATGGGCAGGTAATGTAGCTCGCAGAACAGATGGCCGATGAGGCCGAAAAGTTCTCGAGTGGAGGCCACGAACCGGCAAGCGCAGCGTAGGACGCCACCAACAAGATGGGCTGACAACCTGGAGCAGACCGCAGGTCGACGGTGGATGCAAGCCGCTTCCAACCGCATTAACTGGAAATCCATGAGGGAGGCCTATATCCAGCAGTGGAAGTCTTACGGCTGAAATGATGATGATGATGGTTACTTTACACATTTGTTATTGCTTGTCTACGTTATAAAAGGAACCATAAAACGAGCCATATCAGGACTCACTTAAGAAATATTCGGTAATATTTTTTTTAAGTCGGTGTCATCGAGGAGTCCTCCTCGATGACATCATCGGTTTCGATGACGGCGACTGTGACTGTGTTTTTTTTTGAAACAGACACAGTCACTGACATGAGAATAGTTATTTGGTTTAGTGTAAACAATGTTTGTTAGTATAGTAGAGATACATTGTTTTTCTTTCTGTACTGTCTGAAATTGTTGATGTCTCATCTGTGTTCTGTGATCGGACCCATAAGGAATCGAAACAACTACTCAAAGAGTTATATAGGCAATCATAGAGCAATTACGGCATCATCAGCTTCAAGTCAAGCATTATGTATGCAAAAAGTATGATTTGGATAAGTCGAACTGATGAAGAATATAGCAATTACGGCATCATCAGCTTCAAGTCAAGCATTATGCATGCAAAAAGTATGATTTGGATAAGTCGAACTGATGAAGAATATAGCAATTACGGCATCATCAGCTTCAAGCCAAGCATTATGTATGCAAAAAGTATGATTTGGATAAGTCGAACTGATGAAGAATATAGCAATTACGGCATCATCAGCTTCAAACCAAGCATTATGTATGCAAAAAGTATGATTTGGATAAGTCGAACTGATGAAGAATATAGCAATTACGGCATCATCAGCTTCAAGCCAAGCATTATGCATGCAAAAAGTATGATTTGGATAAGTCGAACTGATGAAGAATATAGCAATTAGGTACGGCATCATCAGCTTCAAGCCAAGCATTATGCATGCAAAAAGTATGATTTGGATAAGTCGAACTGATGAAGAATATAGCAATTACGGCATCATTAGCTTCAAGTCAAGCATTATGTATGTAAAAAGTATGATTTGGATAAGTCGAACTGATGAAGAAGACCACAGGTGGGCATCGTGACAAAAATGTCACGGCTAGTGATATCGAAAGATAACTTTTAACTATATTTAGGCTATATTTTTATATGTGACTAGCCGCACCCCGCAGTTTCACCCGCGTAGTTCCCTTTCCCGTGGGAATTTCGAAAAATGCCTTCTTAGTGCACCTCTACGATACTCAAGGTATATGTGTTCCAAATTTCAAGTCTCTAGGTCCAGTGGTTTAGGCTGTGCGTTGTCTGTCAGTCACTCAGTCAGTAATGGAAGAGTTTTATATACATTGATTAAAGCCCATGAAAACAAGTACTTTTCGTGGAAATAAATTGGCACTACCTACGTATATTATTATCCTTATGTACTTTTTTTTAAAGTAACGATAAATCGCGAATAGTGGAAAAAGGAGAGGAAGTTCTTGCCTTGCAGTGGAAAAATAATGGCTAAAAAATAAAAAAAACGGGACAGGTGCGAGCTGGACTCGCCCACAGAGGGTCCCTTGTAAGCGCATAATAAATATTAGCAAAAGTTTTTAAAATTCACAAAAACATTCGGTAACTTATCCAATTTATGGCGCGTAGGGTTGCTTAACCTCGATGATTGATTTCGTACTTTTTTAAGGACGACTTTTTTATGATTCCATTGCAAATGTTGGATTTTTCTATTTACGGTATCTACAGTATAAGACGATATACCTTGCCAAATCCCATAGTTCTAGATCTACGGGAAGTACCCTATGAATTTTGATTCCTTTGAGAAAATCGAAACAGGTTAACATAGAATATTTGTTTTTTTGCAGCTTAAAAAGGCTGTAGATTTGAGTATATGGTTTTAATTTCAACTCGATACCTCTACACGTGTACATGGCCTTGGGGTGCCGGCATTAGAATGCTACCCCTCCTCTCATGAACGTGGATGCAGTAAGAGCCTGCTAAGGGATACCTCCGGAAGATATGCAGCAGCGTCTTTCCGTGTATCAATATCCCGTATTGCACTTGCCAACCCACCTGCCAAGCGTGGTGAGTATGGCAAGTAATGAGGGAGGCCTGTGTTCAGTAGTGGACTTTTCAAGGCTGAAAAGATGATGATGACCTCTACTTGTTCTCGAGATAAAAGGTATTGACAGACCGACAGCCGGACAGACAGACGAACAACAAAGTGATCCTATAAGGGTTCAATTTTTTCCTTTTGAGGTACGGAACCCTAAAAATAAACATGTGTTTTGCGAAGATGATCCTGAGTTCATAATCGGTTTTTTAAAACCCTTAAAAATAAAACTCTCTAGATTGAAGGAGTTTTGTTTGTACCTCCACGGCAACTCTTCAAGGACATCAATAACCCTGTCAATAATCAGTTGTTGAAGTTAAAACTTTAGTGCTCTTTTCTTGAATGAAAATTACCGAATCCTGAAAAGTCGTTAAAAAAAATTGTTTCATGGCGTGGTCAGAATCACCCTTTACGGGTATGTAATATACTTACTACACGTTGTATACATACACGTATTCAATTACCATCATACCTAATCATCATCAGCATCATCAGGTTCATCGAACAGTCGTCGTTTCAGCCGTAAAACGTCCACTACTGAACACAGGCCTCGCTCATGGATCTCCATGAGGGGTAGTTGCCATACTCACCACGCTTGGCAGGCGGGTTGGCGAGCGCAGTACGGGATGTTGATACAAGGAAAGACGCTGCTGCCCATCTTCCGGAGGTATCCCTTAGCAGGCTCTTATTGCATCCATGAGTATGAGAGGAGGGGTAACATTCTGCTGCCGGCACCCCACGGCGCCATCGTCAGTCTTGTTGAAAAATTATTTAATTAAGAAAATTGTTGAACCTTACTTAATTCTTAAAATGCAACAAAACATGATCACGTTTCTTGTCATATAATTTCCGTTCTGGCTCATCGTAAAGCATGTCACGTGGGAATAAATCCCTGATCCTACGAGTACTATTACAGCGACCTCAGGGCCAGAATTGCCGTCGGCGTCGGAAAAATAGAGAAACTTTTGTCGTTTATGAAGGTTGATTCCCACTTCGGTACCAGAGCCTGCAGATCATTACAGTTTCATATCTGAAATTATCTGCAGGCTGTTGTAAATAAAAAAGGAACTTCAGCTCTTTTTAAGGTTCCGGACCAAAATGTTAAAAAGGAACCCTCATGGTTTGACGTTGTATGTCTGTATGTCTGTCACAGATGAATATCTTGAAAACTATTAATTGCGTAATTATTTTTTAACCGTTTACGAAGCGCATGCAACGTAAGCTTTCAAAAGGATTTTTTTTCGCGCTTATGCAAAAAATTTATTATGCTTTGCTCCTATTGGACGTGCGTGCGTGATGTTTTATATCCATATAATAGCCTTATAGCCTTCCTCGATAGTTGGGCTATCTAACACCGATAGAATTGTTCTAGTAGTTCCAGAAATTAGCGCGTTCAAGAAACCAAACAAACAAACAACCTGTTCAGCTTTATAATATTTTTACTATATTTACTAAAGGCTTTTGTATAAGCTATCTAGTAAGAATATACCAGCGTATGTTTAGGCTCATTTAAATCATCATTTCATCATTACAGCCGTAAAACGTCCACTACTGAATACAGGCCTCCCACATGGATCTCCATGAGGGGTAGTTGCCATTTAAAACTGAGCTCTATTTCTCAACTAGTCTTAAACAATTTTCTACGTTAATATGTGTTTAGTTACGAAGTCATTAAGTACAGTTAACAATTTCTACCCAGACCGGTTTTTGTGTTACAACAAACTTATGTGGGTACTTATGAGTTATGACTTTACGACTTGTTACTTTACTAATCAAGACATCATTTTACTACAATGTTCCACTTAGGAATATTTGGAGCTGCGAGTATGATTGTTATTATAATTGAATACGAAACGTTACGTTGGTTGGTTTCTTATAGAGATTTTCAATAAAAATAATTAAGTAGTTCAGTCTTTTTGGTAGATGGCGCACCAAGTTTTTTATATTGTTGACATGTAGTCAAAGTCTAAAGGTTTTTATTAATTCTGACCCAAAGGCCACAAAGATATGTTAATTTACAAAAGAAAACAAAATATTTCATGGGAGTTTTCATCAGAATAGTAACAAAATAAAAATTGTTTTGCAAAACCTAATAGATGGCGTTGACAATTAATTAACTAGTGTCCGACCGAAACAAAATTTTCAGCCGAAACCGAAACCAAAACCGAACCTTCGGTCTAGATCCTAGTTTCAGCCGAAACCAAAACCGAACCTTCGGTCTAGATCCTAGTTTCAGCCGAAACCAAAACCGAACCTTCGGTCTAGATCCTAGTTTCAGCCGAAACTGAAACCGAACCTGTTTAAGACTTGTCAAAATGAATATTTAATTGTGAATTTGAGAGAAATTAAGTGTACATTTTACACGTGAGTACAGTTTGTGGCGTAAGGAGCACCTAGTCAGTCATTTTGATTAGTTGATCAAATCGATTCGATTATGTGGCACTCATATGAGCAATTTGCTACGGGTTTTAAATATATGACCATTTTCAAAATTCCATAGCTAACACTCTCGGTTACCCATTTCTACTGTATTAATTTATTTAAAAAAAAATTAGGGCGCTGTCTTATTTTTTTTTAAATAAATTAATGCAGTAGAAATCTTATCCGTCACCCCCTTCATATACGACAAAAAGATGTGCTGTCTGCTGGCTTCTGGTGCTTTTCGGCTTTTCTGTTTTGTGTTCCTCCTATTTACATAGTAGCCATTTCGTTTTAGTACCTCCTGAACATGCTTCAGTTTACCTTCTAAATGTTCAGGGTCACATAGATCGTACGCTCTATTTGTAAGGGAGGAAACAACAGATTGTAGGTGACGAGGGTGGTGATGTGAAGCAGCGTTTAAGTATATGTCCGTGTGCGTGGGTTTCCTATAGACAGAGTGCGCCAAAGAACTTATTTACTTACTTATTATTTTTAATTTAAGAATGATTATGAGTTTAACGCCAATTGTACCATTAATGGTACTGCCTAATGGTACAAGTGGTTCGACGGCGCCACGCCACTACATGCATTATCAGAACTGGGGCTAAGTCTGCTATTGCCATGGTTTCAAAATGGTGTGATATCATACAAAAACTGTAAAAAACGACAGTATTTTTTTGGCGAATATGTCAAAGCCAGGCGCTTGATCAGTCATTAAACTATTACTAGTTAACGCCATTGCAATATGATGATGGCATAATAATATATTAATTCACTGTTGTGCTGTGCGACATAGGCCTCCCCAAATCTGCAACAATTCACCCTGTATTCATCTTGCCGCATCCAGCAACCGTTCACAAATCCATCTCGCTGGTGGGCGTTCTACACTACGCTTGCCAAGTCGCGGTGCCCACTCAAGAACACAACGTGTTGTGTGTATTCTAAAATCAATTTACTTATGAATGAAGTGAACTTGCAATCTTATTGTAAACCAGCTCAACTACATCTGCATAATATTCTTATCGATTGGCGCGAGGGAAATGTTTTGCTCGCACCACCCCGTCTCTACACAGTAATATTGAGATTGGACTTATGATAGACTAGCTGCTACCCGCGGCTTCTCACACGTTATGCCAGCATTGAACATACTGAATCGGATTTTAGTTCACAATTTCATAAGATTTTTTTTGCGCGGATTTACATACTTTTTCGCCGTGGGGTGCCGGCAGTAGAATGTTACCCCTCCTCTCATATCCATGGATGCAGTAAGAGCCTGCTAAGGGATACCTCCGGAAGATGGGCAGCAGCGTCATTCCTTGTACCAACATCCCGTACTGCGCTCGCCAACCCCAGGCGTGGTGAGTATGGCAACTACCTCTCATGGAGATCCATGAGCGAGGCCTGTGTTCAGTAGTGAACGTTTTACGGCTGAAACGATATACTTTTTATGCATTTAGTAATAAGTTCTCAATTTAACGATGCAAACAGATACTTCAGTTTTATTGATAATAATCGACGTTGATGCAAGGGATCTAAGATGGAAAAGATCCTCTTCTAGTAGGGGTAGAGACTAAACACCTTTATGAATCAATCAATTCATCTATGCAAAGGAAATGTATGTAATGCACTGTACTAGCGCGTAGTCGAAGTATTCAATAAAAATACATGTTTGTAAAATTAAAAATTTTAAGCAATTTACTACACTTTACCTAGTCTCGGAGGCTAACTATTTTTTTTTGTATTGTTGCCTCAGTTTTGCAATCTACACATCATCATCATCCTATCAGCCTTAGGACGTCCACTGCTGGACAAAGGCCTCCCTCATTGATCTCCAAGTACTGCGGTTGGAAGCGGCCTGCATCCACCGCCAACCTGCGGTTCTTACCAAGTCGTATGCCCATCTTGTAGGTGGACGTCCTACGCTGCGCTTGCCGGTCCGTGGCCTCCATTCGAGAACTTTGCGACTTCATCGACCATTCGTTCTGCGTGCTATATGGCCTGCCCATTGTCACTTCAACATGCTAACCCGTATGGCTATGTCGGTGACCCGAGTTCTTCTATATATCTCCTCATTTCTGATTCGATCCCTTAGAGAAACCCCAAGCATAGCCCTCTCCACAGCAATACAATACAATACAATAATTTATTCATAAAACCAGTTTTACAAGTCAATCGTGAACTACATAAATATAATACAAATTTCATTAAAACATAATAACACCAATATAACATTAATTACAATTCATTAAAATCATTAATCGTAATCTTTCATAAAATATTCAATAAACTCATTTATTAAAAATCATTAAAATTATTAGGTAATAGAACAGCTCGTTGAACGACTCTTAGTTTATTTATAAGACCAATAGTGAAGGACCACGTCTCGGTTCCATATGTCATCACTGGTAACACACACTGATTGAAGACTTTCGTCTTCAGGAACTGAGGTGTGTTGGACGAAAATACGTTGCGAAGTTTCCCAAACGGGCAGCGTTGGATTCGACATCCGAGTTGGATTCGACTTTTGACCTCTTTCTCGAAGGTGGACCTACTTAAACGTACTGTTTCTCCTAGGTATTCGTAGGCGTCGACCACTTCAAGAGCCGAGTTCTCCGCCGGAAAACATGCTTTCAAATAAAAAAACCGTGCGCCGTCACGGGACGCCTGGCAGATGTGAAACATCGTATTTGTAAAATTATTATGTAGAAAAGAACAGATTACGATATGAACTAAATATGACATAATGATAAAATTAAATATTACGTTTTTTTTTTCAGAAAATGATGATTGTTTATTTAATAAACATTTATACAAAAAAATACTGTACAGCAGTACACGACGTCGCCACGGCATGCGTCGCCACGCCAGAAATCGGTTTCGTCGCCACGGCATTCGTTGTCACGCCGAAATCGGTTTTACGTGCGGCTATAGATGCCCTAGCTCAGGGCATTCAAATTCAACTTTGATTTTTGAACAGATTCAGCCTGCAGACCTGCCGTTGGTTGGTTGGTTGGTTGGAAAACAAGGGTTTTGACAGACCGACAGACAAACGAGTGATCCTATAAGGGTTCCGGTTTTTTCTCTTGAGGTTCGGAACCTTAAACAGACAGAACACATACAGAACTTCCCCTTTCTTGGGGTAGATTGAGTACGAAAGTGAATCAGAAGAACGAACAAGAAGGTAAATCTGCGTAAAAATGAACTTCAACTGTGGGAGACAAAGCGACGTAGTTCATTTGTAAGCTGCGTGAAAACCATTATAACCTATTCACCTTTTACGCAACGTTAAATAATTGTTACGAATAATTTTCCACTTAAGAGGGGCCAATCCAACTTACTTTTCATACAACCGCTCGTACGTGGGTGTGGCGTCGTAATAGATCTTTCTATGAAACTTTTGATATAATAGGTATCTTGTGCACTATACATATCTAGATTTCTATAGAAACAAAAAATCAAAATTTGGAGAAACAAATTTTATACGAAATTTTTATTATGATACCTATTATATCAAAAGTTTCATAGAAAGATCTATTACGACGCCACATCCACGTACGAGCGGTTGTAGAAAAGTAAGTTGGATTGGCCTCTCTTAAGACCGCCCGTGGCGCGGACGGTTAGATTGCCGGCTGAGGTGCAGTTGGTTGCAGGTTCTATCACTGCCGGAGAATAAAATGTTTGTTTTTATCATCTCAGCCGTTGGACGCTCACTGCTGGTCATAGACTTTCCTCGTGAATCGCCAAGTACTGATTATGGGGGGTTGCTGCCATAATCACCACGCTTGGCAGACGCATTGGCGTGTGCAGTACTCCATGTTGATACATGGATGCTAAGACGCTGCTGCCCATCTTCTGAAGGTATCCCTTTGCCAGATCCTTACTGCATCCACGAGCAAGAGAGGAGAGGCAACATTCATTCCACGGCTAAAATGTTTGTGTTATCTGCAAATATTTGTATAAATATAATAAAAGTATAATATTTACAAAAAAAAATATTTTTGTATTCTATCAACCTTCTGGTACCCATAAGATTTGGTTTCTTTGGGGCGAGATGGTGCTGTGTGAAATGTCTAGCATTATTTATTTATTTACTGCTACCACGTAAGACAAATTAAATCTTTGTGTGGATTAAAATAACAGTACACTTAAATAGTGCCTTCTAAACTATACTTACGTAAGCCTCTGTTATATCTGTCTATATGGATAGTAACCGTGAATGGAATAGACGACTGCCCAAAATAGTTAAATTTCTCAATAGCACGGCACAAAATTGGGGAGGCTAGTCATTGACACAATTTTGTGGGTGCTAACGCTAGAGTTTCATAGAATAACAGTTTCCGTTGGGTCTTTACATGAAAATTACTAAATAAGTGTGTAGGCCTAGCTGTTATTACTTTAGCATAGTCTAACTATTTAAGCTTAGACCGGTTCATTTATTTATACCCATTTAAGGCAAGATGCCGCAAGATAAATGTTTTGAGGTGAAGTTCTAGCCCGTACCTAAATCAAATTATAATTTAACGGTCTAACCTTAAATAGATAGTTGCACTCTATAGATAGTTGGACTATTTCCAAACTAGTGATTGACCATTCTGACATGACATGCGAAAGCTGAGGCGAAAGCAGAAAATCCTCAGTCTGTGATGCAATGGCGTCATAATAGTCGACCACGTCCTCCGTTTTGACAGTTTTTAAAAGGAGTCAGTGATCGATCAGCGTAGTCCCATTTCTTCCGGTATTTTGTTCCAGTAACGGAAGAAATGGTACATACTATATCCCATTTGTTCCATTAACAAAATAAATAGGGTATAGTATTCCCATTTGTTCCATTATGCATAAAATAATAGTCATACTATATACGGATTGTTTCACTTCAATCACATAAGCTAACTCACTAGGTGAGTTAGATTATTTTTCCATTTCATTAACACACATATGTAACCCTATTACCCTACTAGATCCAATAATGAAATAATTCTTCTTAAAAGTCACAAAATGCACCAGCACGCTAGAACAATTTAATTAATATACACACAATGCAAAAAAGTACGTAATAGTAAGCAGAACAAAATCATTTCTCTCAGACAAAACCACAGGGTTGTTATTATCATCATGCACTTAATTAATAAGTTGTTGTCCGGGACGACGTTGACTTGCACAATGGGATAGGACGGGACCCCTCCCCCCCCCCCCACCCCCCGGCGGCTGGAATGCCCATTGTCCCGCTCCGGTATGTTCTATACCTGAATCACTTTATGACAGGGTCCAATCTAAAATTAGCCTTATAGCAAACTCTTTAGATACCAAATTATACAGTTCCAGGTGGAATTTTCATTCCTGGCAGCACTGAGAAATGGTAGGTTTATACGACACAATTGTAGCACCTAATATTTTATTTTAATTCGAGCCATGTTTTATAACTAAAGGTCAAGCATTGGACTCATTGTTCTGAAATACATTACATTATTGCAATATTATCAGACTGATTATTCGTTGAATTTTAAGACGAAATTTGAGGCCTGGACTAGTATGAATTCGAAGGGATAGCTAGTCTCGTATAAAACGTTATAGGAGACCAGCTCTTCCGGGGAACTACGTAACGCCTAAAAATCAACCATTTACTACTACCTACTTACTACGATTCTACATCTACCAACTACTACTCTACATCTACTAACTACTACACTACATCTAATAATTGCTACTCTACATCTACTATCTATTAATTATAATGTATTAAGTATATCAGTCATATAGTACACACAACACAAGCTCTGCTTAGCTTGGGGCAGATGATGCTGCGTGAGTTGTATAGCATTATTTATTTATTTATTATTATTTATTACTAACTACTACTCTAATACAACTAACTACTACTGCAACTACTATTGTTTTTGAATTTTGTTTGATACAAACTTTGACAAATAACCAACAAGGAGATGAATTAATGAATAAATGGTAATAACTTTATCATTCATTCAGATCACCATCATCATTCAGCCGAAGGATGCTTTCCTTCCTTTTTACCATCTATATCCATTATTACCTTCGCAAATAATACATTGTTTACAAACATACTTTATTACCATAAATAAATTAGGCCAGGTGCGTGTCGGGCCACGCGCTATGTAGGGTTTCGTAGTTAACCGTAGACATGTTGTTAGAAGTTGGTGTATGTTTTTTTTTTTACGTTTACCAAAACATATTACCAGGAACTAATTGAGTTTTTGGTTAAAAGTATTCTGGTATGTTTGGGAAACCGCATCACTTATTTGAGCGACTAATATATTTCTCTGAAACTAATAAAGCTAGCTAGGAAATTTATAAAGTTTAAACTGATAATTTTACTAAAAAGTTTATGGATAAAACAAAATTGATGTTTTTTTTCAGATTTGTAAAGCTAGCAGTTTAGATGTTAGAGGTACAAGGTACGCTCGAAAAACGTTTAAAATTTTAATATTTCCCAAACGGAACCCTAAATCGAAAAAATGTCTTCGAAATCCCTAAATGGTTTTAAATTTTAAAATACCTATTTAACGATACGCGATGAGGTGGGAAAATGAAGAAAAAAAAAATTCATCCTTACTTTCGCAGGTTACCTTACCCCAAATTAATAATCTTTCAGCATTTTTTTTGTAGCGGTATGGCGGCGGTTTTATTTTATATTTCCATGAAAAAATACAGCTTTTTGGGACTGGCGACGAACGGACGGACAGACAGACAGACATAGCGAAACTATAAGGGTACCTATTGTTTTACTACGAAACCCTAAAATGGTTGTAGTGGATCAACCTTAACAGAAAGACGTATGCTCTCACAGACCTTATTTAGAACTTTTTAAGGGAAACAATTCCGCCATACATGATAGCTGCGTAATTTTAACCGTCTACGCAGCGCACGCCGTGGGGTGCCGGCAGTAGAACGTTGCCCCTCCTCTCATGCCCGTGGATGCAGCAAGAGCCTGCTAAGGGTTACCTCCGGAAGATGGGCAGCAGCATCTTTCCGTGTAACAACATCCCGTACTGCGCCTACCAACCCGCCTGCCAAGCGTGGTGAGTATGGCAACTACCCCTCATGGAGATCCATGAGGCCTGTGTTCAGTAGTGGACATTTTACGGCTGAAATGATGACGCAGCGCACGCATCGGAAGCTCTCAGAAGGAATAAATTTCTCCCGTTTATGCAACATTATTCAAAGATGCTCCGCTCCTATTGCTCGTATAGGAAGGCTATATGAGCCTTCCTCGATAATTGGACTATCCAACACCGAAACATCTTTTTTAATCAGACCAGCAGTTCGTAAGATTAGCGCGTTCTACTAAACAAACAAACACTCTTCAGCTTTATAATATTAGAGTATAGATACATCCGTCTGGGCATCAAAAGTGAATTTTATTTGCAAGCTTTCAGTTTACAAGCACTTTATGAAATGAAATGCATTCAATACCTTTGTATATTGTTTTATTTCGAGACCTATTATAATGAGGAGAATTGTTTTATCATGCTCGTTTTCTGTTGAAAATAAAAATTCGATTCTTGTCTCGCTGTTAGTTGCTTCTCTTTTGGTTCTTGAGGCTTTTAGAAATGTCATCATCATTTCAGCCATAGGACGTCACTGCTGGGCAAAGGCCTACCTCATAGATCAATATGATCATGAAGGCTTGTTGCCATACTAGCCACGCTTAGCAGGTGGGTTGCCGAGCGTAGTACGGAATGTTGACACACGGAAAGCTGCTGCTCTTCTAGAGGTATTCCTTAGCAGATTCTTACTGGATCCACAAGCAAGAGAGGAGGGGGCTTCTACAAATTTACAGAAAATAATTTGAACCGAACAACAAGCGACAAAAGCTATTAAAACTAGTATTCAGAAAAACGCTACATAAAACTCTGTGAGGAAAAGTCAAGCGTTCTTTCTTAGAGTTGCTTACTTACATAAAACCAGAAACATTAATATATTTAACGTAAAACTAGCGATAGCAACAAAGGCATAAGAAGCTTCATTTAGGTACCTTTACGAAGACAAATGAGCATCGACAAATCATGTTTTGAAGAGATGACAGAGTCATCGCGTCGCGTCGCCCGGAGAAATGTGTCGAGGCAGGGCATTCTACGTAACACATTATTGTAACGCATAGTTGCATCGGCATTATAATGTAGTGGAGTTATTAGTGGTTGGATCGAGAGGCACGGAGCCAGCTCTGTCAAGGCCAGCTGAGGTCACTCCTCCGACGCTCTCCGCACCACGATACCACGGACCGGTTCTACAATTTTTAGTCTCATTTTATTTTCATTTTTGTATACACAGCGCTGAGACTAAACAATGTTTATACGAGTCAACATGGAATTAACTTTTATTGCATACGACTGAAATAATTTAAAACATGCTTTTATACTTATTTAAACGGAGACACGAATGTTATTTTTATGTTGTTTAAATTGTTTAGAAGTTCGTGGTGGATCACTAATTTAGGATGACTTTGTAACTAATTTCTTTATTAAAGTTATTTTCATGTTTTTTCTTTAATGTTGTATGAATTTAGTTCTGTAAATTAATTATATTTTTATAGACAGACATCGTCCGGCCCGCTGATTTGATGACATGCCGAGAGCAACGCCATCTACCAGGTTCAATTATGTTTTCAAAACATTCAGGAACCCATTGAAATATTATACACACAACATTTCATCCAAATCGGTTGAGTAGGAGCTAGGAGTACGCCCGCGCCGCTGTAACTATTTTGTCGCCCGAGAGCATTAATTTCGTTATAACTCGTAAGTTATTGACTAAACTATATGGTGCTAGAACGCTAATATGTTCCATACGAACTACTCAAGATGTTAAAAAATATAGATAGACAAGTTAACACCATGTTAAGCCATTTTAACACCATGTTGGTTAAAATTTTCTGGCTTCGAAACAATGCTTCATTTTATCAAAATTGTAATAAAAAAATGGTTACTATGGTTTATCCATATTAGATAGACATATACTGTCACAGACTTTTGTAGATCTATTTAGGAGAAACAATTCGTCTAAACATCACTTGCACATAACTTTAATGGTTTACGCGGCGCACGCCAGAATAGCTCCCAGTCGGCATGAATTTTACCGACATCTTCAATAACCATCTTCATAGTTTAGCCAACTAACACTCAACCTTCATTAATTCTAGTTTAAAACGTCCCTCTTGAAACTCCATCCATTGGTGAAAACCGCATGAAAATCCGTTAAGTAGTTTTTGAGTTTATCGCGAACAGACAGACAGGTGCGGTGGAGGACTTTGTTTTACCTCTATAATACCATTTTAAATGTAGTAAATATTTTCCTAAATTTACTCTTATGACAGTCGAAATCACTTTCACAGATGTTAGAAGTATTAAAAATACAAAAATCTTATAAATTCCAACACTGACTATTTATGATAGCTACTACGTTTGTTTACTTTCACAGAAAGATGTTTCTTCTCAAATGTTTGATGGCAGCCAGATGGTGCAAGTAATCTTCATATTGTAGACACTGTATGGTTTCATTCCTTAACAGCTATAAACAGATACCCTCGCCTATACATTTTTACACATCCAAGTATCTACTAAAAATCCAACTACGTTTCACTCTACCCTCTTGATAACTTTTAAATTTAATTGAAAGATAAGTTAGTAGTAATTAGAAAAATCAAGCACTTCCTTTTCACCGTAATATTACAAACAACTGATCTACTGTGCTATTAAATATGCATTAGGTCAATTAATATACTAAAATCATATACAAAAGACATCAACGCGTGCGCGTGCGCAATTAAAGATTCCACAAAAAAATCTTTGTTTAAAAAAAGTTTTCTGATAAACTGATAAAATAACAAAGCAAGTAGATGAGAAAAGTGTTTTATCAACTAAACTTTAACTAGTTAAACGATGTTAAATAGTTATTATGAGTCATATAATTACCAACTGTAACAATGTTTTATGGTATTCACGCTTCGCTAGGTATGTGTATCACTTAAATAGCGTCGAAGCGTTGAAAATACAAGAGAAATATCAACCAACTGAAGAACAATGGCGTATTATGTGGTAATATTAGAAATATATTCGTTCACTTATGCGTGGAAAAAGTATCTAAACAAATCGCAGCATTGTTTTAATATACTTGACGCAGGGTTGAAGCAGCCCATACATATGGAAACCTTCCATAATAGGTGCCTCTGCGTGTGTTTTCTATTTTTATTCAGAACAAAATCATCATTTAATCCTTAAGTTATGGAATCTGATTTACTTTGTAAGTCCTTCATATTTATTTTGATCTTAAACCTTTATTTAGCCTGTAGGCTTACTGATCAACCTCTCCGAAAAGCTGATTTAAAGTACTGACTTGTTATATTGAATATCCAGATATTTTTATCTTATCCTAGTTTGGGACAGAAAGGACTGTAGCTGCGGCCATCTTAGTAAGGACTGTCTTGTCTCAACCACGTCTATAGAAAGTTGAATTAAACGGGGTGTTTCGGAGAGGCTCTGTGGGTCTGTTGTTGTGGTCACAGAGGCTTCGAACGAGTAACTTGTCGGGGTCATAACCTGTTTGCGACCCCTCCCGACGGGACCGAAGCTGTGCTCCAATGTACTCTAGTGACCTGAGCTCTGACTTATAAACATTTCAAAACAATATTTTGTTAAAGGGGACAGGTGAAACAAAGCATATGGATCGCTTCCTTTATATCGGCAATAGAAGATCTATTTCACAATCCCGATAATGACGTAATCAAGCTTGTCTATTTAAGTCTATCAGGTATCATGAACTAATTATCAGCAGTGAGTATTGCGAGCCTGTCGATGATATTGCAGCTTCGCATGCACTCACATCCCTCCCTAATTTGAAACCCCGGCGTCCATAGGTAGAGACAAAGCCGCGACGGAGGGTTGGCTTGGCTGGTATAAAATTGAAATCGTCTGGAATGGTCGATCGAGGTTTGTTTGCGTAGGGTATTTGATTTGTTGAAATGACGTCGCGGACGTGTTGTATTTATTGGGCAGTGTTCCCTGGCCCGTGGATATTGTTAAGGCACACAATGCCATGCAGCGGGCCGTTGTGCCTTGTGAAATGTTGCGCGACTACTTTTTTCGTCTGGATTCTATACTCACGATACTCGTTTTTTAAGGCGCGAGCCCGAGATGTACAGGTTTATCTGTTTAAAATTTATTAACATCGAGAAACAATTTAAAACCTTTTCTATAGAGGGTCCATGAGCGATTTATGATGAATATACCTACTATCGCTATTATAAGTTACTGCCATGCTGGTAACATCATGTTTTAAATTGATTCAATGTTTATATCGTTTTATTAAATTAATAATATCGTTAAATCTGATTTACTAGCGATAATTCATGATATTTTCAAACTCAATAAATGCTTGAATTCATGCCAAGTCGTAACCTAACAAAAAAACTAGGTCTTGTACGATTACTAGGCTTATAGTAGGTAATGAATTCTAAGTTTTTTCTTAAACTTTATATCATTTATGCGTGATAGTGTTATTTTCTGTTACCTCTGGGGTATAAAGCTACATGATCAGGTCTCTACAGCAGATTATTAGCCTTGATTAATACCTTGCCTCAACTTGTCTATCAGCCTAGCCGGTCACATAACAACTAAAAAACGTTTGAAATCTTTCACATAAAACATTGTGTTCGTTGTAACTTGTATGAAGGCTGCCAGAACATAAACAACCAAACATTTCCAAACTTAGACTTTATCATCTCAATCGTAGGGCGTCCACTGCTGGCTGGACTTAGGCATGTTATGAATATCGAAGGGTTGTTTCCATACTTACCACGCTTGGAAGGCGGTTTGGCCTGCGCAGAATGGGATGTTGATACACGGAAAGACGCTGCTCCCTGTAGCCGGGGGTAAGTATCCCCTGGAAGATTTTACTGCATCTACGGGCAAGGAAGATTCCAAGATATTGCAAGATTCTACTGCCGATGCCGGCACTCCACGGCAACCCACGGCATCTTAGACTTAACTCCTCAAATAACAACAAGCTGTATAGTACTCAGCAATTCTCTATAATTATAGAGAATATATTGAGGTCGATATAATAAGTTGATTGAAGCGTAAAGTTTATGGTTCTAGTTTTCATTTAGAAAATGTTGTTGAAGGTAGGAATTAATTTTGTAAGAGCTTGTTTTCTGATTTTATCAGTATAGCCTATAAATCTATTATAGATGATTTATAGCAACTGATGGTATTTATGTTATCAGGACGCTGCAGTGCCTGGAACATTGTGATATGGATTAGGCTTGCCCAGCACCTATACCATTCTCCCAGCTTAGTCGGTTTATTAGTCGAGGAAAAAGCAGGTCAATACGTCTGAGGCAGACTGAGACGCGGGTTTCCTCACGATTTTTCCGTCGCCGTTTAAGCACTTGTTAAATGAAAGAGGCCATTGGTTCACGGCCGGTATGGAGCCCACACCTTCGGAACGAAAGCCAGGGGTACATACCACTTGGCCAACACGGCTCTTTTATCAAGCACATTCATTAACCTGGTACCAGGATATGACCACCACTATGATCACCATCTGATTCTTGCGTCAAAACCATCAAAAACAAAATAGCTAGTATTTTATAGTAATTCTTTGAAATATACAGATCGTTTTATTATTCATTTATTTTCCCTTGATGATTAATACAATTTATTTTCCTTTGATGTGGAAACAAAATCCCACTATTGTCTGTCAAAGCAATATAACTTTACGAACAAGTGAAATAAAAAATAGTTATGTTTAAAATGAAACTTGTTTAAAGTCTGTCAAGACTTATAGCACAGATAATATAATACACTTATAGTAATAAAAAAGTGACTTGTTATTCCGGAGAGAGAAGTAATAACCGCCATTTCAAACTTGTCATAAATAAGAGCCCTGTAAACAGATGGTGGTTTTTAGGGTTCCGTACCCAAAGGGTAAAAACGGGACCCTATTACTAAGACCCCGCTGTCCGTCTGTCTGTGTGCCTGTCACCGGGCTGTATATCATGAACTGTTAGATAGACTGTTGAAATTTTCACAGTTGATGTATTTCTGTTGCCGCTTTTGTTGTTACACAAATACTAAAATATTGTTGTAAAACAAAAGTGATTTTTTGCCGTTTCTTGCTCGGCATTAATAACTGCAACAGGTAGACGCTTGAAATATTCACAGAATATTATTTGAGTTGTTTTGCCAAATAATGGTACGGAACCCTTCGTGCGTAAGTCCGACTCGCACTTGGCCGATTTTTGTTTAAGATTGCTGACATTTTTAATCTGCTGTATCATTTAGGTTGTGCCTCATTAGGAGAAAATTTTAAAACGTATACCCAACGAGTGTTAGTGTGTCTCGATGGGAGACCATATTTTTAATTCCCAACGAGTCACAATGGGAACCCTTCATTATATTCATATAAGTCATATTATCTTCATATATATATATATAAGTCATATTATATTCATATATATATATATAAGTCGCGCTGACAATACATACAATAAAAATATACGAAATAATTTTACAATTGTGACGTAAAAACAATTCACTTAAATTAAATTGTATAAGTGACTATTAAAATCACAACATCGTCAAAGAATGTAAATAAAAACATAATTAATTACAAAACAAAAAGCTCTTAAAAGCTTTCCTTTCCAAACTCCGTAGGGTTGGGGTGGTACCCCTCAAAGTTATTAACTACCTATACTTAGGTACCGTCTGGACTAGGTATTATTTTAAATGTATGTTACCTACTTCTGTACGTTTAAAAAATTGTATATCATTTTAATTAGGCGTGTTCAATAAAAAGAGAAAAGCAGCTTTTAAAACACATTGACAGATGGCGTATTATGTCTAATAAAGATACTGTCTCTGTCAAGATTTAATAAATTGTCACTTTTTTAGTTTTATCAACAGCAAAAAAGATAAAACTGAGTTTGATCTTATCCCATAGACTTAAAGAGGAAGTTGTCTATATATTTATGTTAGGGTCGGCGCCACAACTCAAGTCTACGGCAAAAGCGGGAACTAAACTCTACAGTACAGTCTGTTGTCTTTAAAGGCCGCTCTACATTCTCACGAGAATCTCGCGAGAACGCGAGAAACATGCGAGAAACGTGAATGTGGAAGCGATGAGAAGAATACGCGAATCGCTTCCACATTCACGTTTCTCGCATGTTTCTCGCGTTCTCGCGAGATTCTCGTGAGAATGTAGAGCGGCCTTAACTAGTTCTATGTTACCAGCGCCGCGTCTATCGGACTTGAGTGGTGGCGCGGACTTCTATGACATCCTACACAGGATTACTCTTTATGCATACATTAAATAGTTTTAAACGTGGTAGCCTGGTGCTACCACAATTAGAGGATATCACAGCATGTACAAAACTCAGGTGGCAATAGACAAACATTAAGGCCTTTACATTCTATTATAGATGCGTCAGTAACTGGTAATGATGCTGTACACGACGTTGCAGTGCCTGGGACATTGTTAGATGAATTAGGCTTGCCCAGCACCTATACATACCATCCTTCCAGCTTAGTCGGCTATTAGTCTGAGGAAATAACAGTTCAATACGTCTGAAGATGACTAAGGCGCGGGTTTCCTCAAAATGTTTCCCTTCACCGTTGAGCACGAGTGAAATACGAACAAACAATTTTCAAAAGAAAAAATAGAGCGTTAGTACTACGTATAGTTTTTTTTGTAACTTATATAATACAAACTTTTCTGTGGTGGTTTGTACCGTTAGATCTTCTAAAGCAACGATATACATTCAGCATGGTCGTGCTAAACTTGTTACGAAGGTTGACAATTTGTCAAGGTTAAATTGTTTTCACCTCGTTTGCACCTAATGCCATCCTGCACATGTATTCTAACTGGAGTATAACTCCGTTTGATCTACCTGATTGACGCTCTCTTGCGAGTGACTAGGCGAGGCGAGTGGCCGTTGGTGAATAGCGCTTCATCTCGATACACGCAGCTCTAGTTTCAGTGGCGGTTTCATAGGCATAAGAACAAAACAAAACGTCGTTGCCTTTCATTCACTCTTGAACGAGTTGCATTTAATTCACTCTTGAACGAGTTGCATTTCATTCATTCTCACGTGAGTGAATGGCAACATGCATCGCACGTCCGCAAGAACAGAAAGAGAGCTGTAAGACAACAGAGCTGTAAAACACTAGGCTGGCGCGAGGCAATGGACTAAACTAGGTATAATAGTGATCATTATTAATCATAGGCTTGCTCAGCACCTATACCGTACTCTCAGCTTAGTCAGCTGTGCAGTCAGAGGAAAGAACAGGTCAATACGTTTGAAGCTAACTAATACGCGCGTTTCTAACATGTCCCAGGCACTGCAGCGTCCCGTACAGCATTATTACCAGATATGTTATATTATATGCTGACGCTGTATAAATAATCTCTAATAGATGCAAAGGCCTTCCTATTAATAAATAAATAAATCATAATGAGTTGAAAAGGTGATAAAAGTTTCCCGTCGAAATGTTAAAGTAGACAGATCATTTTTTTTTGTTTGTAGCTAGATATGAAAAGGCCTTGTTGCCTTCCAAGTATTTATACAACCCGACCTCGACATTTATGAATTCTACCGCAGTTGTACAACTTAAATGTCAAATAATAATATGACCGATTGTACTGTCAAAATGATAAGGCCATTGCACTGTGCTAAGAAGACATTGCACTGTGTGAAGACAATTGCCTGCTTGACATTGAAATATTGATAGAATGTTGCCTTTGAGCGTCGTTATATTTCAAATTAAGAACAACAAATAACGGGAGATATAGTCACAGATAATCAAGTTATTATCTCTACATGCTACAAATTAGTCGCTTCCCGCATCTGTTTGTCTGTCGGTTTGGCCACTTACTTCTAAACGCCACCGATTTTCTAATGAAAAAATTGGCCAAGTGCGAGTCGACTCGCGTACGAAGGGTTCCATACCATTATTTGGCAAAAAAACTTGTTTGTGTGGTAGCACCACCTACTTTTGGTTGTGATTTGTACATTATATAATATAGAGCAAAAAGCGGCATTCAAATCACGTTTGTTGTATGGGTTCTCATTTATGTACTTATCCCTTAATTATTGGTTTATTCTAATATAAATTATTTATTTTTAAAATGAATATAAAACTAAATACTTATTCTGTGAATATATAAAGCGTCTACCTGTTGCCGTTATCAATATCGAGCAAAAATCGGCAAACAAAACACGTTTGTTGTATGGGAGCTCCCTTAAATATTTATTTTATTCTGTTTTTAGTCTGCGGCAACAGAAATACATCATCTGAGAAAATTTCAATTATCTAGCTATCACGGTTTATGAGATACAGCCCGGTGACAGACAGACAGACGGTCAGACGGACAGCGGAATCTTAGTAATAGGTTGCCGTTTGTACCCTTTGGGTACGGAACCCTAAGCACAGCTCTATAGTCCGAAAATCTTTGCTTGATTGCTGCGACAGCTGTCATCAAAATCCCGCTCATCAAGTTCTGAATTTTGTAATTGTATAAATTAATTACCTATGGCAACGTCGTACTTCATAGGTGGGAATGCACGAATAGTGATGTCAGTGAGTCATCGTAACCAATATATGTATACCGTAATATTTTCAACATCGTCCTAGCCATATTGGAGTCACATGGTATAATGTCGCAGCGTTCAAGCTAAGTTTTACGAACTAAAGACATTATAAGGAGGTAATGTTGGCAACGGCAATTGTGCCATGTCTGGTTTTCATGTGTACGCTTGTAACAAAATACCTTAAAAATCCGAAAGAGGGTTGTTGATTCCACCAACAACTTTTATTCTACAACTTTGGAAAATGATATTTTTAACTCTTCATACAAGATTACCACTGATTGGTTCATCCGTACACTTCGCAGGTGTAAACCAATCAGTAGACTAAATGATTCTTTAAAATTAAAAAAAAAACTGACTTCAATTATAAAACCTTTTAATCCTAAAATTGTATGCTTGGATATTACATTTGGTAATTTTCCTCGATTTATGATGGATCCTATCATCAGAACTGGCTTTATCAGAACAGCTTTTTAAACCCAGTTCTGCAAGCAAAAATTATTAAGTGAAAGCAAGTTTAAATTTAGGACATAAAACTATACCTTGAGTTACTCCGGTACACAATACTACATTATTTCATTCCAATGACTCTGATGATGATGTGTGGTACGTATGGTGACTAGTGGATAGGAATATGTTATATTAGCCATCTTTCGACGTCGTCACCCGAGAATTTTGTAATATTGAGAGTTTTGATTACCATATCTGGTCTTCTTCATCAGTTCCACTTCACCTTATCATACTTTCTGAATGTAAATGCTTCTTTTTTCTAAATACATGGTTATTATACTCGTACATAGAAAGAACAATCTACAGAAAGCAAACATTTGTCCTTCGGTAGGAATCGAACCCGCGACTTCCAGGAGCTAGTCAAAATATGCTTTTTAACATCAAAACCATAAAGCCAGGGGTGTTTGGCGACGTAGTCCAACTGATTTTATTTAGGTTTTTTTTTGTTTGATACGTGTCTTGATCAATTTCAAAATTTCTTTAATAAATACTTAATAAAACTTCTTGAAATTGACTTTTGACTTGATCGAGAGTATTGGTAGCTGTTCGAAAATATATGCTCAGCCGTTTGAAGGTTAGGAGTCGGCAGGCTGATTTGATTACGTATCTGGCGACAGGTTTGCAACAGGCGTAAATCTCGCGATGATCGCTGTCAAAAGTCAATTTTGTATTAGTCAAGGAACTGACGTTTGACAGAGATGGTTGCAAGATTTACGCCTACCGCGAGATACGTTATCAGCCTGCGGGGGTGTTCAATTTTATGTCAATAAAATAAACATAATGTAGTGTTTGTATATTTGAGCTACTTCAAATATCCCTGTTGTCTCGGGTTCGCGTCACGTGAAGGCCACAGGCTAGTGCCGACGTGTTTACCCTGGCTACTGGTGACGTAACGATACAGGTACCCTGTACATGAGAGTACTACACATAATATTTTGTTATAGAGCCACACAAAAAGTGTTTGTCTTAATCTATTTTCTAATCTATCATCTTAAAAGATGACTTATCAATTAAATTAAAATTATAATGGTGCTTACTTGCCTAAATCCATTTGTCCTTTTAATAAATACAAATAGCGTTTAAAATTTTGTCAATTCAAATAATGTACTCAAAGTACAGTAAAGTCTAATACTAACGACAGTAGAAGAAGACGACAGTAAACGTTCAAAGAAATCCATCAACAGATTTTATATACTTAGAACCTACCATCGATATATATAAACAAACAAAATTAATGAACCTCAAACAAATATACAAATACAATACCTGCTTATTAATTAGAAAAATAATAACAAAAGATCACAAATTATATTCACAAAGAAAAAACAATACAAAACTGTATAACAAAACAAGCTACCAATCGTATTCTTAGAGCCCCTGGAACTAATTACGGAAAAAAAATATTATGTATGAAGGCGGGCAACTATATAATAAATAAACTACCAAAAGATATCAAAGAAGTAAAATCATATAACACTCTCAAAAGATTACTTAAAACACATATTTCAAACGATTCTTCTTTAATTATTAAAACCTAAATTTCAAAAATCCCGCCACTTTTTCTCACTATGGTCGTTACCATAAACAACATCAACTCAGCAATGCACGCACTCGCTTGCTGCTTGCCCAAATATAAGACTACCCTCAACTAACTTATTCAATATTTTCGATGCTAAACTATTTCCTTTTTTGTTGTAATTTATTGTAATATTAATTTAATGTAAAAAAATATTTTTTTCTACTAAGTTAAATAACGCTGTAATGTAAGGCACACAATGTTTACCTAATTTTAAGTTTTTCTCTGTGAGTGAATTGTAATTCTTTTGAGAAAATAAATATTTTTAACCATAAAAGTGGACGACTCTAATATAAAAACTAAAAGTAACAAGTCTCCCCTGTATTTACAAATATAATCTTAAACAGAATCCACTCGATACAGGTAGGGCGCTCACGCGCGATCACTTTATAAAAATAGAATTGGCAATCTTCTAAATCGATTTTTAAAATTCAGCCCAATACATGGATTCGCGCAACGCAATTTAACGGTTACAGAGTAGCAGATATAAATCTGAAATCCTAATTCAATGCCAAAAACAATATAAAATTTAATTCCGGTTATGTTTGTTTGAATTTTTTTGGTTGTAAATTGGAGTAAAATGAAGGAGTCCCGAGCCGGGACGGAGCGAGTGGAGAATAACACATGGGGTGCAGCGAAGGGTGCGGGGCGGCCCACTGAAAAGTGCGCGGGTGGGGCTGAACAAACTCGCGGGGACTTGCAATTTGTGACGCGCACTTTTACATTATTCCTATTCATATTTTTATTTGAACATATAATTGGCAAAATTTGTAATGAAATTGAAATCTACTGGTATTGATGGTTGTATGAGCGAAGATAAAATACAAAAATTTGAGAACAAGAATGTGAGTAAGTACGTTCCTTTAAAACCCAGACGCCAGAATATATATGTTACTACTAAACGCAAAAACAAAATTGAAATTTTCAAAAGAGGTAACACTCAATTAAAACATCTTTGTTAAGACAAAGGTGACAATGCCCGAAGCAAAACTGCTTGTTTAAACACAATATAGATAACAGCACGATAGAAAGTGTGTCACATTCACGTTCCAATGAAGACGCATCCGGTCGTAAATCTTACGTAAAGTATTTGCTATAATTAAAAAAACATAGTCATAAATAGCGGAGAAATATTGCTGCCGCCGTTGAAAGTCCCTCCAGCATGTACTCTCAAATAGGGGAACAAGCATTTTAGCATTACCCCCGTGCACAACTCTTCCCGCGGGGAGGGGGGCGGACCCACGGCGACGTAAAAATCAATATGCTGGAGTTGTTAAATCACGCTTATAAACGAGCACTCGTCTTCGTTTCATTCCTGAAATTGCTCAAGTATACAGTTTAGTTTTCATTAAAAATCTCCGTTGCGGGACTAGTTCCCTCGGGGCTAATTGGGTATCCTTGGATCATCGAATCGGAGATCGATTAAATAAAATTATGTATTACTTAAGTAGTAGTAAAACTAGAAATAATTAACGTGCAAAGTTTCGCAAAACAACATCAGATCTCGTATGTAGGATTAGATATAATATTTTTTTTATCACTCACTCACCTTGCTTGTTAAAAAATATTGTGCGATTTCCGCAGCCCGAAAGGCCGCTACGAATGAACCTAGTGGATTATCTGCATAGATAAACAAATTTACAACGGCAGCAATATTTTGTCTGTTATCAGATAGGGACCACCCTTCGATCGCATTAACCGAGCGAGCGGAAATAATTTCGAAAGGTCAACTCAGAAACAAAAGCCACCAGTCTCCTTTATTATCTACACAATTTATGCGAAATCATAAACATTAGTTAGTTTATTATCGGAGTAAGTACACCCAGCCTTTGAAATTTCAAATTAGACTAGCGTTACATAAAGGTCAACGAACTTTACGAGCTCCAAAACAGGAAGATGAAACCGATTGTGTTACAAAAAAATTAAAGTACCATCTCACGTCGCTAAACCAAAATAAGGGGATAAAAATAAAAACAAACAGTTAAAGAATTGGGGAGAATATATTGATTTAGGTCCATTTCTCTTATCCCCATTTGATTGACTTTGGTTGGGGCTTCTTTGAGATATATTGCTAATAGAATTTGTGCTCCAAAAATGGACAATGAAAACAGTTCATCGGAAATATAACTTCAGGGAATGAGGGTCTTTGTTCTTTTAAATTAGCTTATTTTGTTTCAAATCTTTTCAAATTTTTGTCTTCCATTTGGTTAACAGAGATTACGCAAGTAGATACTTTTACTGCTCTGCTCAATTTTATGAATTATGTTATTCCAAAAGAGATGAAACATCTGACATTTAAGTATTTTGCTTTATATTTTCCCAAGGTAAAAGTGCTCGCACAAAATTCTATTTCGCCTCTTGAGGAAAAATTAAAAGTTTTTCCACTTTAAGTTTTGACTGAGAGATTAGATTCGTGGAACCTTTTCTTGGATAAACCGGGTGGCATTGCAGGCAACCCTGCCTCATCCGAACACCTTCCAATATTAGGTTCTTCTTTTTATTGACATCAATGTCATACAAGAATGAACGTCATAATGTTGTTTTTTTTTAGTTTCGCTAGTTTAGTTCAGATTCTATATTTTTCATAATTATATTCTATTTTCTTAAAGGAAATTCAACAATGTTATTTCCAAAAGTTGTATTGATCAAAAAATTATTCATATTTCGGCTTTTTTTGACATTGGTTGTTCCACGTACCTTTATTTTATTCCAACCGCATGACTCAGAATTTTGTCCTAGCTATGCGCTCAAATACATACCTAATCAATAAATACATGTGGCCATAGCCACCTAGTGAAACTTTAATGCTCATAAAATATTATGTCGATTTTTGTATTTTCACTTCTCGTGCTTTTCACTTCCCTGCCAATAGATTCATTCATCTATCTTTGTTACGCTTTGTAATGTCCAGAGCTGATACCTAGGTATAGTTAAACCGAAGCTATCAATTTTTTTCAGACTCATTCATTGGTCTATAAGGAAATAGCTTAGTTTACGAACCGTAATCGACACTCAAACTGCTATCGCACAGACAATAGCTTTTACTAATTTTATTGGAATACCCGTGCTTTATTGCTAAAGTTTTCCCGAAAGATGTTTAACAACTAATTGAAATAATTTTACTAAACCTTTATCGAAACATAAGACTGCTGCTACAATAATATTAACTCGTACCTTATTTTGTATGCAAACAAAATATTCACCACATTAAACTTTAATTAGTAAAATAAATTAAAAGATAATGGTTCCCCCAATCTTAACATAAAATTGTTATTCTGCAAAACATAATTAAATTCAAACGAATACACTCCCTACACAAAACAAGAGTGTGGGATAACGAATACCTACACACAGAGGGCTGGATGTGTGTAAACAAGCTCCGTCAATATCGCAACATAGACATATACAGCATACCGACATAGACGTACTCGTATGTATATATAAGTACAATTTGTAGAGGCATTGTGTTCGCTTAGAATCAGACGTATGATTGCTTTCCCCTTTATGGACTTTACATGTTTCAAATTTTCCTGCTTTCTTGTGAATATCGAATTGTTTTGAGATACTCGTAGAGAGAAGACGCTGTTAGTGCGCTGTTCTTGGAATACCCATTTCCTTGAGTTCAATCGTGGTTTAGATTGATAGGTACGTACGTTGGCAACTGAAGTTATAACGAATCTTTTGATCAATCCAATAAGTCTAACATTAAAATTAATTTATATATTTTTTTCTCTGTAAGTATCCAAATGCTTCAAAGGAATGTACGTAATCTCTGTATCATATACCTAGGACAAATAATTAGCTTGCAATATTAAATAAATAAGTAGAGATGTTATAAAAGATGTAATTCCCGTAATATTATGTTATTATCGCGATAAAACATGAAATAGTTGCCTAAAAGTAAAAAGTAATATTACTTGTCCCGTTAAAGTGGGTCACCCCGCGGGGGGAGCCTCCCCCGGCGTCTCTCGAGCGCCTCGCGACTGTCCCCACCACCCCACCCCCCCACATTCATTGTGCCGCAATATATTTCTTTTTATGTGCAAACAGAAAAGTCATTTATTTAAATTTTCTCACGAATTCGTATCGCAATTTTATTTTATTATATTATCTGTATCACATTTAGAGTACTCCGTTTGTATCGCCGAATCAGCACGTTTCGTACTGCTGATGTGAGTATGTTACGGCAATGGACCACGTGCTCGCACATTCCAAATATTCAATTCAATGTAAGCTTTCAAACACTCTCCTGATTAAATAATGCTTTACGCCTTGATGAAATAAAGTACTTAAGTTTATCTTTTCATCTGAGTTGGAACTGGGATCCTCTCCCAACCGGGTCTACGTCATCGCTGTTGTCCCCATATAATTAGATTTAAAGCTCTCGACGTTGAAGGGAATAATATTAAACTCAATTGCATTGCAAAGATCACAATTTCCCGGGTTCAACATGAAAGTTGGGCAATTTAATATAAAATGTTCGTTATTTCTGCTCTTGGTTAACGTAATAGGGTAAGCTAGATATTATTTTCGAGATTGACTTTTGGAGTAGGTATCTAAGAAAGTAAATATAGAAAATATTTCAAATGAATTATGATTAACTACTACCTACTAAGTAATCAAAATAATAGAAAATGAAATATTTAATAGAAGACAAAAAATACTCTATTGCTTTCGCTTAGTTCATCTCCCGGATAAAAATGCAATCATATTTCGAGGAAGGTTCGAGATTATTTTATTCCATAAATAGGATATGCTTCGTATTTTCCAAAACATTTTGCTCAAAGAAACGGTTGGTAATAATGGTTTAGCTTGAATGTGAATAGTATGAACTCATTAAATAAGTTAATTAATTAAATTAATAAATCTTTATTTCAGACACATCAAGTCCATATATACAAAGAAATACAAAAACAAAATACAGCACTAGTTAGCAAAATTGTTACACAAATTAAATCACAACAGAGAAGTTCATAGACATTCACCAAAATTAAAAAATAAAATCTCAAATTACAAAAACAAAATAACAATAATAGACAATTAACTTATGTAATAATAAAATATAAAATTTTAAATTATTGTTTTAATCCAAAACAGTAATATAGGTGAATCAAATTTTGAACTTATTATTTTTAGAACGTTATTAGGGCTATTCCTAATATGACCTAATAACGATACTATTCGTTTCCGAATGATCGCTGAAATCCCATCTATCTGTTCTTGCATCGGCGAACATTCCCGATGCGCTACAGTACCTGGGTAGCCCCAATAACATTCTGAAGATATTATTATATTGGACACTTAGAGCGCTGAGTGAGGCTTGGGTAAAATGAATCCATACGTTGCTGGTGTAAAAACATTGACAATAGGCTCTGAATAATGTGACTTTAGCTTCAACTGAGCAATAAGCAAACCTTCGTTCTATCATATTTCACCTGACCGCCAACGCTCTACGTTCCCTCTCTACTATATCCGCGTCATCCTTAAGATCTGCTGTTACTATGTGGCCCAAATATTTAAATCGATTTACAGCATTTAATGCTGCATAAAGTATAGTATAAGGAACATCTTGAGACTGCAAGATGCATGGGCATAAAGAAGCCCATAACTTTTTTAAGAAGGTCATAATTTTCTAAGACCACTGATTGAGGGACTCAGCAGAACCATATCATCCGCGTTACTTATATTGTTAGTCATCAAACCATCTATGGAGCATCCCACATGTGAACTGCTAAGTTCCTCAATCAGTTTATTCATATATAAACTATAGAGTGTGGGGGAAGTCAAACCACCCTGACGCATACTACATTCGAGTTTATACACGTCTGACACCTCATTTGTCCAATTTACATGGTTAGACTGATTGCCATACCAGTACTTAAAAACACTGATCAACTCAGGTGGTAGAACCCCATCCAATTTCTTCCATAGAATGTCATATGACACTCTATCAAAGGCGTTAGAGAAGTCTAAAAAGCAGTTATATACCGGGGTTTTTCTATTGCTATAATACTCGACGGTATGCTTAAGGCTTAATATAGCGCTTTAAGTGGAAACGCCTTTTTGGAAACCAAACTGAGCTTCAGGAAGCTTTAGTGTTTTGCCAAGATATTTGTTTAGCAAACTGTCGAGTATTTTTGCAGTGGTTGTTGCTAGATAATTGGTCTGTAGTTGGCAGTACTTGATATACCCCTTTCCGGTTTTTAACTATTGGAACTACAATTGTTTTTAATAAAATTTTGTGGAAGGTAAGCATGGTTAATACAGAAAGAAAATAGCAATGGTAGAACTACAGGCATGTGAGCTCCAGCATATTGAAAATGCTCAATACCTAGTCCATCGTGACCTGGTGACTTTCCTCTTGTCATATTGCTTATAGTACTTGCAATCTCTTTGGCTGTAAATCGAAATATTGGCGTCGGATCACTTTGGGTTCGATAAGTAACAGTTTGTTTTGAGCAAAACTTATTATATAAATTAAGGTCTAGCGCTGGTACTCTAAATTTTTTTAAACATGTCTACAATATCTTTGGCTCCACTAATGCTGCCAACGGTTTCAGGAACGCTAGGCCTAGCATTCAATTTTGCTGTACCTTTCCAAAACTGACTAAAGTTTTTACTGGCATGATGTTTTGCCAGTTTATCCATTTGTATTTAATCTTAATTCTTTTGTCACCCCTTTAATTTGGATTTAAAGTACTTTATATTCTGGTCCATTTTGTCGTAGGAAGCCCCAAAAGATGGTTGACCTTGTAGTACCCACATTTGAAAGCTTAGCCTAGCGCTCCTGTGTGCCTCTTTGACATGTAGATTCCAACCTGTAACGTTTTTTCTATTTTTCTTACTTGAATGTGGAATATAATGTGTTTCGATAGCTGAATTGAAGAGAATATTTACTGTGTTACCATAAAGTCTATCAATTACTGAATTATGATTCAAATCGTTACAAGATTGGTCACAACATTCCCAATTCTGGTGGAAAACCAATAATTCTAAGCTTTTGCAGATCTTGCAGATCTCATGATATTTATCTATTTGTTTACTATCTCTGTTACCCCAAACTACCTCATTACATATATTAGATTTGCTCGTTTTCTTTGGCCTAACTAATCCTAAATTACGAACGATCTCTATTGGAGAATGATGCCTATTTGTTAAGACTAAGTGATCTAGCCATGTTCGAGATCCACTAGCACCACAAATAAATGTAAAAGTGTTTGTAGGGAGCTTCATTAGATCTGCACAAATCCATTCTTGCTCATTACAAAAAAATACTAAGCTCGTTGGCAAATAACGTACCGGGATGCGCATTAAAGTCACCGAGAACAAATACTGCTTCTATATCGCTATTCTATGTAACAGCTCTTATGTTGGCTAGGCAGTCTGTAAAATCAGGCAAGTTTTCAATATCATTTGTCGGCATATATACACACTATGAATGCACGATCAGCAATTTTCACTTTGATAGCTACAACCCTATCATTGCGACAGTTTACTACGTTTACGTCACTAAATACATTTTTACGCCACAAAATCGCGACCATAGGATCTTCCTCGTAGTATTCCAGCACCAGTGTCGACCGCAGAAACTCCCACAAATCCGAAGTCGTCATCGATGTCACCAAGCATTGGAATATCATGCGGCAACAACCAAGTCTCTTGTTAGGCTATAAAATCTGCCTTTTTACATAAACCTCTCACACATTCCATGGAGCGTTTTATGTTTTTACAGTTAAAACTAATAAATCTACAATTCTGTGTATCATGCATTATTAAACATAACGGTTGTCAGTCTCTTCATCATGATAAGGGCCTCGAAAATATATAGACTTTCGAAATGATATCCCTTCTGGCTATAGTTTATCATCCAAGAACAAGTCGAGTTTGCTTTTGCTTACCCATAACTTAAATGCGCTATGGTCTTTCATTTTTTTACTATTGATCCGAGTTAGAAAAACAAGTTCATTCGTTTTAGATTTATATAATCGATAATGTCGGTCTCTGTGGTGTCTTTGTGAACATTTGAGATAAAAAATGAAATCTTAGGCACAGCCGCTTTAAAGATTCATGTATCGTTGGAAGCTTTTCCCAACTGGCCAGTGAACCTATTTTTCAAACGTTTTCGCTGTACCTGAACCCAGTCATCTGATGGTTTGGGCTTCTTCCTCTCTAGATCACTTTGTATTAAGTCTGCCATTGTAATCACCTGCTTAGAGTACGCAGGCTGCTTAATTGGTGTAGAAACTTGCTGTGGACAGCCCAAATCAATGTTGGGTATTTTTAGTGAAGTGTCACTTACCACAATTTCAGCTTTACTCACTTCCAACGAAAATACAGGTGATGACGGCCTGGTTGGTTGGTTGTGACACCATTGATAATGCAAGAGCGATTTACATTGCTGTTAAAGAACCTTGGTATATTTATAATTACCTAATATAATTAAAAAGGTATAAAATGTATAAAAATTATTATATATTTTATTTTATGATTCTCATAATATGTCTTTATGTTTTGAGGATATTTCTAGTGAATAGGTAGAGTTAGGGTAGATAGCGGAATTAGGGTTTCGTTATTTTATTTTATGCATGTTTTTTGGCATGTTTAATGCCAACTTGGAATGTAAAATAAAATAACATAAATAAAATAAATAGCTAAAAAGTGTTCTGAGACATTAGTTAAGAAGTCTGAAGTAGTAATAACATGCGTAGCAAACAATATGTTTGACGTAGACTTCTCGTAGCACTTTCGTAGAACAAATGCAAAATTAATACTTTGAATTTTTTATAACTATTTAATAATATTTTTGTTTAGTTTAATCAAATAGAACATTGTAAATATTTAAATATTTTCAGTAAAGTATTTCAATGCTCAAATCGTAATGCCCTAAGAAGAATATAGCCAGAACCCTGCGTGGTAATACATCACTAATCGCATATTTTGGTAAACTAGTCAATCAAAGTGATCGACATACACAAACAAGCAAATTACAGGTGTCAGCGACTAGCCGACGGCAGTAGGTCGATTTGGACGGAGCGGCGCCGGCGATAAAAAGCGTTCATTCATGTGCCGACCACGCGCCGCCAGCCGCGTACAACCACGGTACCACACATCGTCACACGCATTCTTCGACAGATTCACCTCGTTTACCTTCGTATTACTAGTTTGCCTGCGTTTGCCACATGCCCACGATACCGATAATTTCTCTCTGACGTCTATTTAGAGATAGAAATTCTCAAAGTCAACTAACGAGTCGAACTGCCGGGACCGGTCGGACGAGAATGCCAGTGAAGAATGCAGTCGCAGAAACTCATCAGTTGATTTATCAGTGATTACAGGTGCACATTTCTGTTGTTTACATGTGACACCATGGCAATGGAAACGACCGAGCGCTAGAGGGCGGATCACATGTAACTATTTGGGCGGGCGGGTGTTCCATCGATACTACTGATTGATAGTAGGAATTGATTTACGCAAATTGGGTGTTGAATGAGCGAACTCTTATCATGAGGTCTGTGAATGAAATTGACCTGAGAAACTCGGGCCCTCGAGGGCAAAAGCCTTTCGCTAAACTCACCTGAAACGGAAACTTGAGGAAACATTTGCTTTTATTTTCATTGAGATGGGGTATAAACGAGGCTGGAGCGAGGTCACTTAAAGTTAGTGTCGGCTCGTAAACGTATCGGCCAGGCAGCGGCTACCGGCGCCCCCGCGGCGACCGCACTCGACACGGTGCCGCACGTCGCCGACGCTCTGAATCGCACCCATTCACACATTATCTTAGACTGGATAAACCCGCTTTATTTACGGAATGTACCTTGCGAAAATATTTAACCACACAATATTTTTTTATATTGTAACAACTAAAACTGGGCCAGAAAGATGCCACTGATCACCAACACCTCATAATACTAACTGTCGATATTACGCACTCTGCCAAAAGTGAGGACAAGGATCTAATAGGTTAACAGAAATCCGAATGGTAGTACCTACTTGTGATTGTGGCTTTCTAATTTGAATGTAGATTTTTGTGCTAAACTAGGCTGGCTTTTGTCAGCCGCTTAACTTTCTAAAACCGCAGCCAAAAATGAAGTTTCAGCACTCAAGACACCCATTAAAAATCCCAGTAAAATACCACATTATCGAATCCGGAAGCAGTAAGCGAAACGTTGCGATTACAAGGCGTGTCCACAATAGGCTCCCCAGGGAAAGGCGGCGGCGGCGTTCCGACAACAGACAGCGGGTGTCAGCCAGCCACGTGCTACCCAAGGCCACTCGCTTAGTGTCAAGGTCATTGCCACTCCAGCTCGGTACTCGCGGCACCCACGCTTCTCCTGTCACCACAAATAGACTGGGCTACTTCGCACCACGCTGGTTCCGCGCTCGCCACACCCGCATAGCGCGTCTAGCCGCCTCCAGACACTTTTATGACACTTGCATTCGAGAGGCTCTTACTTTCAAACGTGGATTTATTGTGTTGCCTACGATTACTGTAGGCTTGTTTATGCTGTTAGCTGCTGCATTAGCTTAATTTTTTCTAGCAACCTAATAACGCGACGTCTGGTCTGATAACTTCGCATGACATGACACTTGCATTCGAGGGGCTTGCATTCTTATGTTCAAACATGGATTTATGGTGCCGCTTACGTTTGCTATTAGCTTGTGCTGCTGCTAACTTTATTGTTTCTAGTGACTTAGCGAGGCGACGCGCGACGTTCTGTGATCTTCACATGACACTTGCTATCGAGAGGCTGTTTGCTTTCAAATGTGTGTTTATAGTCCAAACAAATAATTATAAATAATAAATAATTTTGAATACGATAACTGTAGGCTTGTTTGTGCTTTTAACTGCTGTATAAGGTTTATTTTTTCTAGTGACTTACGAAATTACAAAGACGTTTGTCGTAAACAGATCACGCTGAAATAAAACGCTACATGAAGGTATAACGTGTCTAGAGCATAATCATCAGATACGATCCATGATAGATTGACGAATAACTATCGATTTTCCTTTTCCAATCAAGATATCAAATTTTATTTGTCTTAGAAACTACTTTGAACACTAGTAAATACAGTAGAAGATGCTGTTGAAACAAAAAAGATAATTTGAATCATTAATTATCTCCAATCAATAATTTGCCGTGGGGTGCCGGTAGTAGAATGTTACCCCTCCTCCCATACCCGTGGATGCAGCAAGAGCCTGCTAAGGGATACCTCCGGAAACCGGGCAGCAGCGTTTTTTCGTGTACCTATCAACATCCCGCACTGCGCTCGCCAACCCGCCTGCCAAGCGTGGTGAGTATGGCAACTACCCCTCATGGAGATCCATGAGGAAGGCCGGTGTTCACTTAAATTATTATCTCCAATCACAATCTCTCAAGTAGTTCCTAAGGAAACAAAACACAATTTTCTCACGAGGCCAATGTCTCTGTTTTACACTTCTGTTCAACACTTTTCATCATTTAGTAAACAAATGCAAAAAAATGCAACTATCTAGTTTATAAGCTGTACATAATGGTTACCATGCCCGACACCCGTGGGAAATTAATTTTCTTCAATGGTCGAGACTTTTGTAGTGTTTCACTATAATATCTACTTTCAATAGATATTCGCATTGCATACAAGTCCACAGATTTACCTGTATTTAGTAGACTTCACCACATGTAGAGCGGAATTCATTGAGATTTTTGAAAAATGAATGACAAAACTTTACATGTACTTACGAGTAGATCTTCTTTTGTTTTTGATCTCACTTTTCAACTTATTACGTCTTAACTAATACTACATTCGTTTAGCTAAAAACATTGCCCAGGAAAAACTCGTTGACAAAATATGGTGTGGTTAACTCACCTTTGCCAGCCTCAAAAATAAGCCTTCATAGTATAGAGGTATAAGTGTTTGGTTAGAGCCTCTATAACACCTTCAAACAGTCTAACTACCGCATAACATACTAGTAACAAAAGAATCAGGGTCAATTTAAGTCTGTTTAGCTTAAGTGAAATTATTCTACAGCACACTACGTTTACACTCAAATGCTAAATCAGGGAAACGAGCAATTAATCCGTGAGGTTACAGTACCATTTTACAAAGTTTGGGTAAACAATATACCTAAAACGGCCATAAGAATTAAGTCAACAGAGGGTGAAGGCAAAGGTTTTGGCACCCAGCCTAAGTTCACTGGCCAAACCTGGCAACAATTGCCTCGCAACATCTATACGAGTACAATAGCTTCTGCCTGCGGTTTGGTATATCAGAAAAAGCTGCAAGTGCGAGCTGGGCGAACACTAAGAGAACACATCAAATTATTATGTTTCGTATTATCATGAGTGGGGGCTCGGTTTTAGACTTTTTGTTATTTATTTGTTTTTGTCTCTATAGAGGCCATACCCTGTAAAAAATGTTTGTCACCTATTACGGGTAAAAACATTAAAGCCTGATGAACACAGGCAGTCTGTGTGGGCTTAGTAACCCGTGAGCAGCTTTGGAGTGCGAAAGCCCAAAGTAGACTATTAAATAAATAAATATATAATTCTGGACAAATCACACAGGATTTTCTAGCCCCAAGCTAAGCAGAGCTTGTGTTATGGGTACTAGATGACTGATATACTTAATATATTATACTACATAGATAGATATTTTTATTATATATAGACAAACACCCAGAACAACCTGAACAAATATCTGCAGATCTTACAGACATTTGTCCCGAGGCGGGAATCGAACCCGCAACCCCATGCAGCGCAGGCGGACCTTCGCCCGCTGCGCCACAGAGCTCGTCTTCTCTCGTCACTCGTCACTATGTGGCAGTAGGCATGATGACAAGGTATTAAAATCAAAGTACGCAGTTAGTTGATACAAAAATATTAGACACATATTCTTTGCTTTTTTACATTAATGAAACAATACCTAGATAGAGCGAGTTGAAGTTTAAGAGTAGGGGCTCGTGACGTCATCTTTATGTAGGTACCGAGCTTTACGACTTTATGATACATTTTGATATAATTGTGGCGCAAAAGAACTCCGTTCAAATTTGCTAGATTCTAATGATACTTAATATAAATTTTATTCATAATTAAATCATTCCTTTTTGTTTTAAAGGTACAGTTTAACTGTCCCTAAGCTATTTTATCAAAGGGAAAAAACTGCACGAAAACTCATACTAGATTCAAAGAAATTGTGACTTGAAAACCTTAAAACTTGTACAATAATGTATCATCATCTCAGTTGTAGTACGTCCACTGTTGGACAAGGGCCTCCCTCATGAATCTCCAAGATCATGAGGGATTGTTGCCATACTCATCACGCTTGGCAGGCGGGTTGGCGAGTGCAATACTTGATGTTGATACACGGAAAGATGCTGCTGCCCTTCTTCCTGAGGTATTCCTTGGCAGATTCTTACTACATCCACGGGCAAGAGAGGAGGTGCAGCGTTCTAATCTCGGTACCACACGGCCCAAAAAACAATTTAAAAGAAAGTATAAATTCATCATCATCTCAACCATAGGACGTCGACGACTGCTGGAGAAAGGCCAAATATAATTTACCTACAATTAATTAATTGTAATGGTAACACCTGAAGCTATTTGAATAATTAAGGTAATATTTATGTTTCAAATAACTGTATTTTAATTGGAGAATGTAGAAACTGCTTTTTAGAGTTCGGTACATTCTAAAAATATCCCAACAATCTAGTGCCATTCTGTCAATTTCATGACGATTAAAGCACAAATTATGTTTTTTCCTATTTCGTCTCATTGCTGGGCAAAAGTCTCCCCAAAACTCGTCATGTTCGACCGAGTAACCGCTGCCGGGACCACCTCGTCACCTTCGACAAAGCTCGGTGGGATAGAGCGAAGGATAGAACAGTGAATGTGAATATTATATTTCATAAAATCAATTTTGTAAAAATAAAATAACTTACTGTTTACAGGAAAAAATCAACAATAACGCTATGGGAATCTGGAATATAGAATAATATGGAAATTCCTATGGGAAATAAAATATTTAACGTGAAACATTCCTCATGATTGACTCGCACTTGAAATTGCTTTTAGGAGCGAAACATAAAAGTTTTAATGTGCTCAAATACATATTAATTAATTACTAGAATAAATTTATAAAGCCACAATAACCTAAAATAGTGTTACAATACACTCTAGTATATTCGCGTCTTTCAAATTCTGTGTTTACAACACTTGTTAGGGTTCCGTAGTACAAGGCACCTTCATAGTTCCGCTTTGTCTCTCTGTCTGTCCGTCTGTCTGCAGCATTGCAAAGAGACTATTAGTCCTAGAAAGCTGTAATTGTGAAAAAATGGACGTATTAAATAATCACGACGTGATAAGGGTAAAAAATGGGGTACCTCTGATACTCTTAAGATGGGGATTATTAGGGGGCGAAGCCCCCTTTTATGCATAGCTCTGTCTGTCTGTCTGTGCATGACACGATTTACAACCGAACGCGTTGACCAATTTACATGAAACCTTTTTTGTTAGAACTGTCTTAATGAGGTACTGATTGATTTTGATGACCCTAGGGTCACATGGACCGGCGTTATTGTAACCTTTGTATTTGACATTTTTAAATTATTATTTTTTTTTTGTTTTTTCGGAAACCTTCGCCCTCTTTTCTGGTACCAATGCTTGTTTTTTTTCTTCATTGTCGCATCGTGTATCATTGAATATGTCCTTTGAAACTACTGAGGGGTTGCGAAGACAATTTTGGGATTTAGATTTCCGTTTGCGAGATATTATAGTTTTCAATAATTTAAAATGGCAACTGCTAGATTTTCAACTCTGAAAAAATCATGAATTTTCTACGAAAATTTAACGGTTAAGCTAACTTTTTAGTGTATAAAAAACTGTCTCTCAAATAAGTGATAAGTTTACCAAACATACCGGAATACTTTAAACCGAAAACTCAATAATAATTAATACCAGTTTATGATATGGTCACTACTTCTAACAACAGGTCTACGGGCAACAACGGAACCCTACAGATGCCCTTAGACCCCCAGACCTTATTTATTTTATTTATAAGTCTGCAGTGTAAGAACCAGAGGAGAGATACCTAAGATAAAGCTATAGACACATTAGGTATATTCTTCTCTGGTTCTCTGCAGACTTTAAATAAAGTAAATAAGGCCTTTAATTAAAAACTTTTAAAGAACCATGAACATTTCAAACCTATGAATACCGACTCAGTGGTAAGGCGACCTTATTATTATACAAAATATTCAAATTAACAAAACTTAAGATAATTTTGATGATTTTATGCAGTCTTATATCACTATAATGATCACGTTTATGGGTAGTTTATTAAATTTAACGGGAAGCTGCAAATACCAATTAACTTTTATTGGGCTTGAGTTTAAGTTTAATTGGATAACAACTAACAGGGTTTATGCATATTATTTTTATTTTATTTTATTTATGTATTAAAGCATACTACAAAAACAACTGAAACATGTTATAATTGTGGATCATATAAACTGGAGTGCCGGCAGTAGAATGTCTCCTCTTTTGCCCGTGGGTGCAGTAAGAATCTGCAGAAGGAGGAATACCTCCGGAAGATGGGCAGCAGCGTATTTCCGTGTATCAACAACCCGTACTGCGCTTGGCAACCCGCTTGCTAAGCGTGGCTAGTATGGCAACAACCCCTCATGATGTGTACGTAGTGATCCATGCGGGAGCCCTATGTCCAGAAGTGGACGTCCTACGGCTGAGATGATGATGATACGACTGTTTACATAAAATCATCTCATGTCTTATGTTATCGTAAATTAGGATTTGAAATGGAAATTGAAATTGAACCATGAACTTTTCAAAATTTTTAAAGAGCCATGAATATTATATATGCTAAAACTAGTATGGCGACCTTATGCATAATAATTAATTACATATGAAAAGTTGACAAATCTAACATTAATTTTAGCTAATTTATGCTCGGTTCGTTCGAATTTGCTAATCAGAATGTATTCAATGTTGGTATCACCTGAGCTAGGAAGCTTATTCTCAACTTGCTTATGCTCGTACCTCTGCACGCATTTTACCTAATTAAAAAGTAGTATTTTTTTCTTACCGACAAAAAACAAAAGGATGTTTTCAAGTCGGCCAGTATTGTTTTTTTTCCTCCAATACGTCTTTAGTATCAGCATTCTATGGTTTTTAAACTTTCATTGCGATTATAATTTTTTATTATTTCTGTTGGAGGATGGAAGCCTTCGTCTAGCAATGGGACACCACAGCCTCTCAAAATAATTATAATAATAATCTATAACTTCTTAGGCTTTTTGTTTCAGTTTATCTCCACGTACTGAAAACAGACTGATCATAGAAAAACAGAAAGATAAATTTAACCCTTTTACTAAGTTTGATACAAAATAGAATCACATTTTTAATTGAATTCCATATAAACAGATGTAAGTAGACTGAGATGCTCTGCTCTGTGTAATTGGTAGAGGCCGAGTATAATTGGTTTATTTCAGTCCCCTCCTCAATATGATACAAATGGAACTGATATTAATTTGATTTACGTTATTGTGGAATGCAGACAGAGGGGTGGTGGGCATTTAACGATTTAAAAGTACGACATGAATGTGTATTTCAAACAAAATATTAAAATCAATAGATTTAAGACATCCCTTTTTTAAATGCATTCTTGTTAGAAATATATCCACTTCATTTTGTTACTATACCTACGTTCAAAATAACTATGGATTCAACACTAGGTTCATGTACTTATTAGGTGTAAGAGCAATTATCTAGTCGAGATTCTAATAAACTCCTAAGACAGATCTCATAAGAGATATAAGGGATTCAATACAGTAACTTTAATCCCTTCATCTATTAGAAATAGGATCACTAATGAATGACGTCAAATTAAGCTCTAAGCTTAACAGAAAACATTACTGGAACCTTAATTCGCGTTTAAGGCAAACATAGTGTGCGGGGTGAGTGGTGGTGTGGAGACGAAGGCTGCGGAGCCAGTGCATGTGATCGAGGACCTAGCAATATCGAGACTCGCCACGCTCTTCCGTATTCGCTTACCCCTTGCCCTTACCTCACTCTATAAAGAACGGTGATGTAGAGACGACGATTGGTGAGGGTGCAAAGTTTTGCATGTTTTCATAGATCAAGCAAAATAATCAGTTATGGCAAAGTTAAGATTTTTTTTAAACAGAAGGATTCGTCTAAAGGATTTCTTTTATTACAAACTGAATTGTCGGCCGATCAAATGTGTAACTCTTCTTCAAACTATGTTTAATAAGACTGATATGGTCCTGCGAGCAGAAGAAAAATAAGTGTTAAAGTTATAAATGATCTGATCAGGCTTTAGTTTCCGGTTAGTAAAGATTTTGTGAACTTTGTGTACGTGTAAAGAAATTACAGTTGCATATAATAAAATGGCACATTGAAAGAGCTCATGTTTGTGCGGTCTGTATTGTGAAATTATTAAGAACTGAACAACCCCATCCGTTTTGTAGTTTCCGCGTTTAGTGGTGCAATACAAACATCTTCACATTTTCAAAAAAGTTTTATTCTGAATATTAGGTAAGAAAATAAGATCAGCCAAGTCATGTTTCTATTTAGTAAAGATTTAAGATATTTTAAAATACAGTTGCACATGGCATAGCGGTGTGCCGGGTCCAAACTTCTGAGAGCTTTTTCAAAGAAATGAATAACCTTATCAAAAATTTGGTTATTCATTTCTTTGAAAATGTTCTACCTAAGCGTGGTTAAACACTATAAAAATAACAAACTATATTCAGAGAGCTTGTCTGCGTGTGTACTGCCTAAAATCTACCTACCTATGTACTTTTAAGACCTCACAACACGTTCGCAATAAAAACTATTGGTATTTGTAACAAAATTGGCTAAGATTATTTCTTCCGCTTGGGTCGTCTCAAACTCCTGAGAGGTCCCGTGGATAAACGCTTCCAGATGTGCCCCTCGCGCCACACACCCGTGCGAGGGGCGCGGGCGGCGGGGCGGGGGCGGTGCGCCGCGGGCCGCCACTTCTCTGTACTCGAGAACTGAGGAGCACCGGTACACCTCTGTTTCCGGCGGGGCTCCCTCGCGGATTCGCAAGTACAAGCCGGCCCGCGTGCCGCCCACGTGGCCGCTCACCTACTGGTCACTGACAACTGACATACCGCACTTTTTTACGCGCTCCCTATTTGTTACACCTGTAATGTAATGACCGTTGATTGATAAACAAAACGCTCTTGTTTACCTAGTGCATGCGCCGCTTTTACGGATTTTTTGATTATTATTGCGTAAGATTTGTAACTTTTACGAAGATTTATCAATTTTATTAATTCAATAAGATCAGTTTGATTTGTTCTTCAACAAATGATCAAAATATTTATTTTTCTTAAGAACCGAGTCAAAAGCTTTAAGAAATTGAACTACCCCAAACGCCTCGTTTACCCCAAAAATAATGAAAAGTGAAGTGAGGCCTTGACGACAGGAACACATGCTCCGAACGAGTTGGTGAAGTCACCGGCCGACGGCTTCGTTACGCAAGTTATTGCTAACATAAAACTTTCAATACCAATATTACTTGTAATATCTAGCGAACGGACTATTGCAATGTAGCTATGGGAAAAAAGTTTGCCGATTCAGAGATTTGCCGAATTCAAATTTTAAAAAATCATTATCGATGCTCTGTTAGCCCTTGAAATTAAAATCGGAATTTAAAATAATAAGTCACTAGAATGGACATTTTTTCTAAGAACTTAAGTTTTTATTTACGTTTTTATAAACAAATACAATTTTAATTAAACAGAAATTTTAAATTTACTGTGTAAGATACATTCCTTCAATAAAACAAATAGATTATTGTTCAACGGTCAATACAAATATCAGAAACATAAATTGTTAATAGCTCGAATCACAAATGTAAGATAATAAATGGACGGAGTAGGAAAAGTGCTGAATGCTTTAATGTACAAAACACAATGGAGTCCCAGACAGCTTTGGATGATGACCGATCCTACAAGATTTATAACATGTACAAGGTAAGACAACACTACTATCTAAAAACATGATAAATCACCTCTTCAACACAGATACACCTAATAAACTAATTAAAACCACAGAAAAAAAATACAAAAGTGTACTGTACTGTATAGTAATTTAAACAGGAACGAGTAATATAGTCTCTAACTTACACCATTGGCTGAGGGACCCGAAGTGAGTCTTTGCCCCCATATCTTCCATTCTTCTGTTCATCACTGTCTCTTACCAGTTGTAGGCTCCGAGGTTACTTGAGTCACCAGCGATACTTCAGACAACCAAATAGGCCGATCGGTTGGCCCAGGTATTTTTTTGAAGCTTCAATCATTCGCATTAAATTTCCGAGCCATTGTAGTCTGGGCAATGTTACTCTCCTACATTGTTTGAGTCAGCCAGGACTCTCCAGCTGCCATCTTCACGCTTTACTGGACCCAGGATTTTCTCTTCCTCCTTGAGTGTTAGCGTCCAGGCTTCCGAACCATAGACAAGAATGCGCCTTATTACTGTTTTATAGATGCGCATTTTAGTTCTGCCGAGAAACATGGACCAGAACCTTGTGTAGAGCAGCACTGCATCGTAAGAAACTCTGTATTCATATTTAAATCTCTTTTTCACGAATGTTCGTGTCTGTGATAGTGCTACTTTAAACTTAGTTTCCCCAACGCGTAAATTTTGACGATGAATGCGGGTGTTCTTGGGGCGCAGATACTCCGTCTTATCATGTTGATAATAATTAGTCCTACCTTTTTTGCTTACTTTGTTAAATTCCTAGTGGCCCCTGCGACTTCTTCGCGACTTTCCTCAAGCAGCGCTAAATCGTCATACCCTATGACTTTATGTTTTCTATTAAATGTTAGGCCTGTTTCCAGTACAAGCACTTTACTGAGTAGGTACCTACATATTCCAGAAGCAAGTTAAAAAGCATTGGTGAAGGGCATCGCCCTGTTTAAGACCGGTAATCACCGCGAATTATTCGTTTAAAAGTTTCTCAAGTGTGGACATCTACCATTCTAATATACAACAGTTTAAGAAAGGTATTGTTGAAGTCATACTAAAAAGGAACCCGCAGTTTCATTCTTTTTTATTACTTTTTGATTTTTAATTGTTACTATGGTCTGTTTAATTAACCTACTTCAAAAAGGAGGTGCTCAATTCAAACCAAAAATCATACATTTGTAACGATTACTCCGCCAATTAATAATGGATTTTGATGAATATTTTTTTATAAGGTATCTTATAAAAAAATGGTTTTTGTGGTCGTCCCATTTTTCAATACTCCATTCTGTTAATAGGATAATTAAGGAATTACATAATTGTAACAATAGACACTGCAGGCAAGGTATGGTTTCATGCCCTACATTTAATTAACCTTTTGGTTGGGTTTTTGTGTGACATTATAATGTCTGCTTGTTTTTGCACCCAGTTCTGAAGATGGGTACCATAATAAAAAGAGGAAAATACTTAAATATAATAGTCGTACATATAGATAGCGTTTAGGGGTGTTTTCAGAAACAAGTCAAGTATTTTTTTTTAATTTAAGAATTATTTAGGTACCTACTTGTAATGTACATTTATATACTAAAATGTCGTCATCATTACGGTACATCTAGAAATACCTGTTTTGGGCAATACTATAACTGTATTATTTGCTAAACATAACGTTATGTAAAACTGTTGGTCTAAAAATCTAAAATAAATATATAAGTAGTGACCGACCGAAGGTTCGGTTTCAGTTTCGGCCGAAAAATCGAGGTTCGGGTACAGTTTCTTTTTCGGCCGATAATCGGCTGAATCTTCGGCTTTACCGAAATAAAATGTTCGTGAATGGTCACAGGTCATTCAGCAGAATTTGAGTGGCGTGCCGTGGCTCGAGTCGCTCGTGCTTGCAAGGTTAATTCATCGACTGACACGATTGTGTTTAGATTGTATTTTTTCTAGTGACATAATACCGGAAAATTTGTTAGTATATAACAAGGATAACGAAGATGCGGCTAATTCGAGCCTTGGTTTCCCCGATATTCTTGTACGGCGTAGAGACATGGACTATCTTAGCTAGGGAGAGGAAAAACATTGATGCATTCGAAATGTGGTGCTGGTGGCGGATGCTACGGATACCGTGGACAGCTAAGCGCACCAATGTATATCAATCCTTACGCAGCTGAAAGTAAAAGATAGTCTGTCAACTATTTGTCACCGCCGCATACTCTCCTACTTTGGCCATATAGCGAGGCGAAGCGATGAGAGTATCGAAAAGCTGGTCATCGTTGGGAACGTCGAAGGAAGGAGATCACGTGGGAGATCCTCAACTCGATGGACGGACCAGCTTCAGGAGAAGAAAGCCAGTTTCTACTATGTGGTCCATCTGGCCACCAATAGAACTCGCTGGAGGCTAGATGTCCTCATTTTCAAGACATCCAAAGATCACGATCGTGGGGTGCCGGCAGTAGAATGTTACCCCTCCTCTCACACACATGTATGCAGTAAGAGCCTGCTAAGGGATACCTCCAGAATATGGGCAGCAGCGTCTTTCCGTGTACCAACATCCCGTACTGCGCTCGCCAACCCGCCTGCCAAGCGTGGTGAGTATGGCAACTACCCCTCATGGAGATCCATGAGCGAGGCCTGTGTTCAGTAGTGGACGTTTTACGGCTGAAACGAATCACAACTTGGGTACAGAACACAAGAAAGTCGGGGTCACGGTTGGCCAAGAAGGCTTTGCTGACGGGACGATATCGAGACTTTTCGAGGAGATTGGTGAGGATCACTTCTGATGAATGAAGGAGTTTGGAAAAGCCCTTCGCCCAGCAGTGCGACAATATAGACTACTTCGTATGAGAAAAAATCTAAAAATATTTTTTTGAAATAACTTAGGCAATAATTGTTTAATTTTTCAACAAAAAAAACCGACTTCAGTGACAAAACCTACAATTTTGCTGAAAATACCCAAACCGCTATAAGTAAGCTTATAGCATTTAAATATTTCCCTTGATTTATCGTGGATCCCATCATCAGAACTGGGCTTAAAAGCAAGCAAACATTAAGAGAAACAAAAAACCCAACCGGAAGTTTATATTAGCAAATTTGAAGACTATACCTTGAGGGGCTCCAGAACAAACTACGTGTTATACATTATTTAATTCAATTTAATTTAATTCAATCATATTTGATTTTTTTCTGATATATGAGCACTATAGAATCAAATTGCGATACTTTTCAAAAATGACCCACAATGGTAGGTTCATGTCTTGTATGCAGTTTACCACAGTTGACACTAATATTTCCCGCTACTCAGGCTCCAAGACAAATTGCGTCTCGGAGGTCGTCAAAAAAAATGCAACATGGTCCAAAATGCTGATTTGCTAAACTAGTTGTTCGCCACGAACATAGAACGAGCAAGCGACTCCTTTCAATGAGGTCCCATTGCATTTGAACCTGATATTACGTAGCGATCATCAATGTGTGTGATCTACCGCGTCAAATTTATCCAACCCGTAGGTAAGGGACACAAAACAAATTATGGTCCAACAAGAGATGATAATGATACTCCTTATTCTAAATAATAAGTGTATTCTCCTAACGAGAAAATGTAATGACGTTTCACTTTTTTGTATTTAAATACAGCCTATTATCCTTACAATAGGCGCTAAAGCATTTAAATCGTTTTGAAGCTCTCATATGCTTAAAACTTTTTCTTTCTTCTATTGAACATTTTGGATACTGATCAACTCATTCCTTTTTTACGCTTTTTGTATAATATGTCAATCATTTGTATTGATGAAATCTCCTCAAGTTTTAAATTTCATCAAAATCCGATCATCCGGTAAAGAGTTATTCTCATCATTCCATTAAATGTTTTACCTATGAGTGGTTAAAAGCTATACACATTTAAATCCAATTTTTTTTTTAAATATGGAAGGCTATTTCTTCTATATTTAATTAATTAAGAGACTGCACACAGTTACGAATAGGTAATTTATTTAACCAACATGTGTAAACAAACAATAGAATAACTGAAGCCCTCTCAGGTACCTTCTTATTTTATCTTTTTCATTCCTTACGAAAAAGGGACCAAACACTGAAATATTCAGGAAAATTCTTCGCATTTAAATTGGTTCTTTTCCATTTCCAATTTCAGCAAAAGATGAGGTACGTAAATATCTTTTTAGTATTCTAAGTCAAATGCTGAAAAGTGAATCTTTGCATTTCTTGTATTTATAAAACACTGTATGATTTGTTGGTGTTTTTGTTAGATAAGTATTACTGGACTGAGCGCGAGCATGGGATGTTAGGAATGTGAATTATATACCTATTTTGATAAGATGAAGGAAACAAAGTATTGTAAACCAACCAGTATTCATGTCTTCTTGTGAACTTCATAATTATGCCAAGCTTCTAGTATGTGCTTTCTAGCTTCCGCTTGCACAAATTAGATATGACTGAGCTTGAAAGCTTATGTTTGGCAACAATATAAGATTTTTTTTAAATATTTGCTCGCTGCCTACGGCGGTTTCATCCACGCAACTAAGACAAACATTCTTAACATTGTTTTTTAAAGTTTTTTTAAAACACCTAATTTTTTATAAATTGTTTTTTTTTGTTCATAAACATACACGGTACAAACGGTTTTCTAAAAAGATGTGCGTTATGTTGCTACTAACTCCATTGGATCCACTGTCGTACATTTTAAATTTAGATTTTTGTACCTATTGCCTAACAATGTTTCTAAGAAATCACGCGTTCATAAGTTCTCATTCAAACTTTGAAATATATATAAATAATAAATGATTTAAAAAAAAACTTTGACAATTCACCTAATAAGTTTAATAATCAAACAAGATCCTTATTTTTACGAAGGGAAAATGCATTTTATGCTTCCACTTCTGTCCGAGGAGAACCGAAGGGGTATGTTGGACACACCACTGCTACTAACAGTTTCAGTAGACAGAGGCATACCAACTAAGAACCCATCGTTGTTCCGCATTTCACCTTAGCGCCAGAGCGTCGTCGAACCATTCGTCACCGGACGATTCGTTCGACGGCGCACTAGCACTTGACAGGGTTGCGGGTTCCCGGTTGGATTCGACCGCCCTGTCGGTGATCACCCGTCTCAGACGGATCCTTCCTGAGCGCCTCTGAGGCGAGAGATGTCCTATAATAGTGTCGACATTTTGAGACCTGTGCTATGCCGGGGTGATTCTCCTCGCATCACCACTCGGCTGGTCTCCATTAAGCGGAATAAGACGATCGAATTGCCGTCGCTGTCTTTCGGTCCTCCGCCGGCGAAGTGGTTCTTGAGAGCTCTACTCTCTGACTGTCTCCGCTGCTTCTTTCTGTAAGATGACGTCTTTACAGAAAGAAACCATTGCTTCCCAGGCCCTGTCTCTATCAATCATGGCAAATAGCGTGGCGCTGCAACGCCCAAGCACTGCACTCCTCTAGGGTAGGTTGAGCTGTATCCTTAGGGGCGTCGCAGTGATGGCATATAGAGGTTGCTTCTCTTTTTGCAACAGCCTCGTGGTGTGATCTTAGAAATCATGTTATTAGAAAAAATCATCAGAAAATCGAATAAGCCCAGAAAATCATGTGACTGAAAATAAATGATAATAAATCGTAGTTCGAAAATAAACTTGCTGCGGAAAATACCATAATGCATGGTTAAAAATAATGAGATACACATTAAAATTAATCTTTTAGAAAATGGCCATTAAACAAGCTCTTTAGTAAATTAGTATGTGCTAGGGTACTTTTACTGAAAATTAAAAAAAAATAATGACGTTGTTATGGACTAAGGTGCCGGTTCAAATGTTAAGTCTTAAGAGGGTTGTCTACTGTGAGATATGTCTCAATAATTAACAAATGTCAAATGACAATGGATCAAAATCAAATTCAATGGTGTGCAAGAAAAAAATGCCTATACTCCAAAGTAATTTTGCATTTTTTGCTATTACATGGCATTATGTAAGTAAAAGAAAAATAAAACCGGGCAAGAGCGAGTCGGACTCGCGCACCGAGGGTTCCGTGCCATCATACAATATAATATATGTATGATAAAGGCGGTTTTATATTTGTTGGAGAATCTTGACAGCGCCATCTCTTGTCTGATAGCGGAACTTATGTAGATTTTTTACACTTTCGATGATTTCTAAAAAAGTATGCTATGTAGAGAGATTGTAATAAATTTCCTCTAATCTTTACATACACTTCTAATAGCAATAAAAGTTTCAGAGGTTTATATCCGCAAACTTCGGAGATAAGGGGGGGGAACGCTATTTTTTTCAACATTTTTGTAAATAACTCAAAAACTATAAGACTTAAAGAAAACTAAAAACTGTTTATTAATGTGCAAAAGAATACCTTTTATATGATACCCTACATCACCTAGTAACTTTCCAAAAATTTTGAAAACGCCCCTTCCACCCCTCTTGTCCAAAAAACTATGCAATTTAGAGAGTTCGCTATAATTTTCCTATAAAGTTTACATACACTTCTAGTAGCTTTAAAAATATCACGGGTTTATCTCTGCAATCTTCGGAGATAAGGGGGGGGGAACGGTCGTTTTTTCAACATTTTTGTAAATAACTCAAAAACGATTTGGCTTAAAGAATAAATAAAAACTGTTTATTAATGTGCAAATGAATACCTTTCATATGATACCCCACACGGCCTAGTAACTTTACTTAAAAATTTTGAGCCCTCCTATCCGCCCCCCTGCAATCAAAATAAGAATATTTTTTAACATTTTCATATATGCTATATTAGTAAAAAAGTGTTGTCTTTTACCATTTCAAATTTCAAGTCGATAGTATTAGTAGTTCTCGAGATATCCATCTGTGACAGACAGACAGACAGACAGACAGAGTGATTCTATAAGGGTTCCTTTTTTACCATTTTGGTTCGGAACCCTAAAAACGGTGTTTATCAAAGCAGCATAATGAGTTTTATTTCTATCTGCCGTGTAAAGGTTTCCACTGAAATTACCATTATCAATAAATAATTTATTTATCAGTTCACGTTAATAAAATCGTTCTCAGAAATAACTTTAAAAAAGTAAGCACTTGCTTGCCAATGTGTTTCACATCACTAGTTTTAATTCAAGGTAGATAGGCTTGTAACTATTGGCACGGATGAAGAACCTTCGATGAAGAAGTAGATATGTAAAAAATATTTTTAGTTTTTCTACCAATAAACCGACTTTAATGAGTCTGATGGTGATGAGTTACTTATGACGATAAGTGAATAGGTTAAAATCTTAACAATCTTTCGAGATGTTAGTATCACCCGTGATTTTTTTATCATTAATGAGTTTAGATGGCCATCTATGGTCTTCGTCATCAGTTCCACTTTACCAAATCATACGTTCTGAAGTGGAACTAACTTCGTGAAGTGATGACTAACTTTTGCAAATACTTGACTTCTTGCTGAAAATACCAAGCAACGGAATATTATGCCTTTAATATATTAGGAGTTCCCTCAATTCCTCATGGATCCCATCAGCGGAACTGGGTTACGTATCTACGTGAATCCGAAATTAGTTATGCAAATGGGGTTGTGAACGACGGCTACCATCTGATATACCATCATCATCATCATTTCAGCCGTAAAACATCCACTACTGAACACAGGCCTCCTTATGGATCTCCATGAAGAAAATCATCATCATGGGACTGAATGCCTTCAAGCATTGGGCATTCAATCCCATGATGATGATTTTCTTGAAAAATCGAAACGTGTCGGAATAATCTTCGACGTTACAATACTACGTGAGTAATTCCCGTTTTTACAAAATGAATAGTATATCTCACGTTAATTTTGAAAGTGAAACAACAAGCAGTTCCTTTTTTGACTTCGGAACCGTAAAACACAGACGACGAAAATCTCCTCTTTTTTAAGTTGGTTAAAAATGTATGACAAAGGAGACATTCTTTGGTTTACATTACTTAAAAAGTAACAATGAGGAAGTACTAAGGGTAGGTAACTATTATTACTCAAAAATGCTGTATAGTTTTAGAAATCGTCTTTTCTCCTTTATTCTGATTTAATTGATTTTGCCCTCACAGGGTTTAAGTATCAGGCTGCCGAATTGACATTCGTCTTCAAAGCTTAGTGAACAAATGGACAAATAGTTAAATTGAAAGTGAGCAGCCAACACTTCGTATGATGATAATTAGTTTTTTTTTAATTATCGAGTAAAATAGAATAATAAAAAAAATTGTTACCCGAGCTAAAATTCACAACGACAATACCTACATACATACACTTGAACAATGCTAAAGAAAAAAAAATAAAAGAGTGCACAATATTTTACTAAAAATACGCGAAAAAAATTTAACCTACTGGGCAAAATAATTTGATGTTAAAATGTTACCAATGGTTAATGAAGTTGTAATTTGTTGACGGTTTATCAAAAATTATACTAAACATAGTGGATGAAAAATTAAGTCCTCAAATGGGGCGTGTTTTTCAATTAAGTAGGTAATTAACTTAAACTTAAGGTATATGAGGCCATTGACCACTTCAAACAATTTATTTATTGAAACACAAAAACTTTTTGTAGAAATAATAATACGGTAAAAAAGAGAGAAATCACTAATTTCTAAATAGGGCTGTTAAAAATTGCTTATTTATCGACCTCCAAATTTATAAGTGGTAACAACCGGGGCTCTTACCTTATATATATATATATAAATGTTCATGAGTCATAACTCTATTACTTAGTTATTATAACTATGCGGGTTTTGAAAAAATAATTATAAAGTTCTCTAAATGAATAATTATAATAAGAATAACGTGCGCAATAGGAAAACATGAAGTGGATTATCTAACTTCAAATAACACTTATTTAAAGTAAGGCGGTTCCTTCGCGTTTCATACTTAAAGGAACTAAATCCTAATACTAACACTATTTAAACTTAGAAGGTAAGCAAGAACCGTATGCAGATAAAGCGGTTGAGACTTGTTTATTTTTTGGACGATCTTTTTATGTTGGCTAAGCCGGTCTACACGATTAGACAGCCAGTTTTTTTGGTGTCTTGGAGGTGGAGAGTAAAGAAATGGAGTGCACGCTAGCGCCGCCAGCGTGGTGCGGCGGTCCGGCGCACTACGAAAGAAGCCGAGGCGCGGCGCGAACTGAACCCAGCACAAGACCGCCACGCAGTCTTCCCGCGCGACTCGCACGTGCCTCAACCGCGCTCCACGTACACAAATAAATACTTCCGATATTAAGTATACTTACTACCCAGGAACAATAACTATACAAGTGCTACGTCTGAATATTTTTTGCCTATGAGCCCGTGGACCTAATAAACTGTGTTGAATGAACAGTGCCTCTATCAATTAAAGTTGTAATTGTATTATTTTCTACTTCCTCTGAACATTAACTACATCTTACGGAACCGGAACGTACTAATTAGTGTGATATCAATTAAATCGGCGGAGTTGATGGAATTATAATAAATTGCTGAAAAATTAAATGGTAGGTGAACAAATCTAATTAAGTCCATAGATAATAAGAGAATGTATTTGTATGGTAAGTTTAAGACACGTTTTAAATTTTGATAGGGACTCGGAATTAGCTAACTGGGAATTAGTACTGTACCGGCAATTTAATATTGGTTTTATTTGGTACTTACCTATCATCATCATAGCAACAATAAGTACCTACCTGCTATGTAAACAACAAGGTATTTAATATAGGTAATACAAACCTACAAAATGTCTGTGCATATTTATAATAAATTCGAGGCATATTTTGTTCATAGATAATTAAAACTATGTTAAACCTGTAAGCCACCATTTTACAAATAAATTAAACTATACAGATTAAAACTGAGTACGCATGTTTGTTAAGTGGCATAGAATAATACACATTCTAGTTGAGTAGAAGAATTTATTAAGTAGTGCTAACTGCTTTTTTGAAGGAAAAAGGTATAATTTAACATTTTTTCTTCAAAAATTACACGAACAACGACAAACATAAAGACGATGTTACTAAAACACGTCCATATCTATAATTTACGCACAACTGGCAGTAGATATTGATATATAGAGATAAGATAGAACATTAATTAGGTATTTCTTGTTCTGTCATAGCAGAAATAAACGGAATAAACAGGTCGCGCTCGTAAACCCAAATTGGATTTTATTGGAAAAGTATTATGTTTAACTTGATAAGGTTAAAACTTTCTGTAAGGCTTTTATCTACGCAGTTATATTAAGATTACATTAAAAGCGAGTTAACGCCTTAATAGAAAATATTTCTCGATTCTCATGGCCAGATAAGTAGGTGCCAAGACACCTGTTTTAACGGTATTTGTTTTAGAAGTGTTTCACGTTCAAGATTTCTTCCACAAAATTTAATAAAAAAATCGTATAGCGTTCATTTATTTGAAATTTCAGATCATAAAGTTTTAAATGAAATTAAATGTCCCTCTGTCACCTTTAGCAACTACTAAAGCCATCTTTCATTGCAATTATGTAATTAAAGTTTTGAAAATTCTTATCCACCCGTACGGGTGGGTCTTCTCGTCTATACATTTAAGATGAAAAGTAGTCCCCTTAATAATTTAGATATAATAATTAATAGGAAACCCTGCCAAAATATTAAATGTAAGATTCCATAAACCATACATTTTGTTAAATCGTTCGTTGTTTCATAAAATACATGTAGCTTCTTATATAAAATATATGAGTATATTTATAGCATGGGAGTCAGGAAGGGGATGGAAGGTGGCACCCACTCTATCCCACCCAACTCCCTCAAACTCGAACGTACGTAAGCTAAAATATTCGCATTTTTCAAGAAAATTTTAATCAAATTACTTAATTTAAAAACATGCGGCCATTTTATGCAGTGAGCCCAAAACAATTACATTGGTATGAATGAATAAAAGGAAAGCTTTTTTAAAAACACTGATTCTTTTTACTGAGATGTTGCCTATGTTATCCATTACTAGCCGCACTCCGTAGTTTCACCTGCGTAGTTCCCGTTCCCGTGGGAATACGGGGATAAAATATAGCTTATTTTACTCAGGGATAATGTAGCATTCTAATGGTGAAGAATTTTGAAAATCGCTTTAGTAGTTTTTGATTTTATTCGTTACAAACATACAAAATAAAAATCTTTCCTTTTCATAATTAGTATAGAAATATAGGTCCCTGAATTGTTTATAAATGCCCTATATTTTAACGAGTCCTAAATGAACTGAAAGGAACCTAAACGTGTGCTCATCATATGAGTTCTGACGTTTTATGTTACACTATCAGAACATTAAATATCTAAAGTAAGCCTTTTATTCAACATCTATTCTAGATGATTTATACAGCGTCAGCAAGTAGTATACATGCTATACGTGCCTGGGACATGTTCGATGGATTAGGCTTGTCCAGCTATACCATCCTCCAAGCTTAGTCGGGACAAATATCTACTGTTAGATAACGGCAGGTCTAATAATACAGTTAGTGTTAAGATTTACTCATTAGTTTCAGACCTTTAGTTTCACCACAGTCTAGAAAAAAAGTGAGTTAAATGAACAGATGCTCTAAATACAAAGCCAGTGATGCACGGTGAAGCCTTATTATGGCGTTGTTAGCACATTTTATACCGGTAAATCTATTAAATCATACTCGATAAGTATCTCTGCAATATAAATGTATAACTTTATAATAAATTCTCATTCTTTGTTGCATAAACTAATGCGGTTTTTGTAAGGTTTAACTTTGGTACCGCGTCTTATATGGAACTACACATTTAAAACTATAATTACTGAATAAAAAGGCATTTTCAACAAAATTCATAACGTAAAATTCCTCAATGTAATATGTTCCATACTACTATTGAAAATTACACATTGATTATAACAGAAAGGAAACCCAAACGCTTAAAAAAAACAAAAAAAAGCCAAACATAAAAAGTGTGCACCTGTTCATTCCAATACAAAGTGTCGCATCTCGGCCACATTTTGTAAGCAAGTTATGAAAGCGACCCAATTGTAATAGCATCAATTGATTTAACGCTGTTTTAGTGGAGGAACGGGGTCACTGACCGACAATTACGTCCTCATGGAGTCTACTTCCCAAATAGACGGCAATAGAAGCCATGCTTTATTTTAATGTTACGTTGCTCAATGATCCATCTGTATTTGGACATGGTACAACTGTAAAATTATGATACATTACTTACTTACATACATTACTTCTATCATTACATCAGGATGTTCTAGGCTTCGCTTTTGTAGGTACTGAATATATAATATTAAATAGGAATAGACCCTTTCTTTTGACTTTATTTTAATTGTCGCGTCGTACGTGGGACCTCTTACAAAATATAGTAATATATAGATAGATAAACTCTTTATTTTTTATAACAATACAAAGAGTAGAAAATAACATAAACTACAATAAGAAATGAAAAGTCTTATCGCTCAAAGCAATTTCTTTCAAACATTAGTTACGACATTAATGATTAAGACGACGCAATTAATGTTGGTGTCTGGGATTTCAACTTTTTTCAGCAGTTACAAAACATTTGGAATTTATATTTATGTTTTAAATTGTTCATGTTTTCGACTTCAAATTGCTAGTTGATTTACACGTTTGGTTAATTTTATTATTACAAGAGGAAAAAAAACAAAATCTGCTTTATAAAAAAATATTCTCACTTTACAGGTGATGAAAACCGTTTTTATGACTGAAACCTCGCGATTCACTTAGAAACGATTAAAAAAATACATTTAAACTGTTAAATGATATCGCAACATATTTATGAAAACTTACTGTATGCACACATAAATAAAACTATTTTATCAAGAGATGTGATTTGCATAGCATAGATACGAGAAATAAAAAAAAATTGCATATTGCATATCCCTAAATTAAGACTCCAAAAAATAAATAAATAATTTATGGAAAGCTGTGTGCGCCTCTATAATACCTAAGCTTCCATCTGAGGCGACCGAACTATCGATTCATAGGTTTAAGCTTCTTATAAAACAAAATCTCATAGAATAAGCTAATTACACCATAGATTATTTGTCTCATATTGCTCGGTTCAACCCTGAAAAGAAATCTTGCAATATTCAAACTATCCAATAACCCTGCGGACATTTAATTTTCTCATACAATTTAGATTAAGATGTTTTTTGGTTGTGAAATGTTTAATAAAGAAGAGTTTACTACTTAGACTACTTTAAGAAGTTTTATTCGGTGACGAATCTTAAACTCAAAGCTGTTTATATCTTTGGCTTAACAAGGTAGTATTCGTAGAAGTACAGTAGAAGTAGTTCGTAGCAGTAGAGTAGTACTGTAGTAGATGTAGAGTAGTTAGTAGTAAGTTATAGTAGTTAGTAATTAGTAGTTGTAGAGTAGTTGTAGTGTATTTGTAGAGTAGTTGTAGTAGAAGTACTAGGGTTCAGAGGCGGGACGAAGTGCGCCGGGACAGCTTGTATGTACTTACTATTTTTTTTATGACGGTAAAAGTATCTATCAATGTCTACTACATTTTCAATTTTACCTATATGGTAACAGAATCACGTGCTAATGATTTAACAAATAACTGAGTTAAACATACTTTCTGAAGAAATAAGTTGCCTACTTTTGAATACTTTCTACTTTCCACGCTCTAAAAACATTATTAGAAACATCGTATCGTTATGGATGGCACATCACAATCGACTTCTGTTCAGATTTCAATTAGCTGGTGAAGAATTGTATAATTTTTTAATGCTCTACTTTGGATTGAAATCACTAGTTGTACTTTATATAATTTTTGTAAAGAAGTTAGGTCCACATAGAAATATTGACTTAAAACTAAACTGAGTTTGGTTCAAGGTAAATAAAATCATCTTTTTTATTCTAATCATCATCATTTTAGCCATAAAACGTCCACTACTGAACACAGGCCTCCCTCATGGAGGCCGCATGAGGGGTAGTTGCCATACTCACGACGCTTGGCAGGCGGGTTGGTGAGCGCAGTACGGGATGTTGATACACGGAAAGACGCTGCCGCCTATCTTCCGGAGGTATCCCTTAGCAGGCTCATTCTGCATCCACGGGTATGAGAGGAGGGGTAACATTCTACTGCCGGCACTCCAAGGCTTTATTCAAGTATTCCTATGAAATTATAACAATCAGGCAAGGTGGTAATGATGACGAGTTTGTTTTTCTGACTATTCAAACTGTATTTGTTATAATGACTGCAGGTAGCCAGGTGTCTACAGAAAACAACAAATCCGAAACTACCCTAATGTTATTAGTAGTATTGTATTATTCGTATGTGTGCCTAAGCCTACCTCTGAAAGTACATATGTATAAATTCTTTCACAGGCGGAAATCTGATCTCTGAGTGTCCTACCTAAGCTAGAGATTGTATAAAGCCGGGTTCTTAAATTCATACAACAGATACGTGAAATAACGTACGCACAGAAAAGCCACTTAATTCAACATTATGTTGTGATTTCAAAATGTAACTGCCCGTAAGCAAAACAAATCGTTGTCACAAGGGACCCATTTAATTTCTTCGTCACGATTTTGTTTTCAGTTCCTTATAACCGATGCATATTTACTGACGTCCATATAAATTAATACTGGCTTGTTACTAATGTTTGTTTCGTGTTATTGCATTTGGTGCGCAAACTCTTGATCCAGTTAGTCGATAGGTATTTCTTAAGATTGCAATATTAAATGGTGCAGAATTTCATGTCGAATTCCATTCTCTGTGTGCATTATTTATAAACTAGTTGTTTTAATAATAAAGTAACATTTAACTAAACATTTATTTCCTTAAAAATCGTGATGTTTTCCTTTAATGATCAATAAATTATAATATAAACTTATTAGCTCCTTAACATTACGAAGGTAATACACGTCCTATAAAAACTGATTTAACCCGTAGTTTCCGATTCAGATCTCTCTACATTGAAATTAATTCTTCATAATATCTCTCTACCTCTATCTCTGACTTTCCAGTCTTTGATAAATATCTAAAATTTTAGGAGAACTTAATATGAGAACGTTTTAAATCGTCATTCCTATCCACAAGTGAGTCTCATGCCTCTTTTGTAGTATATCATTTTTATTTAGCAAAGGCAAACATATATAAAGTAACGCAATATTTAAATAATAAATTAACCTTACATAATATGAATAATGCAACGCACCGCACTATAAAAGTATGACCTTAACGAAGGAGACTGTATTCTTTAACATATCTCCGATCGTTGATAACTATCTAAAATTTCAAATATGAGAACGGTTTTAATCATCGTTCCAAAATGCGATTGATCAACATTGTATGTGCTTTAATCCACAAGTAGTCTCTACCTCTCGAACCGGTTTCCGGCACCGGCTGTGGTCCAGGCCTTAGTACCTTGTCACAGATTATAAACGAGACGTAGGTACCCATGAGGCAAGTGGAAGGACACGGCAATAATTGCTTTCTGTGCCACAGGATTTCGTAAGAACGTTAGTTATTGATAAAATAACAATATTCAACAGGCTGTTATTGCTTACGGCAACAGAGTCAGGTGTCTTTGTTACATTAAGTAAGTAGATCTTTGCATGTTTTTCTTATATACAACCACAAATGTAGGTAAAATGTAAAATTATATTATGTCATTACTAACTTTATGCTATGCATAGAGTAAGTTAACCTACGTGTAGGTTTCTGTAATAAGTAAAATTTTAATATGATTAAACATGAAAAAATCCAAGTAGGTACAACTTTAAACTGTTTGAAAATGTACTTATTTAAATAAAATATCTTGGAAATAAAGCAATGGATAAAAAAAAATTAAATAATTATAAGTATAATTTACACTCACACACTAAACACACTAAATTACTCCTAATAGGAGAGATAAAAACGTAAATTCATCCAGAACTTCCAGATATCTTCCACCATTATTTAATCAACATAACATAGCTAACGAACCTCATAGTCAAAAGAAAATTGAGTTGGCTCTTCTCAATACCTTTAAACGGCGAAGATGCAATCAACAATTTACTTAGGGCACTCAATAAGGGTACTGGATAGCCGCATCCACTTAAACGGTCTGCCCGCTGGCTATTTCGTAGTATTAATAGTTTAAACTCTGGAAAATGAACGCGTAAATGGTTCCTTTTTCCTTTTAGTTTATAAATTAACTTAGATTTTAATGGCTTAGATTTTGCAAAGATAATGGTGGTGCTTTTCATCACGTTATCTATATTGGAGCTATAATTTACCAGGACATCAAAAAAGCTGCGCGTAACTTAATACTAATCTTAACAACTAACTCGTCACTCACCAAAACCGCGAACACAGGAACAAATCTGCACATTGGAAAATGTATATTATACCGCCTATAAAAAGGAGACCAAGTAACTGCAATAACTATTTATGAGATTGCTATAAGAACTTGGAGGCCATCCAAAAACTACACACGTTAAGGGGGAGGGTGAGGATCGACAAATAGGGACCTTGTCTGACTCTATCATTCGTGACATCACATTGCAATAATTTATTTAATTTTTTAACAAAAAGACCGACTTACTAATAAAACTTGTAGCTGAAAATACTCAAAACGCCTTAAGTACGCCTATTACATTTAAATATTTCCCTCGATTTATCATGGATCCCATAATCAGAACTGGATAAAGTAAACAAACATTATTACGTGAAACAAAAAGCCCAACCGCAACTTTAAATTTAGGGCAGGTAACTATGCCTTCCAGTAGACACTTAAAATAAAATTATTTCATTTCAATGACCCTGATGATAATGAAGATGTGTAGGTAATTGTATTATATGCCTTTGATGATTAAATGCATAGGGCTATATTATCTTAGCCATCTTTCGATGTCATCACCCGTGAATTTTGTAATATTGAAGACATTCGACAAAAATCTGTGGTCTTCTTCGTCAGTTCCCCATCACTAAATCATACATTCAACATGGATGCAAATGCTTGACCCTTAGCTAAATATGTCAAGATTGCTATATGTTCACCTACAATATTAAAGGAGTTCCTTCGATTCCTCATGGATTCATCAGGGATAGAGCAGTCTCACAAATGTGACCGACTCATTTGTGAGGTGTTGATTTGTGAGGGGGTTAAAAAAACCATGAAATTCGTGAGACATAGATGACCCCTTTCAGATCTCAACTCTTCTATGAACGACGTCGAGAGCCGCTAAAGCCTGTAACTCGCTGCCGACTTCTGTTTTCCCTGAAAACTACAACCTGGGTCTCTTCGAGTCAAGAGTGAATAGGAGTCTTCTAGACCTTTCTGATCCATCATCGGCCATATTGTAGCTTACCATCAGATGAGATTGTGGTCAAACAAAGGTCTATCTGAAACATAAAAAAAAATTGCTTAGTCAACCCATTCTCGAAGAATCTACATATAATCTGTTTACCGATATGGGAATCTATAACGATCTCGTGTAGCTTTATGTCTATTATGTCCACTTAATTCTTGTCAGTTTTGAATAAATAAAATATTTTTATAAGCTATTTTTGTATTTAAAGTGTAAACCCTACTAAGGTATCATTTATAGAAAATGAAAAATGCAATCAAAATTGCTCCGTAGCCGAACGGTAAAGGCAGCCTGCGTTAAAGATGTTGGTCTGAACGTTACGGGTTCCAGTCCCGTTGGAGACAAAACTTTTATTGCATTTTTAATTTTCTATGAATAAAATATGTCCAAGAGAATTAATTGCTTTTTTATATTATGTACATTACAACAGCACACAACTGGAGACTTTTTGCCAGTTCCTAATGAATATGTCAAAAATCGCCGTTGCTTCAATTTTAGTAGCGTTTATAAGGTCTTAATACCTGCTGCAGTCGGAGCCCACCTTTATAATAAAGTTAAAAGTAATAAAAGCTAACTATCATGTCGAGAAGTTAACGAGCTTGTTGCGGTGCATGGTTATTGGAATTAGTGTGATCAATAATTTGCTCAGGGGCGGTGGGTATGCCAAGAATTCTACTTTGGGTAGAATATCAGGCCTCCCGGTGCTCAAATAGCTAGATATTACACATGGATGGAATGAAGGATTCCGATGATTAGTTTGTCGATGGTTAGCTGATAAGTAAGGAAGATTGTTAAAAGTGTTCTACAGGGTGTATTATAATATGTGTACCGTAAGGGGGTGACTCTGACCACCCCAAAAACAACTTTAGTTTCACGACTTTTCACGATTCGGCGATTTTTCTTTATTCAGAGTTACTGTAGAAGTACAAATAAAAATACCTAAAACCACAGATACTTAAGTATTTTTTTTTTTTCAAAATGTAATATTAAAGTAAAAAAATCCAATTAGGAACTAAGGATATTCACACCAAATCAACTAGTAAAAATGGAAAATAAAAATACGAATTCTCGTTTTCTTCTTCAACACGATTTATTTTTTTGGGGTTAGTAAGTAAAGCCGTTACATCTAATATAGATGATTTATACGGCGTTAGCAACTGGCATTCATGATCATTTTGGGTTAGCACACATGTTAAAATACACCCTGTATAGCAATTATAATTTACAAGTGTTCAAATTCAGATTGGATTCGTGAAGGACAAGCAAAAATAAATAAGACCTGCTTGTAGGCCATGGCTATTAAAATTAGGGTAATCAATAATTTGTTCAGGAGCGGTGGAGATGCCAGGAACGCTGCTTTGGAGTATCAGATATGGAATATCATTTTAGGAATCAGGCCTCTCGATGGTCAGTTAATAGAATGCTGGGTTCCGATATTAGTTTGCTGGTGGGTCGCTGACACTGTAGAGGTATATTAAACTTAGTATAAGAGTACTTTTTTTTTTTACTGTAGAGATTTAGAAGATAGATAGATAGATAAATTATTTATTCACTGACAGCAGCTGACAGCACACAATTACAAAAGAGGTTTATACAATAGCAACTACATGAAAATGATAAAACTAAACAAATAAGTAAATGGTTGAGACACTTAATAAGGAATAACAACCAAACAATATAAAAAAATAAACAATTTCAATTAAAATTTAAGAAAGAATATAAAAACAATCAAAAACTGCTTGTTGTGTGCTATAACAGCGAAAAGGTCTCGACAGGTCTCGACTCAGCATGATGTCAACTGAGCTAAGCCGTCAGTGGACGCTGATATTCTGCCGAAACCGTTCAGAAGAAGTCTAAGTATACTTGATTAATTACATCTAGGGTGCTGACAGTAGAATGCTGCTCTCTTCCCGTAGATAAATTATACGAGTTCTAGTTTGTATAAATATTTGAGCAGGACTTTTAAATATTTATTTATTTACTTATTTATTTATAAAACAATTATACATAGAACTTATAGATGAAACCAAAACGTTTTATGTACTAGATAACGAGAGAACGATAGAAGACTTCTTCTTCTTCTTCTACTAGATACCTATACTAAACTAGAACTCGTAGGTAGAAAAACTGTCCCCAATTATGATTAGTCCCATTCTACTAATATACACACAAATCTTCGTATCAACAAAAAAGTTAAAAAAAAAATAAGAAAAGCATAAATATTTTAAAATGTAAGTAAACTGCGAATCTTCACAATGTAAGCGTATCTGGCTCATAATAAAATTATGTAACATAATAATTTGTCTTGTTACAGCGTCCTGAAAACCTGGAATCCCCGTTGCCTGCCCCTCGGGACGCAAAGCATATTGTTTACAATATGAATGATCAGGTAAGTAATTCCATACGATATTCAGCAAATTTAATATTAGGTGAAACGAGAGTTCCAGGCTCTTGTGTTTTCCATAGGCCCTTTAAAATCTTTTACTCACCCTACACAAACTATGACTTCATGAACATAAGTGCCATTAAAACATGACGAATAATTAGTGTAATAAAGATGAACCAAGGACTGTAAGATGCTAAGCAAGAACCATGAAAATAAACTTATTTCCTGTTTCAACTTCTTTAATTTGAAACATTTTCTCTATACAGAGTGTGTACACATGTTATATATAATACACCCTGTATAACGTAAGTACGTTATATAGAAACGTTTCAAATGGGCATTAATGGCCTAATCTGAAACTAAGAAAAGAAAAATATTTTTTCATGTATGGTATGAAAACTTCTGGTTTTGAAACCAGCCAATAGTACCAATAGTATAACAATATCGGCTATAAGGACCAATGTCTGGAAATATTACGTACCTATTTGGTAATATCAATCAGTGATATAAAGATTTTACGCTAACATGATTTTATCGTCTTCTATTGTAGGTACCTATCACAATTTATCACTAATAAGTAGTTAATTAAAAAAAGATAAGGTTTAAAACAATAACAATAGCACAATAACAGTGAAAACTTATCGCCGACAGCATTCTCAAAGCACCTTTTTGCCTACTTATTGTCTCAACTTTCATTAGGATGTACCAACAGTTCTTACCGATTAAGTAGGAGAGTAACTAATACACAGTAAGTATAATTAATTATGGACCACTTCTCTGTTTTCTTTTGCAGAAATTAGTGTCTGCAAAAATGCTTTGAACGATCGTAACTAATCATTGATTCGATGGTCAATAATAGTATGCCGTTCTAGAAACTAATGCGCGTAGATCTTTGTAGAGTGCCTACGTAGGCTGCTACTCGTAGACGTTTGTACTCGTAGGGCGTCTACAACTTAGAATATTATGCCAAAGGTAGAATTCCACCAGTGTGCGGCACAAATGTTTGAATGCTAGAAAACACCAAAATGTGCAGGCACTCTACGAACTTTGGCGCATACTGAGCTGCAATTGCAGTATGTCATTAGTTCTGAGAACTGAAAGAGAAGAGTGCCTGCATATTTTGGCGTTTTCTAGCATTCATTTGTGCCGCACATTAGTGGAATTCTATCTTAGTCTCCAATGACATGGCCCGCCCCTCCAAGCTCACTGCATTATATTGTACCCGTTTAACTCGTTGACGTTTTTAGAGACATTTTAATAAGCAACATCTCTTTTTCAATCGGCTTACCGTTTGAAGTTTGAATTTTTTAATGTTGCTGCTGTGATGTTATTTTATCCCTTCCGGGTGGACTTAAGTCTGGTAGGCCATACTAGATTTGCTGAGGCTACGGAAATTACAAAAAAAAAACTATCGCCGCTAATGAAACCGTTACAGTAGAAGTTACAATAGAAGTCTTTATACGATACCAGTTACTAAGGAATAAATATTTTTCTTAATACGAGGTATCGTGATTGACGATTTCTGGTTTACATAACAATACATAGGAAAATTAATTGCGATGAAGTAATTGCTATTTGACAACTATCGGATAACGCCACGGAAATAATAAGACGTAACACTGCCGTGTGTCTAGATCACATATAAATCATAAATGTTCGTAATTTTATTTTATGCACACAGACTCTAGTCAAATTCGTATTGAGTTTTATCGCCTCATACCAGAAAAAAACTTTTTTTTTATACGAATAAATGATAAGACGAAGAAAGACAGAGAGAGAAAGTGGACATGGCAAAGCCCTGACTCTGTGACAAAAAATGAGATTGACTTTATCATGTCGGATAAACGGCGTATATTCAGGGATGTCTCAGTGGTTAGCAGGTTCAATACTGGAAGCGACCACCGACTCGTAAGAGGCACTCTGAATATAGACGTTCGTCTAGAGAGGCACCGCATGATAAAGTCTACGCTCCGACCTAACCTCTTCCAGATCAATACAGGCTCTGAAATCTTCCAGAAGAATCTGGAAAATCAATTCGCCGCTCTGGAAACCACAGACATCGACGAGGAACTCCAATCTGTGATAGAAATCGTGAGGGATGAAGTTGCCAAACTCTTCAGCGGCTAACGTAAGGACAGGAATTCTGAACTCTCCGAAGAAACTAAGCGACTGATGACTCTAAGGCGAGAAGACACTCAGGCTACTTCGTTACACCGATCGGCTTTTAACAAGCAAATTACAAAACTGGTTCGACGTGATCTTCGATGCTCCAGCACACGCCGTATTAAAATGGCAAATGAGCAGAATCGAGGATCAAAAGTGTTCAGCCAGACGCTTGGAAGGAGCCACCTAACGAAGCTACGATCATCTGATGGCCGCATCGCCGTGTCAAAGCCGCAAATTCTCAGAGAGATCGAGGATTTCTATGGCCAACTATACGAATCCCAGGCTGCTCACCTGGAACCCCAAAATCACGATTCTAGAGCCACACTCACACGCAACTTCACAGATGAACTGCCGGACGTCAGCGCTGATGAAATTGATCTAGCTCTGAAGCAACTTAAAAACGGAAAAGCCCCCGGTGATGACGGCATCACAACTGAGATTCTGAAAGCAGGAGGAGCCCCTATATTGGCTGAACTGCAAAAGCTCTTCAACTCCGTCATTTTCTGTGGGAGAACTCCGAAGGCGTGGGACAGGAGACTTCTGAAGAATTACAGACCCATTTCACTCCTAAGCCACGTCTATAAGTTGTTTGCAAGAGTGATCACAAATCGTCTCGCAAGAAGGCTCGACGAGTTCCAACCTCCCGAACAGGCTGGGTTTCGTAGTGGTTATAGTACCGTAGACCACATCCACACAGTAAGGCAGATTATACAAAAGTCCGAAGAGTATAATCAGCCCCTGTGTCTTGCATTTGTGGACTACGAAAAAGCCTTTGGTTGAGACCTGGACCGTCCTGGAATCCTTGCAGCGATGTCAAGTGGACTATCGTTATATCGAGGTGTTGAAATGTCTTTACAATTCTGCCACGATGAGTGTTCAAGTACAGGGCCAGCAGTCTAATCCTATACCATTGCGCAGGGGAGTGAGACAGGGAGATGTCATATCCCCGAAACTGTTCACTAACGCATTGGAGGATCTGTTTAAGACGCTGGACTGGAAAACAACGGGCATAAACATCAATGGCGAGTACATCTCACACCTACGATTCGCGGATGACATAGTCCTAATGGCGGAGTCGCTGGAAGTGCTACAGGAAATGCTGAATAGCCTAGCCGATTCTTCACGACGAATTGGACTCCAGATGAACATGGATAACACAAAAGTCATGTTCAACAACCACATAAGTCCGGGTCCTATCATCGTTGCAGGTTTCCCACTCGAAGCTGTTCAAGAGTATATCTACCTCGGGCAGACACTGCAGTTGGGTAGAAACAACTTCGAGAAGGAAGCCAAAAGAAGAATCCAGCTGGGCTGGGCCGCTTTCGGCAAATTACGTCGAGTCTTAACGTCGTCCATCCCACAATGCCTGAAAACCCAAGTTTTCAATCAGTGCGTCCTACCTGTTATGACATACGGAGCCGAGACGTGGACACTCACGGTTGGACTAGTCCACCAGTTCAAAGTCGCTCAGCGAGCTATGGAAAGGGCTATGTTGGGAGTATCTCTGAAGGATAAAATCAGGAATGAGGTTATTCGACAGAGAACTAAAGTTACCGACATAGCTCTCAAGATTAGCAAACTGAAGTGGCAGTGGGCTGGCCACATATGCCGAAAAACCGATAACCGCTGGAGTAGACGGGTTCTTGAGTGGAGACCACAACTTGGCAAGCGTAGTGTGGGGCGCCCCCCGGCTAGGTGGAGCGACGACCTGCGAAAAGCGGCCGCGGTTATCGACGGTATTATCGACAATTATGAATTCTTATCAAAATAGGTAGGTAAATTTATCGTCTCAAGTGTTTAAAACAAACGACTTTTCCCCATATAATTTGGACAAATGGTTAAGGAGATAATACGACATAGGTATGGAACCGCGACCGAGTCGTAATCTATTTAGTGATATTTCTATTAGATGGCTTTTTACAAGATAGTTATATTTTAAGACTACACTGGTGGCGATTCTGTTGTTGAACTAAGTATCTAAAGCTAATTTAATTGACCTAAAAGTGACTAAAATGACGTACAGCCATTCGGTTAGTGCCGTTCTAAAATTGAAACGGAACAAATACACACAATTTTACGCTGACAGCTCTAAATTTAAAAACGTTTCTCTTTTTCCCTCACTATTAACAGTCAAAAATTCTCTCTGGTGGGTACTGACCTGAGAAAGCAGTGTTTTTCCCATGGGCAGTTATATGTTGACTTATCTTGGGTTGGAACTCCTTATTACATCTAACAAGCATTGGTACGGGGGTACCAGAAAAGGGGGCGAAGGCCTCAAAAGGTCACCAAAGGTCAAAAATGACATTTTTGGGTTTTTGGACGTTTTCGGCCATTTGAAAACTTATTTTTTGGTGAACTTTTGAGTTCACAATAACTCCGGTTCCTGTGACCCTAGCCACCAAAATCAATCAGTACCCTTCTCTCAATTAGACGGTGCTAACAAAAAAGGTTTCGTGTAAATCGGTCAACGCGTTCGGTTGTAATCGCAGCATGTATACACAGACAGACAGACTATACATATTAGGGGGCGTATACAGAAAAGTTTTGAACAATTTCAATTGACGTAGCTCAGAAAGTTGTGAAACTTAAATGGAGCTGGGCTGGTCATGCTGCCGCATGCCCGAAGATCTGTGGGCTAAGATCACCACCCAGTGGAACCCCGACACGGTAAGACGCCGCGGCTACCGAAGTAACGATGGCGTGACAAGTTAGACCACTATGCATGGTCGCATGGTCGCATGTGCGCATGGGTCGAATTAAGCATGGAGAGATTGGGGAGGAGGCCTTTGTCCAGCAGTGGGACACTTACGGCTAATTGGAATTAGAAAATAGACATGACTTATACAATTATAACTGTATTTACTTATTTGAAAAAATGGCATGCGAATACATACAACATACATATGCTTTAAAAATATAACCCTCCTTCTGGCGGTCAGGAAATAAATCGTAGCACTCAGTAGGTACTAACATAACCACACTAATAATTTCATCACAAGTAAAAATGCTTACCGCCCAACGAAGTGGGGGCAGCTAGTGTCTAGATAAAATAGCAAACTGTGATGTTGCCCAAGTTCTACGCTTACGAGATACCAAACAGATTGCGCGAATCTTATAACTTGTAGATTTTAACGCCTAGCGTATTGAATAACTAAGTACCTAAGTTAGCATTTCTACTTATGATTTATCTCAAATCACTCTTTATTTCGCTTTCTCAAGCCATCATCATATAAAAATACGGTACATGCCTACCTACATGCTGGTATTTGTTTCTAAATTAATAAGGTCACAAGGCCTATGTATGATGTCACGAATCAGGTAGTTGAGTTCAAACAACCAATTGACCATTCATCTCTTTGTCGTAGTCGTACCTAATTATGAACTGTAGTGTACGGACCTTACCTAGCAAGTGCGTAAATATATTAATTCGAATGTATAGCTAAATCCTACTATTATAAACCCTAAAGTTTGTGAGGATGTAACATCTTTAACCAAATCATTACCGATAAGAACTAGAAGATGAGACTTTACAAAAAACATAGGCCACTTTTTATCCGTGTGCAACGCGTGGAAAGCTAAGGGCAGAAGCTAACATAAAACACGCAAGTAATATTATATATATATATATATATATATATTTATGTTTTTATGTAGCCTAGCCGAAATGTTGGCTTGAGAACGGTTTATTTCATGTGTTTTTATAGTCCTAGGATTGAACGTAGGTACACTGTTCTTGTTTTAAAAAATGGGACCTAATCCAAAGTGTATCTATTCGAACCTAAAAGAATATTCCAATTCGGTTCATAAACGACGGAGTTCTGAGGCAACAAAGATTTTAAAAATCTCCTTTCTTTTGAATTCCGTTAAAAATTGGGAAGGAACTGGCTCACAAGTAACTCACATCATACAGCTCACGCTAGTTTTGGATTCAGGGCTTGCGACAAAATGGTTACCACCTTGTTGTTACAACGAATGAATAAATAAAATATTAGAGAAGAGAGAATTAGAAAGAAAGATATTTGTATTTTTGACTGAAGCTGACTAAGTCTCGGGATTCCAGACAAAAAATCCATTGGTCCAGCGACGATTTCATTTTACCACTCTGCCAACACGGCTTTAACCGACTTAGCTCAGGATGGTATAGATGCTGAGCAAGTCTAATCCATTTATATTTTTTCTTTATTCATTACGAAACATGCCGTTTTGAAAACCTGTAGTATTCAAATCGTTAGCATTTAAACATAAAACAAACAAAATATAGAGTACAAAAAAACAATGACACAAACAACCGAACAGGTGTACAAAATAGGAAAAGATAATAATCAAAAATATGATTAATACAATAAGGAGAAACAAGAAAATATAATTAAGTTGTGTGTTCTTTATTGACTTTATATAAATGAACAAAACAAGAACACACAAAACAATGCCCTAGCGTCCCGTAGGTACGTACATCACGCACGAATACCAGTTGCAGACGCTGTATATTTTTTTAATTTAAAAGTCAAAGTCAAAATCTTTATTGCAAAACATGTTATTAAAAAAGATCTAAAATTAAGTGTACCTAAATGTTCAACATGAACCCTGAAAGGGCATAGCAAAAGTACCTATTACCTATCTCATCATTTCAGCCACAAAACGTCCACTGATAAACACAGGCCTCCCTCTTGGATCTCCATGAGGGGTAGTTGCCATACTCACCACGCTTGGCAGGCGGGTTGGTGAGCGCAGTACGGGATGTTGATACACGGATAGACGCTGCTGCCCATCTTCCGGAGGTATCCCTTAGCAGGCTCCTACTGCATCCATGCGCATGAGAGGAGGGGTATCATTCTACTGCCGGCACCCCACGGCGGGTATTACCTATCTAGGTGGTGACTATTTAGGTGCTAACTTAACAAACGGTGTTTGCAACACCTTATGGTAGGTATATTATAATAATATCCCATAATAAGTAGGAAATTTAAAATTTATATAAATAACAAATTAAACTGATTAAATGCGACTTAAATAATAACTATAGCTTCTTTTAAAATTAAGATAAGATAAGAAAATTCTTTATTGCACAAAAACATGTACATAGGCGAGCATTGGACAATTTCTGAAAAATTAGGTACAGAACCTACCTATTTTACGCTTAATTTTAGTATTAATGTCAAAAAACTCATTTCATGAGTAGAATAGAAACACTGCTTTATCAAAAAAAGCTTAAGCTTATTTTTTAAGTGAATGATGTTATCTTCTGCTTTTTTAGGTCTAAGATTTTGCGGCCGAGAGTATGAATTAAAAAACTGTTAATTTTGTTTCACAAATGTGCATGCCTCTAAAATATATATGCCTTAGTTAAAATATTTGCTTTTCTAAAGTATTATCTGCAGCTTATTGTGGTATCTATGTTGTATATAATTCGAAGGCTTTTTTTTGTAGTATAAAATTTTTATTTGCATCAGTGCTATTACCCCAAAGAATAATACCGTATTGCAGCCATGCATGAGCATAGACATAATAGACACATGTGGCAGTCTTTTGACAGTTGTTTTTTGTAGTTCGTGTAGGGCGTAGGTAAATCTGGAAAGTTTACCACTAATAAAGGGGATAGAGTTCGCGCAAAACTTCTTGAGCTCTGTGAAGTTAGCTTCAGTGACTGCGCAGTACACAGTTTTTAGGGCGTTGCCGTTGAGGGGAAGGAATGATAAAAGGGGTGCGAGAGGGGCTCAGTCTGTGAAACTAAGGTTGCCAGCGCGAGTTTTGGTGTATTTTCGTTTTATCTAGCACACATTTTAATATGCATTTATATATTTTTCAATTTAAAAAACAACCATATTTAAAAATCAATTATTAAACTAAATAAAGGATTAATAAAAACTGAACTGCTAGAACAAATTCACCTTTACTTATCGCAAGAAGCCAATTTTTTAATATAAAATTTCTACTGTGTAGCAAGATTACTTATAACCTAGTTGGCAATATTGAATGAACATGTCAACATGCGCAACTTTGCATTTGCCGCAACGTTCACAGAGCTCAAGAAGTTTTGCGCGAACTATACGTGCTAACACATTCTATCGGGGTGTTATTATATGAATAGGATATTTTTAATGGGGACCTGAAGGAAACATTTTTAATCTAGAGAAGGGAATGGTTAATCTATTGCTAGGTCTTGGTTTAGTGGCCGAAAATATATTTAAAAAAATATAAATACATGTCTCCAAAATATATATACTTGTCAATGTGTATATTTCCGTTTATAGATGTGAAAGTTTCAATTTATCGATACAAATGATTTTAAGTAAATATAGTATGTACCTACTCAATTAGTTTTAAAGATAGGATTTCATATCGCATACCTACCTACCTAGTTTACTTTCTCGGAGGTCTCGAATCCTGTATTTAAAACGAATTACTATGTTAATAAATCTAGAATAAAATTGAAGCGTCTGTTTGTAATGAAAAAAAACAAGCTTTTTAGTTTTACTGAACGCATATACCTATTAGAATAGGTACCTATACGAAATATACTTACAACCTAAATTTTTTGTCTGTTCCGGCTAAAATCAGAAACGACTCGACCGATTTTGAGGACTTTCACAAACAGATAGGTAGCTTTTTTGAAAAATAATTAGAGTTCCGAACAAAAACTATAAACGCTAACACAGCTGGAACAGCTAGCTGTTTGTTTTTTATTTATCATTTGAAACAGCGCCATCTATCCTCAATCTACCAACAACAATTAAACGAGATCATTTTCTTTCAGACATTTCACACCCCATCATTCGGCGACGAAGAGTTTGACATTCCCTTGATGCACGGACAGCATGCAGCAGCCGCTAACGTGCAAAGCTCACACGTACAATACACGCAGCTACACCATTCTGCTCCTCAGGTAGGTGTTTCTTACAATATATTGTAAGAAGAAAATACAAGTAATATACCTTACCAAATTACCTTACCTGCTATAGGCTCTTATAAACATGTTCCATAGACATAATCATGTGCAATATCAAAAAATATTAGACACTTTTTAGTAAAATTCTTCTTCTTATTATTTTTTGGCTTCTGTGACTAGTGGTCACAGTTCTGCCAGTAACGGTTTTGAATTGAAATGTTACGGGGAGGCGGACTTTTAGCTATTTATATATAGTATATAAAAAAATCCCTATTTCCCTTAGTCACGGTTGGGTCACGGCATCACGCGTGAACGGCTGGACCGATTTCGCTAATTCTTTTTTTGTTGTGTTTGTTATTGTCTGGAGAAGGTTCTTATGAGAGAAAATATAAGAAAATTGCGCGGAAAATTAGAAAATTTAGGAATACCTAACCACCATATTAAATTATTTCTAATGTAACCTTAGCGTAGCGTTTATCACGGTGTCACTTGCTAGTCAAATATTTATAGGTGCGTTCAAAAAGTTTATTATGTGGCTAAACTTAAACTGAATTCCCGATCCATGGCAGAACTCTGTCGTTGTTGATTTGTAGTGGATCTAAAATAGTTTTTGTTAGTAGACCAGGTATCTCGTCAATCTACAATTGGTTGATACTTAGCGTCAATCATTATGGTTACCTTACATAGAGACGCCTATCATACTTATGTATCGTGCATGTTGCAATGCTAAGAAGTTACAAAATAAACAAATAAATAACACGACAGCAAAATGTAAAATCAATGAAACTGAACTGACAAGCTTCTGACAAGTTACAGAACGCTGCCCTAGTTTTTAGATTGGTTTTTAATAAAATTGAATTGCCTATCGATGGATTCCGTTCTATATTTTACGAGCGCCAGGGTTGGCACCGCACGGTTTGAATATCGAGGTCTTACTGACTTGCTGTTCAGGATCAGGAAAAGGGTGTATTGAATATAATTCCATGGACCAAGTCTTGTAATTATTCTCTCTGAATAACGTCATTGTCTTTAACGTTCTCTTTTCGTGTCCATCCCAAGGTTGTTTGTACAAATGTATTGTTATATTAATTTCTTGTTATATTTTGTTCTGTGTCTAATGTTGTGTATTACAATAAACTGGTAGGTAATTATTTCGAAATTGATTTTTGTTGAAACTTAGAGATTGCTGTCGATTTTTTAGTTAGTTCATACTACTAGATAACAGATGGCACTGTAAGTACGTAGTATATTTAATTTAATAATAACATTTAATTTTAAGTAAACTTGGAAAGGTATTGTTTCCTAGATAGAGTGCATACTAGGTAGAGTTCGCGCAAAACTTTATGAACCCTGTGAAGTTACCAGCAACAGTTTTCTGATTCATTCATTAATTTAAGCCTCAACTTAAGATCAACTAACCGTAACATTGATTAACAGCGATGCCGTTTTAAGCCATTTTGTGGCTAGATCTAGCGGATTTTCAACGGTTTTATCCAAAAAATAATCAATTTTAGCCACTAAAATGAGTCTAGCTACTTCTAGCTACTTTATTTCTTCTTTTCGTCTTTTGTCAAATTCTGGTCTAAAGTTTTAAAATACAAAAGTGCAGCAGGAGGACCTTTGAAGAACTAGCTGACTTGGCTTTTGCTGTATTGTCCCTACCTCACTCTAATGCTGAAGTAGAAAGGCTATTTAACACCCAGTTTAGATTAGGTTTAGTAGTAAACACTTTTTTATTTTTTTCTGAAAACGTCTCATTAAAAATAATGAAAAAAAATTGCCATAACTATGTTTTGCCACCTGAAGTTTTAAACAAAATTAAAAAAACGGTCAAACCAATCAAACAAATAGAAACACCATCTACATCATCATCATGTTGACGAAGAGATTTCAGAATTAGCAGATGATTTTTTGATATGAAGCATGATAATTTTTAATATATATGTACCTATTAGTTATGTAGTAGATACAAACTTTATTGTATGTATGTTTTTAATATATTTTTTAACATGTTCTAATACATGTTAAAAATATTATAATATGTACTGTTTTAATTAAACCCACATATCCCTTACCCTGTTTAATAATAATATTAAATTATCAATAGCAATAGAATTGGAAAGTAGGCAAAGAATACTTTGATTTAACCACTTCTAGCCACATTTCGAAAACGATTTTTTTTACAAAACTGGCCACTTTTTTATTTTAAGTAGCCACAAACTAGATTGTCCTAACGGCAACACTGTTGATCAATCAAGCTCACTCAGCTCAAGCTCAAGCAAAACAATACTTCCCTAATCCATTCCTTTTGTTTGAATTATTTTAGTTTTTTCTTACATTCATGCTTTTTGTTGTTGTATTTATTTTTATTCATTAAATTCTATGGTTTTTACAGTGTCTTGTAGTATTAAATTATTTATTAAAAATACTTCATGCAATACTGTCAAAACATGGATGTTGTTGGTTCATGGTTGTGATAACCAGTTTAATTTAAACATTCCTGAAGTTCTTCCTGAATGTAAACAAGATATTATGCTCATATTGATCAGGTTGGCATGATGAATCCTGCTCAAGACGGTTTGGCACCACCCGGCGGCGCCCCTTCCTACCAGCAACCTTTGTACTTGCAGGAGCCGCATACACCTGTTACAACACATGGGTAAGGCACCAACAATAATTCTACTTTAGCTGTTGAGGTTCTACTTTGCACAAGGGACGTTAAACGGCAGAACTGCAACAACTTAGTACATAACCTTAAACAGGAAAGATCAAATGTTTTAAACATAATACAATTTCAGTGGTGCTGGCGCCCCAGCTGGTAATTACATAATTCAACAACAACCCGGAGGCCAACAGAGGCTACTGATGATGCAACCCAGCCAGGTGATGAGTGGACCACCAACTCCAAACACACCAACCCAGCCTACGGCCAATGTTTATGGCTCTCCTCAGAGGGCATCGCCTCCAGGCACTACTAGTGATGACTCTGATGACAGTGTACCATCACATCATTCACAGGTTAGATTCATGCTTAGTACAAAATGTTGTTACAATGTGCCTTCATTTTCAATGAGAGTTGCACCATCCTATTCAAAATGTATTTCTTTACTGCATTTCTTTGTTGCCTGAACAGTTTTACTTTAATACTGTATAGATATAATGTTTCATTTGTTTACTCTCATAATATTAAGTATAGTTCACTGGCATTCAAATCAATCATGATTCAACATTGTATATTAACTATCTATCAGTATAATCAATAACATAGAAAATACTAAGCTTAGAAAATCTAATGAATTGGTTGTTTGTTGGTAGTTGCCTGGTGATGCGGAAAGCCTTCTGCCTATCCATTATTGCTCAGCGACCCGGCAGCAACAAACTACGCTTCATCAGGTACCTATAGGCAAATTATATTGCTTCTATTCATCATTTCAGCCATAAAACGTCCACTGATGAACACAGGCCTCCCTCATGGATCTCCATGAGGGGTAGTTGCCATACTCACCACGCTTGGCAGGCGGGTTGGTAAGCGCAGTATGGGATGTTCATACACGGATAGACGCTGCTGACGCTTGCTTCTATTGCTTGTGTTTAATTAATGTGTTCCTACATTTGTTTTGCCAATGAACTATATTTCTATTCCTTTATAGATATTGCTTGTTTATTTAAAAGTTAACATGTGATGAGATGACTAATCTTATTTTTAACATAAACAGATAAATGTTGGAAACTTGGCTGTGAAAAGATCTTCCCCTGAACCAATAGACAATGGAATTAATAGAGGTCAAATGCAGAAAAAACCCAAGGTGCAAAAAAAGAAGAAGAAGCGAGACCCTAATGAACCTCAAAAGTAAGATTACACCCAAGCACTAGCTAGTTTAAATAAAGCATGTTTATATAATTATCTTTTTGAGATTAATTTAGTAAGATCTTATGATTAAACCTATGAAGCTAGCCATACCATATTTTGTTCCTAAATAACTTCAAACTTACTTATTTATAAAAATGTTGTCTAGGCCTGTATCCGCATATGCCTTATTCTTCCGAGACACACAAGCTGCCATTAAAGGTCAAAACCCCAATGCAAGTTTTGGAGAAGTATCAAAGATTGTGGCATCTATGTGGGATGGGCTGGACTCAGAACATAAAAGTGTGAGTACAAACAATATATTTTCAAGAAAAATAAATCAGAAGTAAATTGCATATATTTTCAATTAATAATATGATGTGCTCATTACATTATTCTTCAAAATGCAGGTCTACAAGCAAAAAACCGAAGTTGCTAAAAAGGAATATCTAAAAGCTCTTGCTGCATACCGAGCAAGTTTAGTGTCTAAGGTAATTTTTTAATATTTAATTTACCATAGCTATAAATGACCTTTATTCCAATACATGAGAAAGGACCCAAATTCCAAACTCGGCACCAGCAAATATTTTTCGTAACCTCTACGTCGAGGCTGCCCTCTATCTAAAAGCTTAAAAAAAATCCTGTTCCAAGAGCTTTCAAAAGATGGCGCTACTGTCGATAGAATGAGTGAATGAGTAAAAGCTCGACTCCCTCCCTCCATAATTTGCATTCACTCACATTCATTCGATCGATTGACCGAACGAACGAGAACAGAACTCCGTGTTCGGTGAGCATCAAGTCTAGCTCCTTTTTACATTCTTGTTTTGAAAATAATTTGTCAGTGGCTTCTTTCTAGAACCTTTCTACCTCTTACAACACTGTGTTGTAAGAGGTTTCTACTTTTGATGACTTAGAACGTAAGAAAAAGCTTTTGTCCTTTAAGGTTAGAACTTAAGTCTATTTATAAACAAAGAAAATAAACAAGCCGATGCTAAAAACCGGTTCATTTTGTTGGATGGAGCTTCTGCGCCTTTGAGCCTGTAATACAATAAAACTAAGCTTGTGTTGTTCATTGTTAGGTGGCGTCTTTGAACGACGCTTCACGATTTTGTAATTTTTTTTCTGAAGTGCATACTTTCGCCTTATTTCTAATTGGAGTTACAAACTTACCCCCTTACTTATAAAAGCTGTGTAAATTTAATCATTCATATATTGACGGATTTAAGACAGTTTTATGAAAATATGTCAGATTTGCTAATTTAATGCTGGTTTAAAGTCACTGGTTTAAGTCAGGGGGTTTATCATTAACGAAAATATGTATAATTACTTCGGGTTATTTTATTATAATGTTTATTATTTATATTCTAGGGTGGTGAACAAGAAAATCAAGGAATGTATAATAATCATACTAACAGTGCTAACCCGTCTTACGGAAACTATTACCAAGGACAGCCATACGGCAACGGCCACTCGCCCCAAGGATACACAGGGAACCCACCACAGGGGTATTCTCCCCAAAACTATCCGGGCGGACAACCCCAGGCACCTTATGCCGGTCAAACACCACAGGGATACCCACCTAACCCGCAACAGTCTCCGCAGAGCTACCAGGGCAATATGCCTATAAATGCACAGCCCTACCAGGTAAATTCAACTTATAAATAATTTCTTAAACAATTAGGCCTGCAATTATGTCTAATGTGGAGAGTGAGAAAAGCAAACCTTCAAGACTTGTAACTGGACTAATTTTTTTAGGGTGTACCTGCACAATCTCCGCAGAACTACCAAGTCAACCCAAATGCTTCTCCCCAAAACTGCCAACCAAACATTGCACAATCGCCAAGAAACTACCAGCCCGCTCAGTCTCCCAACAGCTATCCTGCCGGCACGGGCATGTCACCTCCAGGGTACAGGCAGGTGCAATCTCAGTCACCTCCCATGGGTTCTGTACATGCATCTATGCAATACCATCACCCTCAACAGGTAACAAACCAAAATAATTGTTCACATTTCATTTGATATTACATCACTATTCTGAATTTCTCAGTATTCTCAATTTTCTTAATTCAGCATACTATTATTCCACAGCAAATACAGCAGAATCATCAGCAGATTCAAGCGCATCAAGTACAACAGTATCAACAACAACAAATTCAGCAGCAACAGATGCAACAACAGCAGATTCAGCAACAAAATCAGCAGCAGCAGAATCAACAACAACAGCAGCATCAACAGAACCAGCAACAACAGCAGCAGAATCAACAGCAACAGCCTGCACAGCAAACTATCCAGAATCAAGTTGCTAAGATTGAGCAAAATTCACCTACCAGCAATGGGAGCTCCGGTGTACCACACCAGTCACCTGAGGTAAATATTTTTTTATTACAACTAACAACTACTTTTATTTATATTGTCCTGTGCTGAAGTAGAGGACACCTTTGTCCAGCAGTGAAAGGCTTAAGTTGATTCATTACAAAAAGCAAGTAATGGGTGCCATTTAGTCTCCAGAAATCACCATCCACAATATTATGATCCCATAATAAGATATTGTTTATGCCTAAAGTTATGTTACATAATATAAATATTATTTCCATAATTTTCATTGTTATAAACTATGTGTCGAGTTCTTCAGAATTTACGAATGATTATAAAAACTTCCAGTAACAGGACTGAGACAGACAGACAGTAGGTAATTTGTTTTTTTTACAACCAACCAAAAACTCCTTTTTACTTATAACCCTAAAAAAATATTATGAACATATAATTAAACAAGAATTAATAATGATATGTACTTAATTAATTATTTATTGCAAATGACTTTAGCATTTTAATAATAATGGAATGATATAAGAGGTAATTGAGATCCATATATTAAAGATCCTGATAATTTGGGCAAACAATGTTTACAAAAATACATCTTATGAAATAATTTCGGAGACAAAAGTGAGAACCGCAAATAACCTTACTTACTATTATATACTACATTTACTATAAATTAATAAATGATTGAAAAATTTAGTAACATTATTCACCATTCCGCATTTTGAACAATTTTCAAGAATGCTATTTTGTTGTTTTCAGCAGAATGAAAATCGCGGAACGCCGTCATGTATTCGACAGGGATGCACCAACCCAGCCATAGCCAATAGTGAGTGGGAGGATGAATACTGTTCCAATGAATGTGTTGTCAGCCATTGCAGGTAACAACACATCACAGTTTCATAGTGCTAACAAGCAATCATTCAAGCACTATGTCATAACTACAACAGTCTTGAATTTTTTCTTTTATTTTATACATTTGATGTAGAGTATGAGTATTTAATTTATTTTCTCTCTTTTTTCAGGGACGTCTTTAGTTCATGGGTGGCATCAAACAACAGCAGTCAAATACAAAATTTCTCAGCAGTAAAGTAAACCTAGAACATTTATAGGTACATATCAAATTGCTCCATCTCCTAAATAACACTATAATGTAACATGTTAACATTATATACCTGGATTTTATTTATACCATAATGTGAATCCAAAATAAATTCCATGCACTTCCAGTGTACTGTACTGAGGCTATTTTTACAGATTAGCTGAGACTAAATAGTGAATTTACGTGATAATTATTATTGCAAATTCTAGGTAGTTGTTTTTGTAGATACTTCTAAATATTTTAGAATGAGATATGTTACATAGCATTTTTTTTACTATAAATTACTGTTTTATTGTTTTGTTTAATAATAGGTAATCAGTATTTTGTTAACATTAAATAACATGTCTTAACCTAGCATTTTATTAGACTTCTTTATCTATTTGATTATTCTTAAAAAACTCATTTGGTCCCTGAGGTTGATGCTATCTAGAGCACTCGCCTGATGGTTGAACCATTTGTATCCGCTGTATTTTATCCGGTTATATTGCTTGCTAACATTCTTTGTCAGCAAGCAATCTTTCTCATTTGATCCATCGTTGGAAGCCATCCATAGATCACGTCACACATTAAGGGGGAAGGAGGGGGTTGACGATGTGTGACAAGGGGTTCCCCAACCCCTCCCCGGGTTCTGAAAATCACGTGACGTCATATATAATAATAGGAATAAAATTAACATTGTAACTACTGTTTTAATTTCATAATTACAACCCTCGATTGTAACTTCAAGCAGTGCAATTTTAAACAGCTGTACTCTTTCAAATTTTGAGCTGTTTCTCGAACACATGAAAACATAGAGAGTGTGTTAATGGTACATGAAGTCGAGGAGTCTCTTTACTGTCAAAAATTTTTTGGGAGAAAGTATTACTGACTACATTATGTGACACTAAGGAGTCACCAATGTGACCAGCTGTGACGGAGGGGTAAATAAAACATGTTATTAGTGTAACGTAGTTTATGGATGGCATCATTTTTCTTAGCGGCAATAAGGTTTCCGAAAAATACTATTCCATGTAATAATGTTAAGCTTCAAAAGTAGATCCTATCTGAGATAGGAAATAAATTGTTATTAAAACGATAGTTTTATCAATTGTATTGTATTTTCATAAAATTAATTAAATAATGATTAGATACATGATGTATTTATTAGCGAGTTACTCCTATAGGTACTTACATGTAAATGTACTAATAATAAAAACATATAGCAATACTACTCATTTCTCTAGGAGTTGCCTTTAGCAAATATAATACTTAATAGTGTTTAGCTGGACCAAAATTTTTCTGTTTACTTGAAGC